>CM062809.1:1056749893-1057326727 GCA_031772625.1 Pinus tabuliformis | reverse complement strand
ATTGTACTGGCTTTAAAAGGATGAGATAATGCACAAAAGTGTGCATACTTGGTAAATGTATCAACTACCACCATGATGACACTCATTTCTTTAGACATGGGTAAACCTGTGATAAAATCCATTGAGACCTCCTCCCAACGCTGACTTGGAATGGTTAAAGGTTGTAACAAAACTGGGGTCTTAATTGTCTCAGCTTTATTTTGTTGGCAACCAAACATTCTACCATAAACTTTTGAATATCAGATTTAAGGCCATCCCAAAAAATTTCCTTCTTGACCCTATGGTAAGTTTTTAAAAATTACGAGTGCCCTTTTAAGGGAGAGGTGTGCAATTCCAAAAGAATCTTTTGTTTGAGTTGGGAATTATTACAAAGATATAAGTGATCTTTGTACCATAATGAATCATTTTTCCAACTAAATGTATCATATGTACTGGGATATTGTTGCAACTTTTGAATAAGTGACCACACCTCTTCATCATTCTTCCATTCATCCCTTGCTTCAATTATCTACTCAGGCTGAATAATAGAAATGGCATAAAGCAATGCTTCCACATCCTCATCTTTTCTTGAGAGTGCATCTGCAACGACATTTTGCTTCTCTTTTTTGTAGATGATGTCAAAGTCATAACCCAACATCTTTATCACCCATTTTTGCTGCTCTTTTGAAGATAATATTTGTTCCAAAAAGTATTTAAGACTATCATGATCTATTTTTACCTTGAAGTGTCTTCCCATTAAGTAAGGTCGTCATTGCTTTTGTGCATGTAATATTGCCAACATTTCCTTCTCATAAATAGGTTTGTGTAAATACTTTCCTTTGATTGGACGACTTTCAAAAGTAATGGGTCTTCCTTCTTGCATTAAAACAACACCAATTCCATTTCTGAGGCATCACATTCCACAATAAAAGTTTTTGTGAAGTCTGGCATAGCTAAGACCGGTGTTTGGCATATTGCCTCTTTAGGATGTTCAAAGGCACATGTTGCTTTTGGAATCCAAGAAAATGCATCTTTCTTCTATAATGATGTTAGGTTTGCTGCTATTCTCCCATAATTCTTAACAAACTTGTGATAATACCCTGTTAACCTGAGAAATCCTTGAAGATGCTTTATGGTTGTGGGGGTTTTCCATTTCTTAATGGATTTAATTTTGTTAGGGTCTATCTTAACACCCTCATGAGATACAATATGATCCAAATGTTCCACCTCCTGTACTCTAAAGAAACATTTGGAGGTTTTTGCATACGATTGTTTCTTCTACAATAGTTTGAGAACCCTATCAATGTGTTGAACATGATCCTTCCAAGACTTATTGTAGATTAGTAAATCATCAAAAAATACTAACACAAATTTTCTAAGGAAGGGTTTGAAAATGGAATTCATCAAACCTTGAAATGTGGAAGGTGCATTAGTAAGGCCAAAAGGCATGCCCAAAAATTCATAATGACCCTCATGAGTTTTGAATGCCGTTTTCACAATGTCTTCAGTCTTCATTCTAATTTGATGATATCCTGAACGAAGATCCAACTTGGTGAAGTAAATTTCTCCATGCAATTCATCCAACAACTCATTAATGATAGGAATGGGAAATTTATCTTTAATGTGAGCTTGTTGACCTCCCTATAATCCAGACACATACATCGTGATCCATCCTTCTTATGCACCAATACTATTGGAGCAGAGAAAGAAATTTGACTAGGTTGAATTATACCAGCCTCTAGCCTTTCTGCAACCATACATTCAATTTCACTATTTTGGGCATAAGGATATTTGTAAGGCCTGATGTTTGGAGGAACACTTCCTAGAATTAAATGAATAACATGATGATGATCACGAATAGGTGAGAGGTTTTTGGGAGTCTCAAACACCTTGGAATGATTGTCCAAGACTTGTTAGAGATCTGGAGAAATAGATGATTTCAATGTTTGAACTTCTAGTGAGAATAATTGTGCAATTACACCTGGTTGTTATTTCGTCAGAAGATTTGTCATGCCATTAGAGCTCATTATCTTTCCTGGCTTCCCTGTCATACCCCTTAATTCAACTTCCTTTCCTTCCCAAAAAAAATATTCAAGAAAAGTTCTTGAAAATTGAAAGTTATCATCCCCAAAGATTGTAACCATTAGACTCCTAGTACAACACCAGCACCACCCATTAGAATGGAAAGTAGTGGATTATTCAATACATATTCCCCCATGGTTATCTTAATATTATGGAACTTTCTAGAGAAATTTATAGTTCCTCCATTTACAACCATTGCTTGACACTCTGGTGTTAGATATAGGAAGAAATTCAATTCCTTGGCCATCTTAAATTATGGGTACTACCCGAATCAATCAACACTATTACCTTTTTCTTCTTGATATGTCCTTCTATCTTGAGAGTTTGAGGAGTGGTAATTTCTGCCAATGCATTACAATATATGGACATATTGATTTCTTCTTTCTCTCGGGTTGGTTCCTGGTGTATATCCTCCTCTTTTTTATGTTTCTTGTTCCTTTTCTTCCTCATCTTCACAATCTATGTAGAATAATTTCTTCTCAGCACACTTATGATGTTTAGTGTATTTTCTATCACAACTGTAACAAAGCCCTTTTAATATTTTTTCCTCCAATTGTTGTGTTGTCAACCTTGTACATTGAGGAAGACTAGGAGAAACAACACTTCCATCTTTATAGTTGTGAGTGGTAGACTTCCTTGTCGCCATAATTTTTCTTTCAATTTTTCTTCCCACCCTAAATGCCTTCTCCAATGAATCAGGTTCCCAAAGGAAAACCTCATGTTGGATGTTATATTTTAAAGTCCCTATGAAGACATCAATCCTATGTTCCTCTAGAATATTGGTTACCCTAATATTCAATTTTTGTAAGTCTTCAATGTGCTCCGCCATTGAACCCTTTTGTTTGAGATTCATCAATTGGCTAAAGAAGGTGTTGCTCTTTGTATCTTCATAATGTGCTATAATTTCCTTTGTAAAAATTGACCAGGTGACAAGTGGTTTATGAGGAAAAATCCATTTATACCATAGAAACTGATTGGGTTCTAAATATAAATATGCAATACGTACCTTTTGTGAGGGTCACACATCCTGTAGATCAAAATATTGCTCCATCTGTAGTATCCATGTTACCAGATCCTTGCCATAAAGCTTACTCATACCTATCTTTGGAATGTGGTGGTTCTTGAACCCCACATTGGAGTCTCTAAAATAATATTTCGTATTCCTTTTATCCTCATCATGATTTTCATGGATTACCTTGTCACCACCTGGAAGCCTTTCTTGCAACAACTTTGTCAATCCTTCCATCTTGACATTCATCATTGCTTCCATGTATGCTTTTAAACCATTCATGTTACCTTTTATTTCTATTTTTAAACCATCCATGTCACCTTTTAAGCCATCCATGTCCCCTTTTAAGCCATCCATGTCATCTTTGGTTGCTCTTTGTGAGAGAAATTTTTTTTGCACTTGGTCCCGTAATTTTGATATATCATGTTGTAATTCTTCCTCTTCATGCGTCATAGTAGAGCTTTATGAGGGCTTAATGGGTGTAGAATTCTTTTGTTTTGGAGGCATTTTAGAACCAAATACTGATATCTATGCTTCAATATTCCCTTTGAATCACTTCAAATTGATTTTTCAAACAAAAGTTATGCAAAATTTAAAAAATATACACCTTTTTCTTTCTTTTTAGGAGCTTGATATTGAAATTGTTGTATCTCTGTAATTTTATATTTCCAAGGCCTTAAATTTTTCCCTATGTTAGCCCTATGAATCTTATTTCTAATTCCACAAGTCAGAGAAATATTGGATTATTCAATATAGAGTTATGCCAAATCTCCCACGATGACCTGATCATGGACTGGTTCATTATAGAAAAGTTGTATGGGATGCCATGTGTCACTGTTTCAACCTTCGACCTTGAAATTTCTACCAAAAAAACTTCATTCCATGCAATTTCAGCGACTTTTTAGATAATTCAAATCCAATTCCTAAAACAAAATTTATGACGATTTTACCTAGGTCACCTGTTTGAGACTGAATTCTAAAGCTTGCAAAAACCCTAACTTCTTCATACCATATCTTAGAAAATATAGCGAAAACATATATGAAATTTTGGCAAAAATATCATCAAGATTTTTTCTCCACATGATCACAACTTCAACTTTTGAATATTTGGAGAAAAAAAATTATAGAAAAAATACCATGATGTCCTATTTGAAGAAGTGAAACCCTAGAATCCAAAGCTCTTATAGCAAATGTTATACCGACTCACAAAAAGATAGATCAACGATTTAAAAAGTATCATATTCGAGGGAGAAATCTCCTTTTAAATTACATAAATGAACAACGCTTGGATGATACAAATGAAAAGACCTCCTTTGTATATATAGGATTAATGGGCCACAATATAATCAAAGCCTACATAACAATAATAATGCAAGGGCACAATAATAGCAATAGTGGGCTTCTATGGGGCACCACAATAACAATATGGGGGGTACATGGGTACAACAATAACAATAAGGGGGCTACACTAGTATTATAGGGACCTAACAATAATGTCTTAAATGACTAGTATTAGCCTCTACATGGTATCAAATCAAATGATACTTTGTTTTGATGTGTTTTGTACAATCATGGAATCTAGTATTCTTGGAAAACCTAATTGAAAAATTATTTTCAACCTGAAGAGGGTTAGAATTCACTTATTTCTTTTGTAAATCCTCAAGTTTTTTCCTAAGCCACACAATCTCCTTTAGTGCTTATGCAACTTCCACATCATCTACCTCTATTATGGAATTGGCTAGAACTAATTGTTTGTGTGACCTCTAGGAGGTAGTTGTTGATTCAAGACATAAGATATCATGAAGTTGACATTCCATTTTATTTGTCTCCATCTATGTGTGAATTAGGATATCTAATCAAGCTGAAGTTATCCACTTACAAATATTTGAGTCCAAAGTGATGAGTTTCTTTCAAGTACTTTAGAACTTTTTTTGTAGTAAAGCAATGGCATTCACAAGGCTCTTGCATAAATATGGAAATAATCCTAATAAAAAATTAAATATATGCTACTGTATTGGTGAGATAGAGAATACTCCCCACAAGTTGCTTATGATTGGTTTCATCCTCAAATTCATTCCCTTCGTTTTATGTGAACTTCAAATTTTGGTTTATTGGAGTAGAAATAGGATTGCATTCAACCATGCAAAAACGTATTCAATGATTCTCCAATGTACTTCTTTCAGAGATGAATACCTATTTTGGATGTTGAATCACTTATATGCCTAAATAGTAGTCAAATGTCTCAAATATATCATCTCAAATCTATTCTTCAACCCTTTATTTATGGATGCAATATTATTCTCATCATTCCTCATTATCAATAGATCATTTAATACATTAAAAGATATAAAAAAAATTACGATTTTTTCTGAAAAATAGAGTTGTATCATCAAGATTGAAGTGTTTGAAATTCAATTTTGGAAATACACTCAGTTAAATTTCTATACCAAGATCATGATGCCTATTTTAGGCCATATAAGGATTTAATGAGTTTATATACTTTTTGTTCTTGTCATTCACAAAATCCTTCTAGTTGAGACTTGAAAACATTCTCTTTGAAGTTTCCATTCACAAAAACATTCTTCACGTATATTAATGAACTTTCCATCCATTTTGAGCTATCAAGGAAAAAATTGCTAAGCACAAACTTATACTGAGAGAAGGGGAGGGTTGTGAATGAGTATAAAACAATTTTCACTTATTTAAACATTCATGAACTGTAAGAAAAAAAATGACATATGAGATCTATCAATTGTAGAATATGGAACATCAGATTTAAGTGGAAACCCTTTTAGGAGGAAACCACGAAATTTCTTTTTATAATTCTTTGTAGGCACCAAATTACTAGAGACACTAATCCCCATTGGTATGAACACTAATAGGTACCAAGCTACACTTATAGATATTTGTAGATACCAATTCTCATTGTTGTAGATATTTATAGGCACCAATCTACCGAAGACACCAATATGTGTTGTTGAAAATATTAATAAGAACCAACCTACTAAAGGCACCAATCTCCATAGTTGTACTTTTTGTAAGAACCAACCTACTGCAGACAACAATCCCCACTTCTAAGCACCAACTTAAAATCCCATTGTTTGAGGAAAAAAACTCAATTATAAATCATCTTTAGTGCATGTAACTTCTTCAAAAGATGATAACATTCACATTAACTTCAATAAGTATGCTTTCTACTTCTTCCTTGACAAGGTCTACTTGCTACTTCTACCTTCACTAGGTCTACTCACTACTTCCTTCACTAGTTCTAACCAAAATTTGAATATGTAAATGAAACCTATGGTAACTCTCCCAAACCTTATTGTTTTTGGCCTCTTCCCAAGAACAAAATTGTACAACATGCCATATATCCAATTTTTCAAATATAATTTTGAAAGTTTTACTTGAGGTAACTTTTTATGTCTCCTTAAATCTCTAAAAAAAAATCACAATCTAAAAGTACTAAAAAAAAGTTACAACAAAAATTCCAAGTTGACCTATTTGAAATTGATTTCAAGACCATTTAGAAACCCTAACTTACAGAGAGAATATTTTTGAAAGTATAAGAAACCAAAATCTAATTTTTTTAATGAAAGTACTTGTAACACCTTCCTCCCACAATTACCCAAGATAACAGGTCCACCAGGGTAAAAATGTGATGAAGAGTTACTATGATATGATTCAACTCCCCATGAATAGTTAAGGAAGTGGAATCAACACACTAGCAACCAAATTGTCCTTTCTCAGGAGCTACAGGACCCTCAAGAACAAGTGCCCAACCCCTGAGCTAACTTGATTTTTCATAAAAGAAACCCCAGTCACATGCACAAGCCTACATCCATGTGACTATAGGCCTCTAGTTGCTCCCACAAGCCTGGAAGGGAGAGACTGCAGTCTTTTTGAGCTAGTTTTGTGCCTGCTACCGCAATATTTGAGCCAATTTTTCAGGGCTAGTCTCTAGACCACTGCCTAGAACTTGATGAGACTTTCCAAGACAATAAATGACACCAAGACAAATCCTCTAACAAAAAACTTGATCAAGGACTTGACCTAACCAAGCCTAACCATGACAGAAATTCCGTCAAACACATGATGAACATGGAATCTACAGGTCATAAATACACATCTGAACATAGGGGTCTCATAATTATCTTAGAATAATCAAGAAGGTATAATTCCCTTTCATATTAACTACAATAACATCTATTAGGTCATGCATTCAATAACCAACCACATATTCATTAAACATGTCAAGATCCATAAACAATATATATCATATAACCAACATATAACCAACTAATAACCAACATATAAACTAACAATAACCAACATATAAACCATGGAAACTTAGCCATAATGTCACCATCATAATAAATACATATGCCCATAGATCACAATAGAAAATAGCTCTTATTAACATATGAAAATGGCAACCAAGTTAGGGAATTCCACGTACCAGCTGACCATAGACCTAGTTGAACCAAATATTTATTTCAGCCAGTCACCCCCATGCCATATTCCAAGCATGAATGTGGGATCTCATGGAATAAACCAAGAACACAAATCTAGGCCTTCCAGAGGCCAAACCACCTCAACCCTCAACCAATGATTCCACCTCATGGTCGGACATCACTAACCATCACTAGATTGGTCTCCACCCAAGCTTTCTATGGCTCTAGAGCATTTGTTCCAACCAATGCTTCTAGGACTAGTAACTCAACCCATAGTTTTCGTTAGGATCCATAGCGTTTGTCTAACCAAGGCTTCCAGAACTAGTAACTCATCTCGCCAATGGATCTAGAGCATTTGTCCAACCAAGGCTTCCAGGACTAGTAAATCAATCCAAGTTGTTATAGGGCTTCCAAAGCTTTGTCCAACCAAGGCTTCAGGAACTAGTAACTCAACCCACATCCATAAGGAACATGAGCACCAACCAAAAAAAAAATATAAACCCACAACACCATGGTTATCTAGGAAATGGCAAGGCTAGGCAAAACTGTTGTCAATCTAGGCAATGCTCCATGCCAACGAAAGATCATAAACAAGAAACCACATGCATGTGTCATGTATGCAAAAAATAGCAAGGGAATCATACACGTAATTCGGTACCTACAAAGAAATCCAGATATGGTTGCTGATCACATTGTCCCCTTGCACTTTCCTACTTTTCCTTTTCCTTCTTGCTCCAAATCCCATGTATGCCACACTCCTCCAAGAGTGCTCCAAGAAAAATCTAAGTGTGCAAGAGTATGAGAGAGAATAGAATAGAGAGCTCTAGGCTAAAACTGACAAAAGCCTATAAACTGATCCTCAGAAGCCTTTTTATCATTGATGCCTCTATTTTCTTCATTTTCCTCTATTTTTCCTTCAATTTCATCCTCATGCAAATTTGTGACTCTTCACCTTCCTTTTCTCCTATTTTCCTTTATTTTCATAAATAAAATTCCAATTAGTGCCTCTTTTCCTTTTCCATTTCCTTTGCCAATTTTATTAGCCATAATAAATCGAAATGGACACCCACTAGGATGTTTTACCCACTATTAATCTTGGAATACGTGTCCCATGACCTTGGTCTTATATATTTTTTTACATGGAAATTCAACCAGGGGTTGTTACAGAATCCTCCTCCTTCGGGAAACATCGTCCTCAGAGTTCAATGACACCTATAAACAACAAAACCACTGAAAGCCAAAACATACTGCCCATGGAGCTTTATAACACAACTCATTGTAGTATTTACAAGCACCACTGCAAAAAACATGACAATCATACCATTTACTTGAGCTTTATAACACAACTCATTACGATATTTACAATAACAACCACATATATACTCATACACATTTGCCTCAACCAACAAATAATCATACTATTTATTGAGCTTTATAAATCCAAGTTGATATAGTATTTACAATAATATACACATATGCACATTTTCTCAACCAAAAATTAAAGGATATGATGCTCGTATCAACAACAAGGGAATACAGAGGCCCACACCTCCACCCTTAAAGTAATGTCAGGATTCACCTCCTTCCCAAGGAGTCCAAAATCCACTGCCAAAGTCAAATTTGCATCTAATGTCCAACACTAAAATCCTACACCACTTGTCCCTCAGTGAATAGTTACTAGCTCATTGTTCCAAGGAACACTCCCAATGTGCATTTGATTCCATCTGGAAGTGCTAATGACAGAAAAAAATCCATCCTTGACCTTCCCTTCTCTGCTAGATAGTCCCTCAAAAAATTTGATCACCCTTTTCCATGCAGTCACACACCTTCCAAGTTCCATGGGAATCCCTTTCTCTGCTACACAGTCCCTTGGGTGACCCCTCCCTTGGCAAGGTTTCCTTGCATCAAAAGGTGCAAAATCCAAGGCATATCCCTACCTCAAAACCATCATATCGGTCATATCTTGCTCATGGAAATCAATGGAAACTATTGGCGAACAGTGTCCCACAATGGCGCTGCTCTTGAAGTCATTTACCAACATATTGTTGCCTATTCCAATTCCTTTCACTATTGTGGCTAATTCTTGTAGACAATTTCAACCACCCAATATGGGAATTTCCATACTTTCCTATACCAAGCACATAATTATCATTAGATTCAAAATGAATTGAAATAAATCCAAGTCATACCTCATTAGTGGCTTGTCAATAAGGTACACTTGCACTTATGTTCACTTCCTATCACAATAAGCTAAACCAACTCTTGACCAAATCATCATGTATAAACATATCACATGCAGTTAGCTCAAAACACAACCATCATAGATAAAAATCATGGATCACATGCAATCATCATGAACTAGAATCATAGATCACATGTAACCATCATAAATCATAATCATAAATCACATGCATAATAAAACTAAAATAAAACACTGATACTTATCCTTTAAGCAGTTCTTTTCTTTTGCCTTTGTCCTTTGTCTTCTCTATGCACACACCAAATCGATTTCCACATCTGGAAAGCACCTAATACTTCTTTTCTCTTTAATCACATACACATACATAATGCACATTGCAACATATACAACCATGCAAAACATACAACAAATCACATACACCTATACCTTGTGTACAACACAACACATACACCTACACCTGGTGGATAACACAACACATACACCTACACCTGGTGTACAACACCTTACGTACACCTACACCCGGTGTACAACACAACACATATGCGTACACAAAATACAACACAAAGAATAGACATGTCACAATAAAATGACTACACAATGCACATAACACAGTGCCACATGTATAAAACACAACATGTATGAAGTGCACACAATAGCACATGTTCAACATGTACATATCACCACCTGCACAACATTTTCACAACACCACATGTACACAGTGCCACCTGCATAACAAGATGTACACAACACCACAGGTTCACATCACCACATGCATGACATGTACATGACATCACTTGCAAGCAACACCATATGCACACAACACTACATATACAACATGTAATAACACCATATATACACAGCACCACATATCCAACATGCGCACAATGCCATATATACACAATACCACATATGAGAGATGTACACAACACCAGTACTGAACATCTGGAGGCCACACCGTCTCTACCAAGAAACCTTACTTCTAATGTCTTTCCACTGTCCATGCTTATCCTAGCATGCTGCAATCAAATTGCTTTCATTTTGCTGATGTATCCCTCCGCATTACCTGTCATAGCATAAACATAGAGATAGTGCAAGCACATAATATCAATCATATCCACATAATATTGACCTCATTAATTTATCAAGACTACTCATCCCTCTTGATTCCTCATAAGACTATGAACCCCTTCATGTCATTCACTTGCATAAGCAATCATTCCTCCATAAGAACGATCCCTAATGACATTGTCAAACAATAACATACATACATACATATATATAATCATTAACATAAAGCAATCATGATTTCTTACGACCCTGTCAGGCGACGACATACATGCATACATGTATACATATATAGGCATCAACATAATCATGATCACAACATAATTAACATATATCATAAGGTCTATATTAAGAGAATGATATAGGGATTAATGCACGGGTGGTTATGGATGGAATACCCTTAAGGATCTTCCCGGGATCCAAGCGGCAGACCGTTCAAATTAACTACAATTGGCACAAAGATCCATATTAATGCATGATATTCAAAGCAGAAAGGAAGAGATTACCTTAGATCTTGATGTAGTTTTGTTGGAGAACCCAATGTAGCAGAGCAAAAGACCCCTTTGCTAGCTCCTAGATCAACACTTGCATATAAACAAGATAGAGAGTAATACTACAACATATAAACTCTGATAATCAAAGCATCAATACATAAAGATACGAAAATGACATGCATCTAAGCTACTCATAAAACAATGGTACTAAATCAACATGTAAGCAATCATGACATTAGAACCATCGAGTAGACAACACAACAACAGGTCTATATTATTAAGTAGGAAATAATGATTACAACCATATGGTGAATCAAGCTTCCCTTAATCCTCCAACTCCTTTCTCTCTCTCTCTCTTCTTAACCTCTTGGTAGTAAAGAAACTATCTCACACAAAGCTTCGACAATTAGTTGACAATCCTTCGACCTCTTTCACAATGCCCAAGCCTCCAATATATAGATGATGAGAGGCTTATCCTTACCAACTCTCTCATGAGTTCCCTTTGGAAAAATCTAGGATGTTTCCTTGCTTTATCTTTCCCCTTCCATTAGACTCTGTTAGAAATGGAAATATCCTTAGACAGGTTGAAGGTAGATGTTTCCTACTTTTCGGGCTAACATTTGAGTAAAAAGTGGAATACTAGTCAGTCAACCTGCTCTTTTGACCTCCAGAATCTCACAAAACTTGGCTAATGCTATCCCTTAGGCAACACAGTGAGTTACCCTAGGGACTAACACCCTTGGCTCATGCATGGGGAGCGTTCTAACTCTTCTTGCTAGTTCCTGGGGAGTGTTACCTTGGAAAATAGGCCTATGAACTTGGTCATGTCTTTAGCCAAACTGTCTTTCTCCTCTGAGATGATGAGGAGGTCATTTTACTGTATAAAAGATGCCCCCTAAAGTGTGAGGTTAGAGATGAAGACAATGGCTGAAATACTTTAGAATTTTTTGGAAAAAAGAGAGAGAGGATCAGAGCTTCGGGACTACAGGAAACTTGATACAACCACATATGTTAAAAATCTAAAATCATGTCCTGAGTCGGGCATTCCCATGCTCAGTAGCTTTGTCAGAGTGATTTCTCCAAAAAAGAGGTATGATGATCATGTCCACTGATAAGCACAATGTGGAGCTGTGTCATATATGATCATCTTGACGAGATGTCCCCAAAAATAATATATGCAGCTTGGGAGAGGAAACAAGGCTAAGTGATGTAAGTATCTACCCAAGGTCTTGGTCACCACTTTATCTCAACAACATATTTCGACATATGTGAATAAAGGATTTAAGGTAAAAAATGTGTGAAATCGTCTGATTACTAGTCAATAATGAAAATTGTTAACAAACACAATGATGACCATTGATAATGATGATGGTCTCCAAGATGCATAATACAATCTAGCAAGTGTGAATAATGATGTTGTCATCGAACACTCGTAGAATCATTCAACTAGGAGCCAATAATGAAAACCCCCAATTAAACACAAGGTAACCTGCCACTAATGACTGCAAGTTCTAGGGTATTGATATGTTTCTGGATCTGCTTCCTAGATAGAGTGTTGAAGTTGATAGGAAGAGACCTATCAAAAGGTAGGAAATAATGTGTCCTACATCAGTTGACATGAAATGGGACAAGAATGATTGTTTTTGAAGATAAATTTTGAGCAATGGGTCAAATAAACGAAGGGCATGATGGAAGTATATGAGTGACGGTTGATACAGGAAGCAGAGGATAAAGGAATCCCTTGAACAATAGAAGGCACAACACAAAGGTTTACCAGGCAGCTTTAGACTCATGAACACCAAAGAGTGTTAGGATATAGGGATGCAGGAACATCAAAGTATATAGGCTAAAATCATAGGATGGTAAGTTCATCTGAGACGTTGACAAAAAGGAGGTTTTGTTAAGGGAGTGCCATGTTCAAGGGAATGAGTGCTGCCAAAAGATCTTTTTAAATATAGACATTGAGCCACTGTGTTGTCGTTTTTTTCCCCATATAATTAAGGTTAACGGTCCAAATGTGTAAACTCGATGGCCTTTTCATATTTAAAGAGTGAAAATATCGTAAAGATCAACTCCAGGGGGGTCCATTTGTCATAATTGATAACTGGGCGCAACATAGGTTTAATAGTATACCTGGCACAATTCCTCTTTCGTAATTTAGTCTGTTGAGTCCAGATAAAGTGATAAACCTATGCTCAATAGACGTTTGCTTCATTTTGTTACGCATTCGAGGGGATGGAGTAAACTCAATATTCTTTGTGAAATTTTAATGAGTCATGCAAAGACAAACTCAATAGATCTTCATCAAATTTTAATGAGTCAATTGAAGAAAAATCGATAAATCTTTTTCAGTTTAATGAGAGAGGAAAAAGAGATAAAATAATTGCTCATGCCTTCTTTATAGATTTAACGAGCCCGAAGAAGGGAAAAACTTGGCGATTTTACAGTTTAAAAGCGAGAAAAGGTCCCAAAAAGAAAGTGCTCATATCGTCTTCGTAGGAGTTTTATGAGATTGAAGATGGTAACTCGGGGATTTTTCAGTTAAAGAGCGAGAAAATATCCCATAAAAGAAAGCGCTCATATTGAGTCAAACATGGTTGATTATGCAAATCAACACTAAAATCTTCATCAGAGCATAATGAATATTGACAACATATCAAAATGGTGTATGATAAATGACATAGGAATGAAAAAATTCAATTTCAATTACTAGATAACGTGAGTCATACCTCCAGAGTGACTATAAGAAGGGTTGAAAGCCTTCCATTTCACCATTTGAGTTCTGTGAGAGTGTTCTAGAGTGAAAAAGGAGAAAATCTTCCCCGAGCAATTGCAAGCAATCCAGACAACCATTCGATGTGACGTTTATTCCAGGTAGATGGTCTAACCTTCATCTTGCATTCTATTACCTTTTTTATTGTTTTTGGGGTGAAATTTCAATTTGTGAGTAAGCCCTAGTTAGCCTACCACATTTAACGCAACCTCCTAGGGCAAGGGGGGTGTTAAACGCCCTTCACACTCTGCAGGGGTGCATTAGCACACCCTATGGGCCTTGGGGAGCAGTGTTAGGCTACCTGGGCATAAGTTAAAACCCCCAAGTTTGATTTCCTAGGGTTTTTAGCATCAAAATGATTGATTTAAGGGTATTTTGATGCAGATTTTGAGCCATCAGCATGAGTCTGTGGCGGGAAAGAGCTCATAATGGTGATGAACTTCAAATGCTAAATGATCCAACAAGTTTAGCAGCTTTGCGAAGATGTGGTTAGCTAAAATATGCTAGACATGACCTGGTGAAGGGTTGGGAGGACCTTCTTCGTTGGATTATCGAGTAGTGGGATGAACATCACATTGTGTTCAGGATTGGGGATCATAAGCTCTCTATTGAAAGAGACGAAATTTACTTCCTCACTAGTTTATTGTGCAGAGGTTCCTAAGTAAACGTAACACGAGGGAGAGTTGATCCCAGGCCGACTACTGATTTGGTCCACATACATTGTAGACCAGGTAGTGCGCTAGTGAGAAACTGGGTTCCTATTTAGTGGATCAGAACTATGCCGATGAGGGAAATTATATGGATGATCGTATGATTGATAGGGTCCAAGAGCCAACATGTTGCTTCAAGGCTCAATTGGTCAACAAGTACACCTGATAGTTGTGAGGTGTATCAGTGTACCCCACAAAAATCTCCCACTATGTTGTAAGCTCAAGCTTCTTTCGTACATATTTGGTCACATGGAAATATATCGATGACCCAAAAATCTTGAAGTGACCAATATCTAGCCTCTTACCAGAATAAGCCTCGTCTGGTATCTTCATCTCAAGTATTCGATGTGGGCTACGGTTCTGAACATAAACCGTTGTGTTGCATGCCTCAACCCACAAGTGTAATGGTAGGCCCTGATCATGCAACATCGCCCTTGCTTCCCCTACTATGATTCTTTTCTTCCTTGTTGAGATAGGGTCCCTAGGGTTAGTTTTGGAGTTAGATAACCCAAATTTTGTATATGTTTTGTAAAAGATGTAAAGTCTCAGCGATATGTGCATGCAGAGCACGTAGATAGATAGGAGTCAAAGGGGTCTTAGCCCCTTGTTTGGATAGATAGATAAGTTGGTTTTAAGACTCACCCATGGTCTTCTGACCATGGTATTGTATTGAGAGGGCTATAAATAGTTGATTCATAGCGAGTCTTAAAGATAACTTAAGAAGATAGAAGTAAGCTAAGAAAAGATAGAGACTGTTTTGGGCAAGTGCTAAGGCAGGAAGGTTATGATTCCTATACATAGGAGAGAAGGGGAAGGTTCCTGTAGCTGAGTGTGCAAGAGGCCTTGGTAAGTCTGTATCTAAGTGTGCAAACCCCTGCAGCTGAGTGTGTAGGGTAGAAGAGTCTGTAATTTGAACATGGAAAATCAATAAAGATGAAGTTTGAAGAATTAATGTGCAATCTGAGCATTTCTGTTGATTCCGTTATGTTATGTTTTGTCTCTTATAATGTATTTTCTATGGAATAATGAATGAAAGTTGCGCGAAACCACTGAATCTATCTTATTTATGTATGATATGAGTAGTCATCTATTTTCACGAAGTTAAAAGCTAGTTCTGTTATGTTTTATAATGAATTGGATAAATTTGTGCGAAGTCAGATATAGGGTTATTTATTGATGCACAAAAGTGAATAACTTGTTTATTTAAGGTCCACAAAGATTGATCGTAGACCTTCACGAAGGTCTAGAAGCCGTTTTCATAGAGTTGTAGTAGCGAGCCCTGGAGGACTTCCGATCTATGCGAAGGAAGATATGAGCTATAGGAGCTTAAGAACCACTTAGCACATGTCCTTGGATGCAGAAACCTGGTTATAGCATCCCCAAATACTACTTCGGGTGAGATTACAACCTGCGCTACACAAGTTGTTGCCAAAAGGGAAAATAGTTAGGGTTTTGTTTGTTGGTGCGAATAACTCTGAACCTGGGTCAGGCCCCCTTAAGCCAACAAATGGTTCCATTGTCGGGACCGAGATCTATCTAATAGATGTGCAATAAATGGTTTCCTACAAAGAAAGAGCTTGATAAGTGGAGTGATCGAAAATCGCACACGTTTGTGGCTCAAGAGAACAGGAGACCTAAATTATCCAAGGAGCAGTGGTTGCAAAGATTTTTGTACACGGATGAGACCAATGCATTCTTCTGTTTCTTCCCTAAAGAACTATACGAATGGTTATCTAAATTAGCCGATAGTCAAGGGACGTGGAGGCTCGAAGGCCCTATAGTGTGGACCCCTGAACTGGTACGACGTCTGGAAGCATCAGAAAGCAATATCGTGCGGGCTATGGATCACTAGGTTGGTCGTACATTGGGTAGTTTTGTGACATATTTTGCGATCGATAGGAATATCAGCTATAGCAAAGCGGAGGGAAGGATATTTAAAGGACAGCGAGGTAAGTATTTGAAATCACTGAAGACTTGGATTAAAATGTTTTTATGTGAAAAGAGGTTTATGCAGTTACCTTGATGTTTGGGGCTATGTGAAGTGGGAGATTCTTTAGAAGAAATGGAGGATCTATCCCAGAATATAGTTTGCTTATTGAACCCCCTTCAAGTGACGACGAAGGGATAGTGTTGGCTACACTGCGAAGTGAAGTTCAATTAGTAACTGAGGGTATTCCGAGGATATCTCATCCATCCACTCCACCTCCACCTCCACCTCCGCCTCATACACCTTCACCTATCCCTCCATCTCCACCCCCACCATTCAACATGGCAAACACGATGAAGATGATGATTTTTAAATGAACGGGGACCGAAGATCCATAATAGTTTTGGTTTTTCGCAGATGCTGTTTGGAGAACACAACAGATCACAGACGATAATATTAAGAAATCACAGTTGGTTATAACTTTACAAGACTGAGCATTAACATGGTATATCAAGTATTTCACTGATAACCCCAACACATTGTTGGCAAATACATAGCTAGCTTTGAACAAGGAGCTCAACAAGCCTAAGTCAGAGGCGCAATAAGTAATTGAATTTAAGGAAATCTGACAGAAGGTTGATGAGACACCTTGGGACTTTGATCGGAGGTTGAATGCCTGATCAAGTATTGAGGTGTAGAAAAGGTATGTTTTATCCTCATATTAGCTTAATTAATTATTCATATTTATATATTTATCTTTAATTTAGAAAAGAATTTAGAAGAAACAAGTGTAGAAGCCGAATAAAAGAAATCATTAATGAATTGGGTAATTTTGGGCATAAAAGCTAACTTTCACTATTTTTATATGTAGGAATATGAATTGAACGATTTCTGTTCAAACGATGGAATAACAATGACCAAGAAAAGAAAAAGGACAATGTTTCGACCATGAAGGCTAGCGGAAGACTAGGAGAATCAAGTTTATTTTGTAATAAAATTTGATTGTTAGTTACGAAATCCTGAGGATCTCCTGATCCCGAGGATTTGCTCCTATCCATTTGTCTCTCATAGGTTATATAAAGCTGACAGGCGAAATAGAAAAACTAGCTAGAAATTTGAAGATTGTAACTATTCACTTTTGACACAGAGTATTCTCACTATGGTGATGTTGTATCTTTATTATTGAATTTAATGAGAAAAACCGTGTTTTACTTGTAATCGCATTATGAGTTTTTTTCGGCAGTGACTTCTGGAGACTCTGGGCCCAACCGATAGGAGATTTACTGCTTTTCTTGTGCCATACTTATTTATTTTTACGCTCGCATTTGTTTATTCCTGTTATTTCATTAAATTAGAATTATTTTGATTGTTGTAAGTATTGATTGTTACGATTTACCTTTGCCATTCAAATTAGATTCTAGATCTTGCTATGTTTACAAATGCGTGTTAATCTTCGATAAATTTATCATATTAGTTTAAGTATTCGATTGGTGTTCCTTCTGCGTAGTGTTATTTGAGTTCACAGATGATTTCTTTCAGTTAAAATATTGAATAGTTGCTTGCTATTCATTTGCTGTAGATTTCCTTCTTGTTGAATGAATTATTATTGATACTAGTTAGATTTGCTAAGAGTGATTCCTTTTACTTGCATTCAGATTCAGTTTTTTGCACAATAGATTAAAATAGATTTGCAAATGCTTTAAGGTTTGCCTTTAGATTTGTTTTGGATTGAACTTTGAGAATTAGATATTAATTATTGCAACGATTCAAAATCATTTCATTCTGAATTAACCTTTGAATTCACTTGCATAGACAATGCTGAACACTCTTGAAATAAACAAACTTACCCTAGTTTGATAATTAATGTAGGTATTAAGATTTCTTTTAATAGTCATCTTAGTGCGCCGACATCTTGGTGCCGTTGCTGGAGAGAGTGTTTCAAACTGATTTCTTTTTATTTTTCTTGTTGTAAAATAATTGGGTATCAAAAACAGGAGGTAAGAACCTACGTAACCAAGAAGTAAAAGTGCTTGCTCAACACCCTGATTTTCAGCAAATGAATAGAGGTTAAATAGGAGTAGGGGTTTTTATGAATGACTAAGAATAAAAAGATAGAAAAAGATCATAACCCCCCACCCAAATCCACACAACCCAAGTGATCAGTGAACCTTGGAAGATCAAATTTTATAGAAGAAATCACAAGAAAAGAAAAATTGAAGCCATTAGTAGGACCTCATACTATATCTGGAAAAAGCCCTACTGTAATCCCTCAGGTAGCAGGCTCACCATCTGCAGCCTACGTTGAGATTCATAGCCAAGTCAAAGGATCTGAATAGATCTTTTAGGTCACTAATAATTTACATTCTGATCCTTCACAAGAGGGAAAATTGTGCAATTTAAGAGAAGGAGAGGGAGAAACCAGTGGAACTAGTAAGGTAGAGCCACAATTGTCTGAACTAGGATCTTCTATGATTCTAGATCTGAGTAGTCTTGTAAAACCACCTAGGATTGAAAATACTCCACTTCCTTAGATAACATCCCCTAAATTCCTTGAAGGATATTGGCACATTTTCGACCAAATGGAAAATCAACCACCTCAAGGTCAAACCTCGATGTTGGAATATCCCATAGTCGACTGATCCAAGTGGCTCTAGAGAGACACCCAGGACAAAGATGGCTCAAAAAACAAAGTGTTTGAAATATGCTCGAACTAGGACCATATCGAAGACCTTGTTGTCTTGATCGTGGTGGTGTGAACGGTTCGTCAAACCGAGCTCGTATGCGAAAGATAGAGCTCTTCAAAGTTTGACATGACAGGAGAAAGTGGGGCCCATAGTGTGCCACATGGCATCCCAGTAAGCAAGTGGGACCCACATGGCAGCCCATCAACCATTGACACTTGGCATTCTCTCATTTGTCTCCTAAACCTGCATAAGAGACAAAATCATTTTTAAATGGTTAATAAATAACCATATAACGAAATATGTTTCAATATAGTTATTAAAATAACTATATAACACAACAAAACAATCAAACACATGGTTTCGAGATCGGCGGCAACAACCCTGCTGAACCCTTTAAACCACCTTATCACAATATAAATCGCAACAATAAACGCATATATATAGATATAGATATAGATATAGATCTATATCTATATCTATATCTATATCTATATCTATATCTATATCTATATCTATATCTATATATATATATATATATATATATATATATATATATATATATATAGATATAGATATAGATATAGATATAGATATAGATATAGATATAGATATATATCTATATCTATATCTATATCTATATCTATATCTATATCTATATCTATATCTATATCTATATCTATATCTATATATATATATATATATATATATATATATATCAGGATCGGCGGTAATTACCCTCGCCGAACCCTCCGCCACAATCACCGCATGTTATGTTAACCATATATATGTTTAAAACAATGTATTAAGGGGTGGGTGCGGGCCATCGGTGGTGGACCTGGCCCAAACCCCAACGGTCCAACCATATATATATGCACCGATTTATATATGTCGCACATCATATATCGCCCCGACACCTATTATCGCGCCGATATTATCGACACCGATCACCGACATATATATCGGTGATACTCCATGGATCATGCCGATATATATGCCGACGACCATGCCGATCGCTGATTTGAGATGTTGATCACCGATATATCAGTGAACTCCCGTACATCGAGCTGATAAACACTGCCAGCTCCCCATGTTAAGCGCCAATGCCAAAGGCCGACCGCCGATAAGGTAATCATGCAGGGTTTAAGGGGTAGGCCGCCCTATTTTAAATACAGTTATGGTTATAAAAGTTTTATATGCTGAGAAGGCAGGATTTGATCCCCCAACCTCTCCTTAACCATATGCCTCCTTTACCAATGTGCCAACCACTTTACCTTGGTGAATCCGCCCAAGATTTTCCTATTTAAACAATCATTTTTACCTTTGCACACAGTTCGAGACAAAGAGAGACCGCGGGCATGGATTTCAAGGCAGAATACAGGCATAGATTTCGAGGCAGTGAATTAATTAATATTTTAATGCAGGAACCATGAATTCTACAAGAGGGCAAAATTCTCACTTTGTCAGAATTTGACAAGTTTTATATGGATTTTACACCTCTCGTCGCCACGAAAACAATGGTGTTGTTTGTTTCTTCATCAGAGGTATGCATTTTCTAGTCATTTCCAGAATGCACGTGGAACCATGATTTCAGCAAAAACAAGGAGCGGAACCATGAGCCATGAAATTTTCCCAAGGAGGTAAAATTTTGACATTTTATAATATAGTCAAGTTTATACTTATTTTTCATGGTTTTCTGTAGGGATTGAAATGGGGAGATCATATTCGCCATCTGAGTTGTAGATTTACAGCCCATCCATGGAACAAAATCTTTGAGGAATCCCGGGGAATCTAGAAGATTCCTTGAGCCCAGCATTCTCAATTTCTTAGAATTCGAATTTTTGGATAGTCAATTCAGCACTACTCAATGCCACAAATATGATGGTTGCTTCAGATTTCTTATTCTCTCATTTCTTCTTCTAGTCACTTTTCTAAGTGCTAGTGTAGATGTCCACATTCTTGTGCAAGCAGCCATCTTCATGTGATTGATGCCTTGAGAGCAATGGTCTGAGCAACTTCAGCAGTGTGACATCCAATTCTTCAGATGGCCCTTGGTTGTGAGTTATATGATGTGTTCATGTACTTCTTCTTTCTGCATTATGTTGTACAGATCCATTATTAATGTTGATGCAGGATCTTGTTTGTTACATGTTGTCATGATTCCTTGCTTCATGTTATGCAAAATCTTTTATGTGATGTACTTGTTGTCATAACTCATCATGTTATGTTTTGAGATCCCTTGTTTCATGTTGCCGGGATACTCTTGTTTTCATCATGCATGTGTTTTTCTTTGACATCCCTTTTGTGCCATGTTGGTGGGATGTGCACCATGCATGCTTTTTGTGTCATACTGATAGGAGTCTTTTGATTGAGAGTTATAGTTGTGGAACATCTCTTAGAGCCACTCCTGCATGAGGGCATTCTTCCTTGTATGATTGAGACATCATCTCTGTGTACATCACCATTATTGATAGCACTTAATGCAACGACCTACACCATCTTGACACCAGGGCCTGAAGACATAGTCCCTTCTGGATGAACTCCATTATCAACGGCTTTGTTCTCATGTGCTGATGATTGTTATGTTCCTCTTCTTTACAGTATGCAAATGTATTCATTAATGTTCTTTTAGGAAGAAATTTTAACACATCATGAAAGTAAAAGTTCTTGGAAGGGTCCTTCGTCACACCTGGACCTGGATCATCGACCCAGTAGCCAATGCCCCAATGAAAGCTATTCCCTTGCAAAACATCCCAACCTTTCATGGCATGACCACAAAGGATCCAAATGCCTTCTTATTCAAGTTTTACATCCTATGCAGAGGATATGATTACACCATCGATCCTCAAAAATTGAAGTTGTTCCCTTCTACCTTTAAAGGAGCAGCTTTGTAGTGGTTCTTGGGTTTAGGTGGGTGCATTATTAACTCTTGGGATGACATGAAAACTTGTTTTCTCACAAAATATCAGGACTATTGTAGGACTAGGGAATTAAAAGGTGAAATATTTAAAATGTCTGTGAAGGATAATGAAACTCTAAAGGAATATGTCGAACGGTTTCAGTACAGATTGCAGAGATCCCCTCACTCCACATTACCAAAACAGGTCCTGAAAGCCATCTCAATTAAAGGAATGAAATAATAATGGATAGAAACTTCAAATTTGATGGGGAAGGGATACATTTCTCAAGAGGATTATGATGAAATTGTTCACTTGTGTATCAGGCGTTTGTGAGGTAGCACATGCACCGAGTTAGGAAGCCGAGATCCTATGACCAGAGGAAGCAAACTGCCCAATAGAGATGTGACAAGAGTAGAAATCGGTAACCTCCTGGAGGACTTCAAGACAGACATCTTGGGCACCCTTAGAATGTAGTTAGATTTCCTACAGGCCAAATAGAAACAAGCCTTAGTAGAAAATAATTTGTTCGTTTCTTGCCCACACTGCCGGAAGAAGCACAGTCAATGGGAGTGTCCATTGGACTTGGTCTAGACATGCACTATCTTCACCAAGGACCATGCCACCGAGCAGTGTCCATCACTTCCAGGGTTGAAAGAAATTTGTAAAGAAGCATAAGAAGAAACAGAACCAGTGTATTTAATGAACCAGCGTCGACAGTGGCAAGGCCAACCCATAGGTATGTCACAAGACCCATCTCAGTTCTTTCCTTCTTTGTCATTTAATCAACAGTAGAATTCAAGAACGACGTGGCAAGGTCAATCACCTTTCTCGACTCGGAAGTCCCAACCATTTTCTATGTCACCTTGGCCAACTTAGTCCTTTCCAGGTAATGGTTGGCCGAATTCTCCTTTTATTCATTTTTGGAAAAATAATCCATGCCCATCCCAGTGGGTTGCCTATACTTCACAAAATTCAAAATGGTCTCTGAATTGGTAGCGATCTCTAGGGATAACCAATTTTCCTACAAAACATACAACAAATCTCATACACCTATACCTTGTGTACAACACAACACATACACCTACACCTGGTGGGTAACACAACACATACACCTACACCTGGTGTACAACACCTTACGTACACCTACACCCGGTGTACAACACAACACATATGCGTACACAAAATACAACACAAAGAATAGACATGTCACAATAAAATGACTACACAATGCACATAACACAGTGCCACATGTATAAAACACAACATGTATGAAGTGCACACAATAGCACATGTTCAACATGTGCATATCACCACCTGCACAACATTTTCACAGCACCACATGTACACAGTGCCACCTGCATAACAAGATGTACACAACACCACAGGTTCACATCACCACATGCATGACATGTACATGACATCACTTGCAAGCAACACCATATGCACACAACACTACATATACAACATGTAATAACACCATATATACACAACACCACATATCCAACATGCGCACAATGCCATATATACACAATACCACATATGAAAGATGTACACAACACCAGTACTGAACATCTAGAGGCCACACCGTCTCTACCAAGAAACCTTACTTCTAATGTCTTTCCACTGTCCATGCTTATCCTAGCATGCTGCAATCAAATTGCTTTCATTCTGCTGATGTATCCCTCCGCATTACCTGTCATAGCATAAACATAGAGATAGTGCAAGCACATAATATCAATCATATCCACATAATATTGACCTCATTAATTTATCAGGACTACTCATCCCTCTTGATTCCTCATAAGACTATGAACCCCTTCATGTCATTCACCTGCATAAGCAATCATTCCTCCATAAGAACGATCCCTAATGACATTGTCAAACAATAACATACATACATACATATATATAATCATTAACATAAAGCAATCATGATTTCTTACGACCCTGTCAGGCGACAACATACATGCATACATGTATACATATATAGGCATCAACATAATCATGATCACAACATAATTAACATATATCATAAGGTCTATATTAAGAGAATGATATAGGGATTAATGCACGGGTGGTTATGGCTGGAATACCCTTAAGGATCTTCCCGGGATCCAAGCGGCAGACCGTTCAAATTAACTACAGTTGGCACAAAGATCCATATTAATGCATGATATTCAAAGCAGAAAGGAAGAGATTACCTTAGATCTTGATGTAGTTTTGTTGGAGAACCCAATGTAGCAGAGCAAAAGACCCCTTTGCTAGCTTCTAGATCAACACTTGCATATAAACAAGATATAATACTACAACATATAAACTCTGATAATCAAAGCATCAATACATAAAGATACGAAAATGACACAGATCTAAGCTACTCATAAAACAATGGTACTAAATCAACATGCAAGCAATCATGACATTAGAACCATCGAGTAGACAACACAACAACAGGGCTATACTATTAAGTAGAAAATAATGATTACAACCATATGGTGAATCAAGCTTACCTTAATCCTCCATCTCCTTTCTCTCTCTCTCTCTTCTTAACCTCTTGGTAGTAAAGAAACTATCTCACACAAAGCTTCGACAATTAATTGACAATCCTTCGACCTCTTTCACAATGTCGAAGTCTCCAATATATAGATGATGAGAGGCTTATCCTTACCAACTCTCTCATGAGTTCCCTTTGGAAAAAGCTAGGATGTTTCCTTGCTTTATCTTTCCCCTTCCATTAGATTCTGTTAGAAATGGAAATATCCTTAGACAGGTTGAAGGTAGATGTTTCCTATTTTTCGGGCTAACATTTTAGTAAAAAGTGGAATACTAGCCAGTCAACCTGCTCTTTTGACCTCCATAACCTCACAAAACTTGGCTAATGCTATCCCTTAGGCAACAGAGTGAGTTTCCCTAGGGACTAACACCCTTGGCTCATGCATGGGGAGCGTTCTAACTCTTCTTGCTATTTCATGGGGAGTGTTACCTTGGAAAATAGGCCTATGAAATTGGTCATGTCTTTAGCCAAACTGTCTTTCTCCTCTGAGATGATGAGGAGGTCATTTTACTATATACAAGATGCCCCCTAAAGTGTGAGGTTAGAGATGAAGACAATGGCTGAAATACTTTAGACTTTTTTGGAAAAAAGAGAGAGAGGATCAGAGCTTCTGGACTACAGGAAACTTGATACAACCACATATGTTAAAAATCTAAAATCATGTCCTGAGTCGGGCATTCTCATGCTCAGTAGATTTGTCAGAGTGATTTCTCCAAAAACGAGGTATTATGATCATGTCCACTGATAAGCACAATGTGGAGCTGTGTCATATATGATCATCTTGACGAGATGTCCCCAAAAATAATATATGCAGCTTGGGAGAGGAAACAAGGCTAAGTGATGTAAGTATCTACCCAAGGTCTTGGTCACCACTTTATCTCAACAACATATTTCGACATATGTGAATAAAGGATTTAAGGTAAAAAATGTGTGAAATCGTCTGATTACTAGTCAATAATGAAAATTGTTAACAAACACAATGATGACCATTGATAATGATGATGGTCACCATGATGCATAATACAATCTAGCAAGTGTGAATAATGATGTTGGAATCGAACACTCGTAGAGTCATTCAACTAGGAGCCAATAATGAAAACCCCCAATTAAACACAAGGTAACTTGCCACTAATGACTGCAAGTTCTAGGGTGTTGATATGTTTCTGGATCTGCTTCCTAGATAGAGTGTTGAAGTTGATAGGAAGAGACCTATCCAAAGATAGGAAATAATGTGTCCTACATCAGTTGACATGAAATGGGACAAGAATGATTGTTTTTGAAGATAAATTTTGAGCAATGGGTCAAATAAACGAAGGGCATGATGGAAGTATATGAGTGACGGTTGATACAGGAAGTAGAGGATAAAGGAATTCCTTGAACAGTAGAAGGCACAACTCAAAGGTTTACCAGGCAGCTTTAGACCAAGGAAAATTTTAAGGATGGAAAATTTTCTTGAAGTTTAAAACATTGGCGAATCTCACTAATCCCTAATATGCAAATTATAAATGTTTATTGATATATTTGTAAAATTAATCAAATTTATAATTATTTTATATATAGTCTCTCTATAATGTTGGCGATTTTTAAGGCAAAATAATTTTATATTCTAAAATTTGGGCGAATCGTCTTTTATAAAATTGGAAATTGGCAAATCTTTTTTGTGGAAAAATCATGGAAAATTAGCCCACTGGGCGAACATTAGCCCCTAAAATTTTCCATGCTTTAGACTCATGAACACCAAAGAGTGTTAGGATATAGGGATGCAGGAACATCAAAGTATATAGGCTAAAATCATAGGATGGTAAGTTCATCTGAGACGCTGACAAAAAGGAGGTTTTGTTGAGGGAGTGCCATGTTCAAGGGAATGAGTGCTGCCAAAAGATCTTTTTAAATATAGACATTGAGCCACTGTGTTGTCCTTTTTTTCCCCATATAATTAAGGTTAACGGTCCAAATGGGTAAACTCGATGGCCTTTTCATATTTAGAGAGTGAAAATATCGTAAAGATCAACTCCAGGGGGGTCCATTTGTCATAATTGATAACTGGGTGCAACATAGGTTTAATAGTATACCTGGCACAATTCCTCTTCCGTAATTTAGTCTGTTGAGTCCAGATAAAGTTATAAACCTATGCTCAATAGACGTTTGCTTCATTTTGTTACGCATACGAGGGGATGGAGTAAACTCAATATTCTTTGTGAAATTTTAATGAGTCATGCAAAGACAAACTCAATAGATCTTCATCAAATTTTAATGAGTCAATTGAAGAAAAATCGATAAATATTTTTCAGTTTAATGAGAGAGGAAAAAGAGATAAAATAACTGCTCATGCCTTCTTCATAGATTTAACGAGCCCGAAGAAGGGAAAAACTTGGCGATTTTACAGTTTAAAAGCGAGAAAAGGTCCCAAAAAGAAAGTGCTCATATCGTCTTTGTAGGAGTTTTATGAGATTGAATATGGTAACTCGGGGATTTTTCAGTTAAAGAGCGAGAAAATATCCCATAAAAGAAAGCGCTCATATTGAGTCAAACATGGTTGATTATGCAAATCAACACTAAAATCTTCATCAGAGCATAATGAATATTGACAACATATCAAAATGGTGTATGATAAATGACATAGGAATGAAAAAATTCAATTTCAATTACTAGATAACGTGAGTCATACCTCCAGAGTGACTATAAGAAGGGTTGAAAGCCTTCATTTTCACCATTTTAGTTCTGTGAGAGTGTTCTAGAGTGAAAAAGGAGAAAATCTTCCCCGAGCAATTGCAAGCAATCCAGACAACCATTCGATGTGACGTTTATTCCAGGTAGATGGTCTAACCTTCATCTTGCATTCTATTACCTTTTTTATTGTTTTTGGGGTGAAATTTCAATTTGTGAGTAAGCCCTAGTTAGCCTACCACATTTAACGCAGCCTCCTAGGGCAAGGGGGGTGTTAAACGCCCTTCACACTCTGCAGGGGTGCGTTAGCACACCCTATGGGCCTTGGGGAGTAGTGTTAGGCTACCTGGGCATAAGTTAAAACCCCCAAGTTTGATTTCCTAGGGTTTTTAGAATCAAAATGATTGATTTAAGGGTATTTTGATGCAGATTTTGAGCCATCAGCATGAGTCTGTGGCGGGAAAGAGCTCATAATGGTGATGAAATTCAAATGCTAAATGATCCAACAAGTTTAGCAGCTTTGCGAAGATGTGGTTAGCTAAAATATGCTAGACTTGACCTGGTGAAGGGTTGGGAGGACCTTCTTCGTTGGATTATCGAGTAGTGGGATGAACATCACATTGTGTTCAGGATTGGGGATCATAAGTTCTCTATTGAAAGAGACGAAATTTACTTCCTCACTATTTTATTGTGCAGAGGTTCCTAAGTAAACGTAACAAGAGGGAGAGTTGATCCCAGGCCGACTACTGATTTGGTCCACATACATTGTAGACCAGGTAGTGCGCTAGTGAGCAACTGGGTTCCTATTTAGTGGATCAGAACTATGCCGATGAGGGAAATTATATGGATGATCATATGATTGATAGGGTCCAAGAGCCAACATGTTGCTTCAAGGCTCAATTGGTCAACAAGTACACCTGATAGTTGTGAGGTGTATCAGTGTACCCCACAAAAATCCCCCACTATGTTGTAAGCTCAAGCTTCTTTCGTACATATTTGGTCACATGGAAATATATCGATGACCCAAAAATCTTGAAGTGACCAATATCTAGCCTCTTACCAGAATAAGCCTCGTCTGGTATCTTCATCTCAAGTATTCGATGTGGGCTACGGTTCTGAACATAAACCGTTGTGTTGCATGCCTCAACCCACAAGTGTAATGGTAGGCCCTGATCATGCAACATCGCCCTTGCTTCCCCTACTATGATTCTTTTCTTCCTTGTTGAGATAGGGTCCCTAGGGTTAGTTTTGGAGTTAGATAACCCAAATTTTGTATATGTTTTGTAAAAGATGTAAAGTCTCCGCGATATGTGCATGCAGAGCACGTAGATAGATAGGAGTCAAAGGGGTCTTAGCCCCTTGTTTGGATAGATAGATAAGTTGGTTTTAAGACTCACCATGGTCTTCTGACCATGGTATTGTATTGAGAGGGCTATAAATAGTTGATTCATAGCGAGTCTTAAAGATAACTTAAGAAGATAGAAGTAAGCTAAGAAAAGATAGAGACTGTTTTGGGCAAGTGCTAAGGCAGGAAGGTTATGATTCCTATACATAGGAGAGAAGGGGAAGGTTCCTGCAGCTGAGTGTGAAAGAGGCCTTGGTAAGTCCGTATCTGAGTGTGCGAACCCCTGCAGCTGAGTGTGTAGGGTAGAAGAGTCTGTAATTTGAACATGGAAAATCAATAAAGATGAAGTTTGAAGAATTAATGTGCAATCTGAGCATTTCTGTTGATTCCGTTATGTTATGTTTTGTCTCTTATAATGTATTTTCTATGGAATAATGAATGAAAGTTGCGCAAAACCACTGAATCTATCTTATTTATGTATGATATGAGTAGTCATCTATTTTCACGAAGTTAAAAGCTAGTTTTGTTATGTTTTATAATGAATTGGATAAATTTGTGCGAAGTCAGATATAGGGTTATTTATTGATGCACAAAAGTGAATAACTTGTTTATTTAAGGTCCACAAAGATTGATCGTAGACCTTCACAAAGGTCTAGAAGCCGTTTTCATAGAGTTGTAGTAGCGAGCCCTGGAGGACTTCCGATCTATGCGAAGGAAGATATGAGCTATAGGAGCTTAAGAACCACTTAGCACATGTCCTTGGATGCAGAAACCTAGTTATAGCATCCCCCAATACTACTTCGGGTGAGATTACAACCTGCGCTACACAAGTTGTTGCCAAAAGGGAAAATAGTTAGGGTTTTGTTAGTTGGCGCGAATAACTCTGAACCTGGGTCAGGCCCCCTTAAGCCAACAAATGGTTCCATTGTCGGGACCGAGATCTATCTAATAGATGTGCAATAAATGGTTTCCTACAAAGAAAGAGCTTGATAAGTAGAGTGATCGAAAATCGCACACGTTTGTGGCTCAAGAGAACAGGAGACCTAAATTATCCAAGGAGCAGTGGTTGCAAAGATTTTTGTACACGGATGAGACCAATGCATTCTTTTGTTTCTTCCCTAAAGAACTATACGAATGGTTATCTAAATTAGCCGATAGTCAAGGGACGTGGAGGCTCGAAGGTCCTATAGTGTGGACGCCTGAACTGGTACGACGTCTGGAAGCTTCAGAAAGCAATATCGTGCGGGCTATGGATCACTAGGTTGGTCGTACATTGGGTAGTTTTGTGACATATTTTGCGATCGATAGGAATATCAACTATAGCAAAGCGGAGCGAAGGATATTTAAAGGACCGCGAGGTAAGTATTTGAAATCACTGAAGACTTGGATTAAAATGTTTTTATGTGAAAAGAGGTTTATGCAGTTACCTTGATGTTTGGGGCTATGTGAAGTGGGAGATTCTTTAGAAGAAATGGAGGATCTATCCCAGAATATAGTTTGCTTATTGAACCCCCTTCAAGTGACGATGAAGGGATAGTGTTGGCTACACTGCGAACTGAAGTTCAATTAGTAACTCAGGGTATTCCGAGGATATCTCATCCATCCACTCCACCTCCACCTCCACCTCCGCCTCATACACCTTCACCTATCCCTCCATCTCCACCCCCACCATTCAACATGGCAAACACGATGAAGATGATGATTTTTAAATGAACGGGGACCGAAGATCCATAATAGTTTTGGTTTTTTGCAGATGCTGTTTGGACAACACAACAGATCACAGATGATAATATTAAGAAATCACAGTTGGTTATAACTTTACAGGACTGAGCATTAACATGGTATATCAAGTATTTCACTGATAACCCCAGCACATTGTTGGCAAATACATAGCTAGCTTTGAACAAGGAGCTCAACAAGCCTAAGTCAGAGGCGCAATAAGTAATTGAATTTAAGGAAATCTGACAGAAGGTTGATGAGACACCTTGGGACTTTGATCGGAGGTTGAATGCCTGATCAAGTATTGAGGTGTAGAAAAGGTATGTTTTATCCTCATATTAGCTTAATTAATCATTCATATTTATATGTTTATCTTCAATTTAGAAAAGAATTTAGAAGAAACAAGTGTAGAAGCCGAATAAAAGAAATCATTAATGAATTGGGTAATTTTGGGCATAAAAGCTAACTTTCACTATTTTTATATGTAGGAATATGAATTGAACGATTTTTGTTCAAACGATGGAACAACAATGACCAAGAAAAGAAAAAGGACAATGTTTCGATCATGAAGGCTAGCGGAAGACTAGGAGAATCAAGTTTATTTTGTAATAAAATTTGATTGTTAGTTGCGAAATCCTCAGGATCTCCTGATCCTGAGGATTCGCTCCTATCCATTTGTCTCTCATAGGTTATATAAAGCTGACAGGCGAAATAGAACAACTAGCTAGAAATTTGGAGATTGTAACTATTCACTTTTGACACAGAGTATTCTCACTATGGTGATGTTGTATCTTTATTATTGAATTTAATGAGAAAGACCGTGTTTTACTTGTAATCGCATTCTGAGTGTTTTTCGGCAGTGACTTCTGGAGACTCTGGGCCCAATCGATAGGAGATTTACTGCTTTTCTTGTGCCATACTTATTTATTTTTACTCTTGCATTTGTTTATTCCTGTTATTTCATGAAATTAGAATTATTTTGATTGTTGTAAGTATTGATTGTTACGATTTACCTTTGCCATTCAAACTAGATTCTAGATCTTGCTATGTTTACAACTGCGTGTTAATATTTGATGAATTTATCATATTAGTTTAAGTATTCGATTGGTGTTCCTTCTGCGTAGTGTTATTTGAGTTCACAGTTGATTTCTTTCAGTTAAAATCTTGAATAGTTGCTTGCTGTTCATTTGCTGTAGATTTCTTTCTTGTTGAATGAATTATTGTTGATACTAGTTAGATCTGCTAAGAGTGATTCCTTTTACTTGCATTCAGATTCAATTTTTTTCACAATAGATTAAAATAGATTTTCAAATGCTTTAAGGTTTGCCTTTAGATTTGTTTTGGATTGAACTTTGAGAATTAGATATTAATTATTGCAACGATTCTAAATCATTTCATTCTGAATTAACCTTTGAATTCACTTGCATAGACAATGCTGAACACTCTTGAAATAAACAAACTTACCCTAGTTTGATAATTAATGTAGGTATTAAGATTTCTTTTAATAGTCATCTTAGTGCGCCGACATCTTGGTGCCGTTGCTGGAGAGAGTGTTTCAAACTGATTTCTTTTTATTTTTCTTGTTGTAAAATAATTGGGTATCAAAAACAGGAGGTAAGAACCTACGTAACCAAGAAGTAAAAGTGCTTGCTAAACAACCTGATTTTCAACAAAGGAATAGAGGTTAAATAGGAGTAGGGGTTTTTATGAATGACTAAGAATAAAAAGGTAGAAAAAGATCATAACCCCCCACCCAAATCCACACAACCCAAGTGATCAGTGAACCTTGGAAGATCAAATTTTATAGAAGAAATCACAAGAAAAGAAAAATTGAAGCCATCAGTAGGACCTCATACTATATCTGGAAAAAGCCCTACTGTAATCCCTCAGGTAGCAGGCTCACCATCTGCAGCCTACATTGAGATTCATAGCCAAGTCAAAGGATCTGAATAGATCTTTTAGGTCACTAATAATTTACATTCTGATCCTTCACAAGAGGGAAAATTGTGCAATTTAAGAGAAGGAGAGGGAGAAACCAGTGGAACTAGTAAGGTAGAGCCACAATTGTCTGAACTAGGATCTTCTATGATTCTAGATCTGAGTAGTCTTGTAAAACCACCTCGGATTGAAAATACTCCACTTCCTTAGATAACATCCCCTAAATTCCTTGAAGGATATTGGCACATTTTCGACCAAATGGAAAATCAACCACCTCAAGGTCAAACCTCGATGTTGGAATATCCCATAGTCGACTGATCTAAGTGGCTCTAGAGAGACACCCAGGACAAAGATGGCTCAAAAAACAAAGTGTTTGAATTATGCTCGAACTGGGACCATATCGAAGACCTTGTTGTCTTGATCGTGGTGGTGTGAACGGTTCGTCAAACTGAGCTCGTATGCGAAAGATAGAGCTCTTCAAAGTTTGACATGACAGGAGAAAGTGGGGCCCATAGTGTGCCACATGGCATCCCAGTAAGCAAGTGGACCCACATGGCAGCCCATCAGCCATTGACACTTGGCATTCTCTCATTTGTCTCCTAAACCTGCATAAGAGACAAAATCATTTTTAAATGGTTAATAAATAACCATATAACGAAATATGTTTCAATATAGTTATTAAAATAACTATATAACACAACAAAACAATCAAACACATGGTTTCGGGATCGGCGGCAACAACCCCGCTGAACCCTTTAAACCACCTTATCACAATATAAATCGCAACAATAAACGCATATATATAGATATAGATATATATAGATCTATATCTATATCTATATCTATATCTATATCTATATCTATATCTATATCTATATCTATATCTATATCTATATCTATATCTATATCTATATCTATATCTATATATATATATCTATATCTATATCTATATCTATATCTATATCTATATCTATATCTATATCTATATCTATATCTATATCTATATCTATATCTATATCTATATCTATATCTATATCTATATCTATATCTATATCTATATCTATATCTATATATATATATATATATATATATATATATATATATATATATATATATATATATATATATATATATATATATATATATATATATATATATATATATATATATATATATATATATATATATATATATATATATATATATGGGATCGGGATCGGCGGTAATTACCCTCGCCGAACCCTCCGCCACAATCACCGCATGTTATTTTAACCATATATATGTTTAAAACAATGTATTAAGGGGTTGGTGCGGGCCATCGGTGGTGGACTTGGCCCAAACCGCAACGGTCCAACCATATATATATGCACCAATTTATATATGTCGCACGTCATATATCGCCCCGACACCTATTATCGCGCCGATATTATCGACACCGATCACCGACATATATATCGGTGATACTCCATGGATCGTGCCGATATATATGCTGACGACCATGCCGATCGCTGATTTGAGATGTTGATCACCGATATATCAGGGAACTCCCGTACATCGAGCTGATAAACACTGCCAGCTCCCCATGTTAAGCGCCGATGCCAAAGGCCGACCGCCGATAAGGTAATCATGCAGGGTTTAAGGGGTAGGCCGCCCTATTTCAAATACAGTTATGGTTATAAAATTTTTATATGCTGAGAAGGCAGGATTTGATCCCCCAACCTCTCCTTAACCATATGCCTCCTTTACCAATGTGCCAACCACTTTACCTTGGTGAATCCGCCCAAGATTTTCCTATTTAAACAATCATTTTTACCTTTGCACACAGTTCGAGACAAAGAGAGACCGCGGGCATGGATTTCAAGGCAGAATACAGGCATAGATTTCAAGGCAGTGAATTAATTAATATTTTAATGCAGGAACCATGAATTCTACAAGAGGGCAAAATTCTCACTTTGTCAGAATTTGACAAGTTTTATATGGATTTTACACCTCTCGTCGCCACGAAAACAATGGTGTTGTTTGTTTCTTCATCAGAGGTATGCATTTTCTAGTCATTTCCAGAATGCACGTGGAACCATGATTTCAGCAAAAACAGGGAGCGGAACCATGAGCCATGAAATTTTCCCAAGGAGGTAAAATTTTGACATTTCAGAATATAGTCAAGTTTATACTTATTTTTCATGGTTTCTGTAGGGATTGAAATGGGGAGATCATATTCGCCATCTGAGTTGTAGATTTATAGCCCATCCATGGAACAAAATCTTTGAGGAATCCCGAGGAATCTAGAAGATTCCTTGAGCCCAGCATTCTCAATTTCTTAGAATTCGAATTTTTGGATAGTCAATTCAGCACTACTCAATGCCACAAATATGATGGTTGCTTCAGATTTCTTATTCTCTCATTTCTTCTTCTAGTCACTTTTCTAAGTGCTAGTGTAGATGTCCACATTCTTGTGCAAGCAACCATCTTCATGTGATTGATGCCTTGAGAGCAATGGTCTGAGCAACTTCAGCAGTGTGACATCCAATTCTTCAGATGGCCCTTGGTTGTGAGTTATATGATGTGTTCATGTACTTCTTCTTTCTGCATTATGTTGTACAGATCCATTATTAATGTTGATGCAGGATCTTGTTTGTTACATGTTGTCATGATTCCTTGCTTCATTTTATGCAGAATCTTTTATGTGATGTACTTGTTGTCATAACTCATCATGTTATGTTTTGAGATCCCTTGTTTCATGTTGCCGGGATACTCTTGTTTTCATCATGCATGTGTTTTTCTTTGACATCCCTTTTGTGCCATGTTGGTGGGATGTGCACCATGCATGCTTTTTGTGTCATACTGATAGGAGTCTTTTGATTGAGAGTTATAGTTGTGGAACATCTCGTAGAGCCACTCCTGCATGAGGGCATTCTTCCTTGTATGATTGAGACATCATCTCTGTGTACATCACCATTATTGATAGCACTTAATGCAACGACCTACACCATCTTGACACCAGGGCCTGAAGACATAGTCCCTTCTGGATGAACTCCATTATCAACGGCTTTGTTCTCATGTGCTGATGATTGTTATGTTCCTCTTCTTTACAGTATGCAAATGTATTCATTAATGTTCTTTTAGAAAGAAATTTTAACACATCATGAAAGTAAAAGTTCTTGGAAGGGTCCTTCGTCACACCTGGACCTGGATCATCGACCCAGTAGCCAATGCCCCAATGAAAGCTATTCCCTTGCAAAACATCCCAACCTTTCATGGCATGACCACAAAGGATCCAAATGCCTTCTTATTCAAGTTTTACATCCTATGCAGAGGATATGATTACACCACCGATCCTCAAAAATTGAAGTTGTTCCCTTCTACCCTTAAAGGAGCAGCTTTGTAGTGGTTCATGGGTTTAGGTGGGTGCACTATTAACTCTTGGGATGACATGAAAACTTCTTTTCTCACAAAATATCAGGACTATTGTAGGACTAGGGAATTAAAAGATGAAATATTTAAAATGTCTGTGAAGGATAATGAAACTCTAGAGGAATATGTCGAACGGTTTCAGTACAATTTGCAGAGATCCCCTCACTCCACATTACCAAAACAGGTCCTGAAAGCCATCTTAATTAAAGGAATGAAATAATAATGGATAGAAACTTCAAATTTGATGGGGAAGGGATACATTTCTCAAGAGGATTATGATGAAATTGTTCACTTGTGTATCAGGTGTTTGTGAGGTAGCACATGCACCGAGTTAGGAAGCCGAGATTCTATGACTAGAGGAAGCAAACCGCCCAATGGAGGTGTGACAAGAGTAGAAATTGGTAACCTCCTGGAGGACTTGAAGACAGACATCTTGGGCACCCTTAGAATGTAGTTAGATGTCCTACAGGCCAAATAGAAACAAGCCTTAGTAGAAAATAATTTGTTCGTTTCTTGCCCACACTGCCGGAAGAAGCACAGTCAATGGGAGTGTCCATTGGACTTGGTCTAGACATGCACTATCTTCACTAAGGACCATGCCACCGAGCAGTGTCCATCACTTCCAGGGTTGAAAGAAATTTTTAAAGAAGCAGAAGAAGAAACAGAACCAATGTATTTAATGAACCAGCGTCGACAGTGGCAAGGCCAACCCATAGGTATGTCACAAGACCCATCTCAGTTCTTTCCTTCTTTGTCATTTAATCAACAGTAGAATTCAAGAACGACGTGGCAAGGTCAATCAACTTTCTCGACTCGGAAGTCCCAACCATTTTCTATGTCACCTTGGCCAACTCAGTCCTTTCCAGGTAATGGTTGGCCGAATTCTCCTTTTATTCATTTTTGGAAAAATAATCCATGCCCATCCCAGTGGGTTGCCTATACTTCACAAAATTCAAAATGGTCTCTGAATTGGTAGCGATCTCTAAGGATAACCAATTTTCCTACAGGGATAGGTCCTCAACCACAACCTACATTATCAGCCCCATATCCATTACAACAAAATCCTTAGCCCCTTCTACAACCCCAACTACTAGCTCAACCAAATCCAAACCTGTTATAGACATTTTTGGGCACTGCAACCCCAAGCATAAAATGTCCATAAACCAAGGGCTCCTAAGTCCCTAAAAGTGTTGTTCCAATCCCTAAAGGAACAAGGTCAACTGATTACAGCTTCTCCCGGAAGTTCTCCATGAAAAACCACTTAGAACTGGTCAAAACAGGATCATTTCACCTGCTCCATAGGCAAAGTGCGTTGCATCTCACCTAAGTACACTCTGTGGGTGCGTTGCATTTCAAAAATCCCTTCTATGGGGTGCGATGGGCGAGAAGAGACAAATGGAAGTGTCAATCCGCGAGGTGGAGAAGCATGGAATCTTCTAGAAACTTCTCCTGTGACACTTGCCATTCTGAATTCGACCAAGGATGAGTAAGAGATCATCAATCTCCAAGTGGAAGAAAGAACTATCATAGGGAAGACACTAATCAAATCACAAGCTGATTTATCTCCCTTACAGATATCTATATATGGATCCCTCATCCTAGAGATCCAGAGGCTAGAATTTTGCATCTTGTAAGGAATTGCTGTCGGTTTCTTGAGGCAACATCATAGTGTTGGGTGATCTAAGCTTTGCATGAGGTGAAGAAGGGATTACTTGCTGAGAGGATGATGCTGGGTCAGAACAACTGGTTGTAACTCTCTTGGCTCTTTCTTGATTATCAATAAAGCTATTCAAGTTTTCCTCCATACTCTTGTGTCATTTATGTTTCATGCATTTGTATGGTCAATTTACATCTAATCATAGATTGTTTATGATAATAGATCCATGTTCTTGTATAGTGTTATGCTACTTTGATTCTACAGGTACTCTGTGAAGCTGGGTGTACAAGGAAGCAAGTAGCAAAGGACTATCAAAAGAGAGAGGAATCGAACTAGGAACCAAGCGCAATACAGAGGTTGGTCTCCTTTATTCTTCTCTCATCTATATTTCATAAAGGTAAATGAAAGTAGCTTTACTTTGTTTGTTTCTAAGGTAGCTACCGCACCTTAGTGGGATTAGCAGTTCTGCATAGACACTTTTCCCTGTAACAAAATGGTGACTCCGCTGGGGAGCGACTAGATTGATTGTTTATCTACATTTGTTTACTTTATAAACTTACAGATGGAGCCTGAAGTCGAGCCAAGTAGCTTTCGAACTGCATTTGCTATGCAAATGCAAAATAGATAAATGTTGCTTCAGTCAATCTCCGGGTTTTGTTTATGAATTAAACAACTGATTTACAAACTCTCTAATTGCCCTTTGTGATGGCTCTAGTAACCTCCTTAGATCTACCCATGTTGTTGATTTACTGATTACCACTTGCTCGGCCAAAATCCCTGAACTGAACTGCAAACTGTAACCTGGAACCCAAGAAAAGTCTCGTCCCTGGCCGAGCGCAGCCTCTGTTCTGTGAAACTGAAATTCAGCGCACTTCCCGAGTGTAGTAGGTGCACTGCATTTCAAATTCACTGTGTTACAGGTGCGCTGAACAGACAAGGCCTTGTTCATAAATTTTGGTTTCTGAGTTCATTCTTTTCAGTTCTATTCATGAGTTTTGCTGCCTGTAGTCAGTACACCTCTGTTTGAAACCCCTTTCCTTGCTGTTATTCTGCCTCCATTGTGCAAAGAATTGTAAATGTTTTTGTGTATTTTTTGAGTCATTTTCAGTTCTCCTTTGCAAAAAAGTAACGTAATTGTACTGTCGTTTCTTGATTTGAAAGTGTTGCAAGCGTCATTTTCAGTCATAGAAGAGAGTCTGGTTGCTCTTGATGGTCGATTACCCTGTTACTATTGTATTTGATCTGAATTAGTAGTTTTCCTAGTGTCGAAAGTAAGTTTTCATTTCTAAATCACAAAGTGTTGTCATTGTCTCCATTTTGATTTTGAAAAGAAACTTGTTAGTAATTGTCGCTTCGAAAATAATTCAGATTTGCGCATTAGTTTTCTTTTTATCATTCACATATTAAGAAGGCTGAAAACAAATACATGCATGTGCATTTGCATTTAGACTGTTTGATTGGTTTGATTTAGGACAGTGCATATAGTGTGTGCTCTATGCTCTTTGTTGAAAGAATTCTGTCTTTCTTTCCTTAGTAGCTAGGATTTTCATTGCACAAAGAAGATAAAAAGACTGTTTATCATCTTAGATTGCATTTTAGGAATTGTGTATATACATCACGCGGTGAACCTGAAAGGAAAATTTCTTAAGCAAGATCAACTATAAAATAAATTTAATGAATCTAACAACGCTTTGGAACCTAATGCACAACATCTAGAAGTCTAGGCTAGAGACATATTCCGGCGTCGTAAAGCCTGGTAATTGTTGTTCTCACTGTTGGTTAGGTGATTCCTCCACTTTGAGATGATAAGTGCCAGTATGGACTTGTGCTCCCATGTACCGTCGAGTATATTTTGGGAGACCACAATAGGCTTAATCCTTTATCCATAGGAAGCCGTGTCTGCCGCCCTATCGATCGCAATGCACTGAACACAGCATTCGGGAAGATTGACTGCCGTACCGTAAAAAGTATTCTGCAGTTTTGCGATTGGTTTGGTAATCCCTCTGCCTATATTTCCAGAGCAGTCCCTTTCGTTCCTTTTCAGACTCCTTAACAGAAAAGGTCCATCTGAGCACTTGTCACTTCAGGCTCATTAAAAATCGAAGGTGACTAGAGTCATCTTTTGTTTTTTCTCGACTCTTTAAAATTGAAAAAACAAGTTGTGTCAAAGCGTCTAAAATTTATTTTAAACGGAATAATCATCACCTTTCCTACGTTGGTCTTAGGTTGAGAGAATGGAGTCCACCAACCAAGGGGTTCCCCTTGGAGGAAATCCTAGTCCCTTATCCTCTTGGGGAGATGTTGGTGCACCCCACATGGCCACATTGTCACTTCCAGGATTGACGATTGGCTTGCCCGTATGGCTTTTCTCAACCTCCGTCATTCAGAACACTGCAATTCCTGAACAATCGAGTCAGCAACTAGACATTCCCAGAGTTACCCCCCAACCCTCTACTTCGTCTAATTCTTCCTCTCCTCCTTTCTCTTTGCTTGATGAGGCTGGTAAAGCCAAAAATCAAGTTCCTGAGAAGAAGAAGGAAAAGAAGAAGAAAGAGAAGAAGAAGAAGGAGCCAAAGGCGAAAAGGGGTGACCAAGTGTCGTCTAGTGAAAATCCACACACTGCACTGACCACGCCTAAATCGCCATGTGTCATTTGCAAAGGAGACCATTTTCATCGAGATTTTCCTTGCATCCCTCGGATCTTAAGGGATTGGTCTCCTCGTTTGCACAACCCGGTGTCATGAACCTCTGATGATCATGTTGCAAACACACCGTCGACTAGTGAAAGTGAAGCCCCTGGACAAAAAGGAAAATACAGATTTCCTTGTAAACTGTGCGAAGGCGATCATGCCATCCACCATTGTCCCTTCTTAGACGAGGCTAAAAGAGTTTTGGACGATCGTCCAGTTTCACCGTTACAACTTCCTCCTAGATATAACAAACTCTTGCCGAATCCGTCACTGGTTGAGAATCCGGCTGACTCGCCTAGGTGGTCGGCCGAAGTTTCTATCATCGAAGAAAAACCATCTGAATCCACACCAGACGAAAGTCAAAAGGTCGAGGCAGCAGTTGACCCAGTATTGCCTTCAAAGGTTTCATCTTCAGATGATACAGTCACCGAAGAGAACAAGGATGACACCATCCAAATTCTTTTCGTAAGCACAAACTCCGATGAACATGGGGGAAATTTACCCATTCCTTTACCGTAGGAAGGAAGTTTGTTAGAGTCGTACCCGATCGTCTATTCGGTCCCACCTCCAAGCAACCTAGTTGTTTCCTTCGACTGGAATCAACTAGGCAGACCCCGTTTACCGGCTAGTGTACCATTCCGAATCGTTGCTCAAATATATAGAATGGTTATGGCCGGTACCATCATAGATGAAGGGGCTTCTGTGAGTATCCTTTCCTCGACTGCTTGGAAAGCGCTTGGTTCACCATCACTTTTGCCTGAGATGAGAAATCTAACAGGCTTTGACAAAGGAACCAGTTGACCGTTAGGGATCCTTCCCAATGTGCCCATAATATTGAGAGGGAAAACTTTTCAAATGAACGTAATGGTAGTCCAAGGACCCCTATATTATAATCTACTCCTTGGATGAGACTATATTTATTGCATGGGAGTAATTGTCTCCTCACTCTTTAGAGTAGTGTGTTTTCCGCACGAAGGAAGAGTGGTCAAGCTCGTAGACCAGCTTTCATTTCCCGGATCACACATAGCAAATAGTCATATACCATCCCTGAATGGTCTTTTCACACAAGGGATGTCTCATCAATCCCCAGTCCGTCCACCTGATGAGCGCGAGTGATTCGGGGGACATGACTGAAACCCAGGGGGCATGCACCCTGGTCTGCTTCAGCAGGAAAAATTCGGGTATAGGGTAGGTTTCCGCGAGAGATATATGACTAGTCTGTACTCCCATCCGTGATTGGAAAAGGGGGTTAGAATGGAAAAAGATTCCCTTGTCAAATTTATGTGTGTGGAAGCGTCTGCGCCACTCGCCTTTGTCTATTTCGGTAGACATTGCTGAAGAAGTGTTTTGTTTGCACTGTGAGTAGAACAATATTTGGTAACCTGAAAGAGGTAGACGTTTCCTGATAAAACAAATTTTTTGTCGGTTGAATAAAAGGTGACCTTGAAACTCTGTTTTAAACCTGGGGGCATGCAAACCTTTTGGCGTGCAAGCGAAGAGCGACCATTTATTTTTTTAAATTTGCAGGTCCTCTAACCCTTTGAACTCGTAGGATTGGTTGTTTCCTAACTTGCATAAAGAAAGGATGTGGGGCAAAACTCAAAAAATTTCCGTTTTCATATATGAGACATTCTTATTATACGACTGGATTAATCGAGTAGTTTTAGCACATAGTTCAAGCTCGTTAAAAAATAAACATAAGTCATGAGCAAATGTTTCCCCCAGTGTTTAAGCTCAGTCAAAAAAAAAATGAACCGATTTCCAGTAAATAACCATCTTGAATGTAGTACTTCAGCCTTTAAAGCCTTCGTCGTGTTCTCACCATCACCTCCACTTTGTATTGGCCGATCATTCAGCTCCATTTGATTGTTTACCCCTTTTGAGGAACAACTGTAAAGAGTGATCCTATTAGCCATCCTTGTAACACTGCCATGATTGGAAAATTCCAAACCTTACCTGGAATCAGTTGCTACCCAATTTTATCACTTGTTCCTCAAAGACGAGTCTCCTTTAAGCTCTTTTCAACTGACTCGTAAAATATGAAAAGATTTCCAAGCCATTGGCCTCTCCAGCTCGTTAAAGGGACCGGAAGTGCTATCCCTCCTTTAGATTTTAATCTTTTTGGACCTGAGGGATTATTACACAAAAAGATCGAGCGCTTGTTTTGTTCGGCTCGTTAAAAGTATCGAAAATTCATCCCTTCTGTATTGTTTTATACTTTTTCGAACTTAAGGGATTAGATGATGAAAAAGGATTTTTGGAGTTTCCTTTACGTTCCTTTTTAGACTATCTAAAATTGAAAAGGACCGAGTTATCTTTGTCGTTAAACTCGTTAAAACTTAATAGCGACAAACTTGTCTATAGACGAGAACGCGTTTCACTATTGCTAGGCTCGTTAAAACATAGCGATGGGTTTGCCCGAAGGGAAAATTATAGAACAAGCATATGTTATCCTCCTCAAGCTTGACAAAAATAAAGAGGTACTGGTCAACAATGACTGGGGAAGAATTGGGAAGAAAACTTGAAGAAACTTTGTTAGTAGCAAGTCGCTCTTGAACATGACACTTTCACTCTGCATCCAAGTCGGGTTGGGTTGTTTCATTCACCGGTCACATCACCATGGTCACATCACACCATCCAAATTTGGGGTTAATGCTACCAATACATCATGTCAGTGTCGCCGATATGTTCAAGAGAAGTCACTCAGAGAATTCACCTGTGTCTCACCCGCTGCAATACATTTATGCTCCATTCTTTCATGACCACCACCCTGAACCTTATATCACCAGACCGCTTTCACCTCCATTAAAACCATTTGCTCCGTTCCGTGTCATTGATGTGGGATTCATTAAGGCCCTCCTATGACGGATCGCTTCTTGTCGACATCAGCTCATTATCCAAGAAGTCGATCTAGGAACACCCATTTCAGTACTTTGAAGCTTGCATGCCTCAATGGCTAGTTTCTCACTTCCCTCGACAGGTTTACATCAACGGCCTTCGACCGAAAGATTTTGTGTGGTGTTCGACGCCAAGTCCTTTATTCACACCACTTGAATTGTACTGTAGTACCTTGAGGATCATTATCATTATCGGTGATTCCTCTCGCGCCTGTTAACAACTTACATCATTGGCTGGTAATCAGGCAATGTATTTCCATGTTCAACTCCAGAACATCTCTCACATGGATCGAATTATACTTTGAGTGAAGATCGAACGAGATTGAAGACCCCAAATCTAGTTTCATCCATCCGGGCTGCGATATATATTCAGGAAAATAAAGACATCAAAATGTACATCATTGCTGCACAAATAATCATCCAATCAAAGGGATGATGGCTCTACCAGAATCATCAGTCTACACTCAGACGATTGTCTGTCCTATGTACATGAAAATGAATTTATAAAGTTGAGCATGGGAATGCCCGCCTCAGCTAGATCATGAAAATATTATGAAGATAATGTATTGTATTGTATCTTATTACAGGTCTCCTCCCAGCTTGAAAGAACTTTGGACCCTCATGATAAAGCATTTCACCCGACATCAAAAAAAAAAAAAACATTAACGACCTCATGCTTTAGGGGGCAACTGTTATAGACATTTTTGGGCACTGCAACCCCAAGCATAAAATTTCCATAAACCAAGGGCTCCTAAGTCCCTAAAAGTGTTGTTCCAATCCCTAAAGGAACAAGGTCAACTGATTACAGCTTCTCCCAGAAGTTCTCCATGAAAAACCACTCAGAATTGGTCAAAACAGGATCATTTCACCTGCTCCATAGGCAAAGTGCATTGCATCTCACCTAAGTACACTCTGTGGGTGCGTTGCATTTCAAAAAGCCCTTCTATGGGGTGCGATGGGCGAGAAGAGACAAATGTCAGTGTCAATCCGCGAGGTGGAGAAGCATGGAATCTTCCAGAAACTTCTCCTGTGACACTTGCCATTCTGAATTCGACCAAGGATGAGTAAGAGATCAACAATCTCCAAGTGGAAGCAAGAAATATTAGAGGGAAGACACTAATCAAATCACAAGCTGACTCATCTCCCTTACAGATATCTATATATGGATCCCTCATCCCAGATATCTAGAGGCTGGAATTTTGCATCTTGTAAGGAGTTGTTGTTGGTTTCTTGAGGCAACATCATAGTGTTGGGTGATCTAAGCTTTGCATGAGGTGAAGAAGGGCTTACTTGCTGAGAGGATGATGTTGGGTCAGAACAACTGGTTGTAACTCTCTTGGCTCTTTCTTGATTATCAATAAAGCTATTCAAGTTTTACTCCATACTATTGTGTCATTTATGTTTCATGCATTTGTATGGGCAATTTACATCTGATCCTAGATTGTTTATGATAATAGATCCATGTTCTTGTATAGTGTTATGCTACTTTGATTCTACAGGTACTTTGTGAAGCTGGGTGTACAAGGAAGCAAGTAGCAAAGGACTATCAGAAGAGAGAGGAATCGAACTAGGAACCAAGCGCAGGACAGAGGTTGGTCTCCTTTATTCTTCTCTCATCTATATTTCATAAAGGAAAATGAAAGTAGCTTTACTTTGTTTGTTTCTAAGGTAGCTACCACACCTTAGTGGGATTAGCAGTTCTGCATAGACACATTTCCCTGTAACAAAACCCCAATAACAAACCCATTCAACTGATACAAATTGTTGAAAACTTAGATCCGAAGACCGAACAAAAAGAATGCAGTGAACTTAGGCTGAGGTTAGGACGCATTATCACTCCTGAGGAAGACATAGAACAACCACCAAATGAGTTAGAAACATCACATGTAAATACACCTTCGACTGTGACTGACACAGAAATAAAATAAGGAGAAGACACAGTCAAACAGAAAGATCTTGAAAAACTCATAATTACTTCTCCCCCGTTCCCTGAAAGATTAACAATTACCTTAAACCAATTGTTTATCCAGACTTTGATCTCGTAGGGGAACTGAAAAATCTTTACATTAAAATTCCTCTCCTCCAGGCTATCAAAATATTCCTATTTATGCTAAAACAATTAAAGAACTATGTGCGAAAAATCCTGTGAGGAAAATAAAATCTTCACCAACTATCCATGTCGTAGGGACTTTGTCTGATTTACTTTTGGGCAGGGAAACACTGATAAAATATGAAGATCTAGGGAATCCCATAGTTATAGTCCAAGTATATGGCAGCTCCTTTCTGAACACACTATTTGACTTGGGCGCAACCATTAACATCTTAACCACAGAAACTTGCAAGACACTTGGTATCACAGCTCTGGAACCAACCACCACCCTGCTAGAACTTGTTGACTGTTCAGTGGTAAGTTTTAGAAAATTATATATTACAGAGCAATGTAACACATAAAATATTGCAGAAATATAAACACAGAAAATGCATAAAACAAGAGGGACACAGATATACGTGGTTCACCCAGTTTGGGCTACGTCCACCCCGAACAACCAGTCCTTCCTTTTTATTATCCAGCAAAATGAAGAGACACAACCTACAGTAGATCCGCTGTAATATCCTCTGTTTTCTCTCATAGTCTCACCTATCTATTTCTCGCTCTGAGAATACACATCTATATCACAGGCTCAATACAATACCCTCATACAAAGAGAGGGGTTGCCTTCTAGGGCAAAAAACCCTAAACTAAACACAAATTCTACCATCAGATCATCCACCTAATGAACGGCCCAGATTCATTAGAAATTACTATACTTTTACAAGGAAATTTTACATCTGTTTTTAGCTTCGTGGGAGCTGCCCCCAAAAACCCCGCCGAGGGACCACTGGCCCCCAGACCCCCCAGCCAGGGGGGATGGGCCCCCCCAAACCCCCATGGGGGGGGCAAGTCCCCCCCTCACCCCCCTTTATTGAGGGGTGTCCAATCTTCCTGGGGTATACATCCCGCTGAAATAAAGACCTCTAAATTAGGATGATAATCATGCTCCACACCCAACAGTAAGACTAGAGGGAACTTTACAGGACATTACAGTTTTTGTTGGTTCATTAGAGTACCCATTAGAGTACCCAATGGATTTTCTAGTTATCAACCCAAAATGTCGATTAGATGGGCACCCTTTAATTTTGGGCCGACCTTGGTTGGCAATAGCCGATGCTTACATAGGTTGTCGTGTGGGCGACATGACCATTGCTAAGGGAGACACTGTAAATAATCTCATTTTATATCCTCCTACCAAACCAAGTCTGCCCATTATGAAAATACATAAACAACTACCCACATATATGGAAGAAGGTATTCGTTCACCACTTATAATAGCAGAGGCGCTTGCATTCAAAAATCAGACTAAAGACGATGTAATTAATAACTTTATTAATCGGCCAACCATTGTGAATAATGTAAAATGTCAAATTAACATAGTTTTTAAACTGTGGGTCTACAGTCTTATGTATTGCTGCCTCCCTGCATGGATCAAGGCAACAATTTTTTGATCTTTGTCAAGATGTTGATAATCATATCCATGATATGATCTGAATATGCACATATGCATCTACAAAATGTAATTTCTTTTTATTAATGAAATTGCGATTTTTCCTTAAGGGAATTTTTTTTGTAAAATGTCAAATGTTAAAAGAAATTATTGACAATGAAGCCTTGGAAGGCCCTTTGAAAGATACTGATAATCAACATATCCTGACAACTACCGTTCATAACAACAAGCCTGTTGAAATTTAACCAGGGAGGGTTTTAAATATTAATGATAGTCTGGACAATGATCAACAACAAAAGCTCATTCAAGTTCTGCAAAAATATAATGGGTATTTTTCTTGGGACTATCCAGAGATGAAGGGCATAGACCCACAATTGTGTACACATCATATCTACATAGGAAAGGATGCTCGTCTTATCTGGTAACCTCAACAAAGACTAAATCTGCATCTCAAAGATATTGTAAAAGAAGAACTACAGAAGTTGCTAGATGTGAATTTTATTTATCCCATTTCGGATAGTAAGTGGGTCTCTTCGTTGTTAGTTGTTCCCAAGAAAAACGAGAAGTGGCGCATCTGTGTGGATTATTAAGAATTGAACAAAGCCACATAGAAAGATCACTTCCCTCTTCCATTTATTGATCAAGTCCTTGATACACTGGCAGGAAAATAGTTCTTTTCCTTTCTAGATGGCTTCAGTGGCTATAATCAGATCCAAATCACCCATGAAGGCCAAGACAAAACTGCCTTTACCTACCCATGGGGTACGTTTTCTTATAGAGTGTTACAGTTTGGCTTATGCAATGCTCCAACTACATTTTAGAGGGCTATACTCAGTATTTTTGTTGATTTGATAAATGAAGGACTTGAATTTTACATGGATGACTTTACCTCGTATGGGGACAAATTTGACCAAGCGGTACTGAAATTAGAAAAAGGTGTTGGAACGATGCATTGCCACCAGGCTGTGTTTAAGAAACATCAAGTGTCGCATGATGATGACAAAAGGCATAATCCTAGGACACTACATTTCTGTGGCTGGGATATAGGTAGATCCAACGAAGATAGAGGTAATTATCCTACTACCTACACCCTGTACTCAGACGGAGGTACGTAGCTTCCTCGGATATGTAGGTTACTATCGTAGGTTCATAATTTTTTTTTAGCAAATTGTTGTGCCTTTATATGCTTTAACAAGAAATGTTGAATTTAAATGGTTTGATAAATGTGACACAGCTTTTACAGATTCAAAGAAATTAGCTTCGACGACACCAGTACTGCGTGGACCCAACTGGGAGATACCCTTTGATATCTCCACGGACGTGTCAGATGTAGCAATAGGCATTATCCTAGGCCAAGAGGAGGACAGAAAGCCTTATGCTATTTACTATATCAGCAAAAATCTTACTGCTACTGAACTTAATTATACAGTAACAGAAAAGGAATTTATAGCTGTCGTTTATGTCATAAACAAATTTAGACATTATATAAATGGCTTCAGTTTTTTCTATATATTGACAATTCCGTCATTAGATACTTAGCTAACAAACCAATTACAAATGGTCGAGTGACTCATAGGTTGTTACTTTTGTAGGAGTTTGATATCACCATTAAAGACCATCCAGGGAAGGAAAACCCAGTCTTGGATTTTCTTTCTTGGGTTCCAAAGGTAAATGATCCACTGGTAGTGGATGACCAGTTTCCAGATGAACATTTGTTTGTCATAGCAGTTAAATGCCATGGTATGCAGATGTAGCAAACTATATGGTGGTAGGAAAGCTGCCCAGACACTTGACAACAAGGGAAAGGAAACATATTGTCTAGCAGAGCGCCTGATTTTCTTGGATTGGTGGATACCTTTTTCATACAGGGTCTGATATGTGCATACACAGATGCATTCATGAAGATGAAATCTATGACATCCTGAAGGCCTACCATGACGAGCCCTGTGGAGGACACTTCACAGATCGCAAAACTGGGCACAAGGCACTACAGATGGGCTATTATTGGCCCACCATTTTTAAAGACACTAAGAAATATGTCCAGGCTTGTGATAGCTACCAAAGGATGGGCCGTCCTAGTTAATCTGACAAAATGTTGCTGCAGCCCCAATTGGTAATAGAACCTTTCGAACAATGGGCATTCAATTTTGTTGGCCCCTTTCATCCGCCATCAAACCAAAAGGCCTACATATTGGTTTCTACAGACTATGTAACAAAGTGGGTAGAAATAGTAGCTTTTCCAAGAGCTATGGAAGAAGCCGTAATTAATTTCCTTTTCGAGTTATTTGTGCGGTATGGTTTACCCAGGGAAGTGATAACAGATGGAGGGGGGGAATTTGTAGGACATAAGATTACAACCACTCTACAGAACCACCACATCACACATAGAGTCACTTCCCCATATCACCCACAGGCGAACGGGCAGGTTGAAAGCACTAATAAGGTCATCAAAGCAATTTTGACCAAGACAATTTCGACACATCAGCAGGACTAGGCTGATAGACTGCCAAAGGCCTTATGGGCCTATCACACAACTTGGCGAAATACTACTAGATATTCTCCGTACCAACTTGTATTTGGCAAAGAACCCATCTTTCCTATTGAATTTGAAATAAAGACTCTCAAAACAAGCCAGGAAGTGGGATTATATCTGATGGAGGCCCAAACTAAATGAATTCAACAAATAAATGAATTGGATGAGGATCGACTACTTTCTCTACAACACACCACAATTATTCAGCAACAAAGGGCTAAGTGGCATGACAATATTATTAAAAAGAAGATGTTTCAGAAAGGAGATTGGGCACTCCTCTATGATTCCAGATTTCAAGACTTTCCGGGTAACTTACAGACAAGGTGGCTTGGCCCATATGAAATTCAAGGGGTTCACAACAATGGCACTCTCACTCTGACTACCATTGATGAGTCTGGCCATTCTTTCCGAGTGAATGGACATCAGGCGTGTCTTTATCATAAGCCACTCACCAAAGAGTCTTTTTGCCAAAAAGTATGTGATGATCCCACTATGAAAATTTTAGCTATAGGGAGTAATGACCCGACAAATTTACTCTCATGAAAATTTATCACTTTTTCAGTTGTAAACAATGTATATATTTTTCTTATGGTTGGTTGTAATTTATTTTAGATAGACATCATTATGTAAATACAAGGATTTCTCTTGTTTTTTGGTGTGTTTAATAATTGTTGTTCAATCAATTGAACCACTGTTTGTCAATCAATTGAACAACTACTATTCAATCAATTTAACAACGCGATTTCCTTTTGGTACATTTGCTGTTCAATCAATTGAACAACTGCTATTTGGTAGAATCAACATCTATGATTTCCTTTGGGTGTGTTTTATGTTCAATCAATTGAATAGATGCTATTCAGTGAATTGAACAATTGTTGTTCGAAAGAACGAACAACTTCGATTTCTTTTTGGTTTGTTTGTTGTTCAATCAATTTAGCAGATGTTGTTTTAAAGAAAGAATAGTTCCAATTCCTTTTGGTGTGTTTTCTGCTCAATCAATTGAACAACTTCTGTTCAGTCAATTGAACAACTCCGATTTATTTTTGATGTGTTTGTTGTTCAATCAATTGAACAACTGCTATTGATCCAATTGAACAACTTTGATTTATTTTTGGTTTGTTTTATATTCAATGAATTGAAAAATTGTTGTTCAATCAATTGAACAACTCCAATTTTTGTGTGTGTGTTTGTTGTTCAATCAATTCAACAATTGCTGTTCAGTCAATTGAATAGTTGCTATTTGGTAGAATGAACAATTGTGATTTCTTTTTCTTAAGACCAATAATTGTTGTTCCATCACCATTCATTTTTAATCAAACACCATTTTCTCTCCCATGTTTTCTTATCAAAACCATATGTTTGGATTTGGAATTTGTACCCAAGATAAAGGAAAAATAGTAATATTAATACCATTATGACTTGTAAAACCTTTGATGGTTATCTTTATTCTGAAACTGACCTGGTTCATCTATATAATGACTGGCTGAATATCTTCTCTTTGGACATACCATAAAATGATTCACTATCTTAATACCATGCTGGTTTATCTTTCACACTTTCAATTGATAATTCCCTTTGGTATGATGATATAGGGATAAAAGCATAACTTTCATTGGATTTTTTTTTTACTTCTCATGCCATCCCTAACTCTTAAGGAGTAAATGAGCCTCCCTCCCTTTACAATAAAAATATGGAAATATGGAAATATGAAAATACAATACAAATCTTCTTAAAGAGGATAGGGGGTCTCATTACAAGCTAGCCTACCATGATCATAAGGATGTAACTAGTGACATTCCATTATGGCCACTTGTGGTGCAGGTAAATTCTTAGTGCAGACATAAACAATTCCTCTAACCAGAGAGAGCGGGTCTAGCCACAAACAAAAAAATCTATGGAAAATCTCCTTAAGCTAGAATCAATTAAGAGGGCCTACCTCCTAGAACGCTATTCTGCTTGGAGATGATCCGGCTTCCTTACTCTAGCTATCTTCTGTTTCCTTCCTTCAAATACCTGAAACAAGTAAACAAAAACAACAACAAACATGATATCATACAATATTGTATTTATCCTACTTAATAGGTCAAGGAACATTAAGCCATAAAGATGTAAAATTACACTTCATGTAGGAGATCAATTGATGGTTACATTAATATTAATCAGAAAGAGATTACAACTGGTGCCTTGATGTTGTTGGTCTCCTCTGACGTATCCGAGTTCCCACACTTCTGCTAGCACTTCATGGATAGCCCCAACAAATGGAAGTTTAAGGCCTCTTTCCCTCTAGTCTCAAACCAAACCAAAATCACACTATTCTCCCTCAAACACACACTAGAAAGTTATAAGCTATAAATGACTTGTTGGTTATTCACACTTGCTCCAAAACTCCAACTAGCTTTTGCTTGGGAAAAAGAGAGGCTTATATAGCTTGGATGGATGGGAGATGGTTCCTCTCATCATGGGAGAAGGTCTTATCTCTTGAGGTTGTTCCATCCTAATAGGGGAAAGGAGCCCAAATTGATTTCCTCGGCTCTATCCGGCCCAACCATCTACTAGACTTCCATTATGAAGCTTCTAGACATGGAAGCTTCAGCTCCTTATTTAAAAAACCTTCCAAAAGAGGATCAGTGTGACTGAAAAAGGGGCCCAGTCGATCCTATTAGTGCAAGGGTTAGTTTTAACCTCTGTAAATCAATGCGAGGAGAAAAATGGTCAGTAGCGCCGGTCTTATAAACTGGGATAGAAGGAAGATTCTTGGGAAATGATGCAAAGGGGAATTATTCTGCTCATGAAGAGGGACATACTGGGAGTTTCTTCATGATGGGAAAGTATGTTGGTTACATTGTAGAGGTCCTCCAGGATCATAGACAAGGAGTACAGGGACAGTGACAAAATGCTATGTAACAGATGGCCCCTAAAGCGTGAAGGACGAACTAGAGTGAGGGGTGAAATGCTTTATAAGTGGAAGCAGGGAACCAGAGTCCATCATCGGAAAACCTGAAAGCAAGCATAGATACATATACATCAGTGAAAACTCTGAATAATGATACATGAATCGTGGTATGGATGCAACCATCTAGAGAATGATCATGTAAATGGATCCAAGGTATGGGCGCAACCATCTAGCAGAAAGGATCATAATGAAACCAAGGTATGGTCGCAACCACCCAATAATGAGAAGGATCACATATAACAACTCATGGTATGGTTGCAGCCATCCATCTGAAAGAGACATGTATATCAACATGACCATGTCACATTACCTCGCAACCTGGACTTGTGTAATCTTAGCCTAGGGTCTTGCGCTCCAAACAACCCAATCAAAGTACAAATCCTAACATGTGAATGAATGTGTTGAAGTCGAACATGCTAGGAAGTCACTTGATTACCGGTCAATGATGTGAACCATTAACAAGCACGAGAGAAACCACCAATAATGACAATGGCTCTCAAGGTACTGGAAACACAGTTCACGGAATGTGAATAAAGAAACTGATGTTGAACACCCATGAAATCACCCGATCTAAAGCTAATGATGTGAACTTGTCGTCGAGTGTGAAGATCTTGCCATTAGGGCATGCAAGCTCTAAGGTACTGGAAGGGATTATTTCAACCATCTTCCTAGATAATGAGTTGAAGTCGACAGGAAACGATCATGTCGAAGGAGGGCCATTATGTATCCCACATCATCGACATGAGACAAACGGATGTAAATGATTTTAGATGATGCAAAGAATCAGGAGTAAGTTTAACTGTAGAAGGACTAACTTTTGAACATATCGGTGACACGATTCTGGAGTCTGGCAGTTGTTTGATCCATAGGATTGGTGGTCATGATCATGTGGCAGGGATCAAATGGAAGGTAAAAATGAGTGGCCCAACCCGGTAAGGTCAAATGAAAAGGAGGATATCCCAACCGACATGAAGCAGAAAGTGTTATGTTCAAGAGTGAGACGCCGACATGATTGACCAAATTTCTAAAGTTCTCCCACCATTTTTGGCAGGTACCCCAATTATTTTTTATCGCAATCTTGAAGGGGATAACATATGCTTGCACTATAAATTCATCCTTCTGATGAATCTAACCTAGTAAGTTTAATGAGCCCTAGGAATGAGAAGCTCACGTTCGTCATGGCAACGAATCCAATGTCGTTTAATGTTTTAGTGAGTCCGACAAAGGTGCAACTCGGTATATTTTTCATGTTTAGAGAGTTTGAAAAAGACATGGAAAAAAAACTCGACATGGTCCCTTTTCGTACATTTGTGTCTTTCGAGCCCGAAAATGTAGAAAATGATGCTCGAGAGAACCGCTTGACCATTTCAGTCAAGGAGTACCTTTTTCATAGATAGTGCATCCTAGCCCGAAATAGGGGTAAATGTATACTGGGTGCACAACATTTCATATCCTTTTATGAGTAACATCAAGAGCTCAGAAATCTTTTCGTGTTTAAAGAGTTGGAAAAGAGCTTGAAAGCAGACCCCCCATTTTATTCTCTTTTACGAGTCAAAAAGGGAAAAATACTTGGCGATCTTTTCATTTGAGATTTACGAGTTGAGAAAAGAGTTGAAACACGACTATAGTACCATCATCGACAATCCATGACCTGTTGTTGCACAAGAAAGGTAAATGCATTATCTAGTTTTGAGGCAAAATAGGTCAAAAAATACTCAAAAACCCTAATATTTCATGAAAAATTGAATAAAATGGGGCAAAAGTAATTATTTTTTACCATTTATCATTTTACCTTTATGTGAAGAGCCTTTTACCCACTTGTGTCTAATTTTTCCGAAGTAGATTGCAGGAGATTCAGGAGGTCATTCACCAAGCCGTTAGTTGCAGGTAAGAGCCAAGACCTTAAGCTCCATTTTCATACTGATTTTTCGTGTTTTTATCCATTTTTGGGTTTCATGGGGAGCTTTTGGAAAAATGTTTTCACCCTCGGTTGGCGTGATTTTCGGGCACGAAATTGCGTTGATTGGGGGCGGCTAAAACTGCCAACCACATTGTGAGCATAAAATTTGCATGTTTTTTGTTCAATTCGGTTGTCTGAAACCAATTTTTTTCCGGCCAAGGATGATCATTGACTTGATTACATGGTTTTTGCAGGAAGAAATAGTGAAAAATTGTGGATTGGAAAGAATGTGAGCATGAGGATATTGATACTCAAGAAATAGATAATCCAAATTGCTTGGAGGCTTTGAGGAACTATGGGATCCTCAAATTATTTCTTACACCAGGTCTACGAGACCAACCTGAGCTGCTAAGATACCTGATCAATCTCTGGGACGTGAATAAGAAATTTTCATCATTGGTGACCAAGAGCTGGAGTTGGAGACTTCAGACATTTATTTCATCACAGGATCGTCCCAGAGGGGGGAACCAGTCAACCTATATGGGTCGAGTTTGATTGGGGAAATTGTGACTATGCTACTTGCTAAACATTGCCCAGAAGCTCTTAAAATCCAAAAGTGGGAAGATTGAGATTATGACTATTTGGGATCTTGTGTTGTGAGTTCTACTGTTGACCATCAACAAAGTGGCTCGGTCCCAAGCACCTTATGAGACCAACAAGTTGAACTTCAGTATGCTATTGATTGCACCATGCCCACCATATTTAATTGGGTGGAAGCTATGAAAATAACCATGAAGCGCCAACTATCAAAAGGTAAGGTGGGACACCTGAAGAAGTTTTCTTCAGATCTGTGCTAGTGACCTTCTTCTTGGAATAGGTGCCACTGTTCCAATACCAGTTCACTAAGGTAGATCGGTCGATGCCATGAGACCCACAGATGGTCCATTGGAGCGAGTTGATGCTTAGGGTTATGGGGCACCAATAGATGTCCTATAAGCCTGCCTTTTTCTCATGGCTACGATGACAACTGATAATAGTGGAGGATTGGCCTTACAACAGTATTCACTTTTGCGGAGATCTGGATATGCCGCTCCCAAAAGGGGAGGATTTTGATGATGGAGGTAAAAACAAACAATTTTTTAAAATTTTTGATGTTTTTTACTATTTTTTGAAATATATGTGTTCATGACACTTCAATTTTATGAATGCAGATGTTGGACCAAAATGCCCTACCAGGATGTCCCCAATTGCCAAGCGTGTCACTCAACAGTTTGATGTCACTCCTTATCAGGAGGGAAGCGACAACAAGGTGGAGATTGCATAGAATCTCGAGGGTTTGACCCATGGGATCCCTGAGTATGCTTGGATGGGTGATGTCCCACACCAGTACTAGAGGCATACAGTGGGGGTGTCAGATCAGATTCATTGACTGCTGACTTGCGTAGTCCGAGCAGTTACATGCTATCATGAGCATCATGCTATTTAGTGAATAGGTCTAGCATTCCATATTTTTTAGGCCTTCAAGCCACCGATGTATTTCAAACACACATATTATTTTTTGAGGTTTTTATGTATGAAAAATATTACCAGCACACACACACACACACACACACACATATATGTTGTACTTCCTTGCTTACTATGGTACAAATGTTTTTGTTTTCGAGTTGTTACATGTTTCACAAATGTCTATCCAACACATAATTGTTGGCATTATGATACAGGTATTGTCCTTGATGGCAACTCACTAAGATGAAAGATCACAGTATAGCAAGTAAACAGCAAAGAATTACAGATCAATCTTCACAGAATGAATAAAGAGAGGTATACGCAGGTTCACCATTGACCAAGCTGCATATACATGCAGGTTCACTGTATACAAGTCGCGTATACGTACACATGCACTTTCACAAAAGGAAAAGCGTGTATACCTTGGAAAACTAAGTTTTTGATCTGAAGTATTTGGTCCATGGTATTTTGATCCATGGTATTGGCCCAAGGTATCTGGTCCAAGGTATTGACCCTAGGTATTTGGTCCAAGGTATTGGGCCTAAGTGGTTTTGGTCCATGGTATTGAGTAAGGCTTAAAACTATAAAAGGAGGAGAATATCATTAGGCCAAGGTGTGCAAGTATCGAATATTTGATGAAGTGTGAGATCTAATATGTAAGTTATTGGCTTATGTGTTGTGCTTGATCTGAACCAAGGATGAACCTTAGCATTTGATTAAGGATAAGATCTAATGATGTATCAGGATCTTAAGGCTTGAAATGAATTATCTTTATGTGGTTTGATCATGTATCTGAATAACTAGCGCATGTTGTAGTCTGTAAATGTGATGATCTGGGTATGACTGAAGTCTAGAATAGTTGTAATGTTTAAATCGTAATTTACAGATCTGTACAAAAGTTCACTTTAGAAAATGAGTGTATACACGTTGGTTCTGCATATCAAAGTAGCGTATACATCATATGTTTGATTTGCAGATCTGTACGCTAGTTCTCTTTGGTAAAAGCGTGTACACATGAAGGTTCGACAAATGGAAGTAGCGTATACCTTATAAAGTATGTTTTAGCTATTTTGTTTGCTGTTGTAGAGTTCTGGGTTCTGGTGACTGTATTCTGGTAACAGTATCAGATTCATTGTCAAAGGGATTGATTCATAAAGTGATGTTTGGGTTTCAGTGATCGGTTGATGTAGATGTATTTAATGATTGAATTGTAGTTATAATGTTGTTGATGGATCCAGTTTGAAAATTTATGAAATGTGGTCCCTGGAGGAAGAGAGAAGGTTGCATCCTTCTGTAGGTTGGCACCTACGTACTAGTAAACATATCAGCTAGTACAAGAGCTAGGGGGTTGTAGCTCCCTTCCAGTAGAAGCTGGAGAATGAGAGAAGGTTGTAGCCTTTTGTAGGTAGAACCCTTCGTACTGGTATAAGACTGCATTAGTATAAAAATTGTAAACAGATTTTCTTATTATTAAAAGAAGACAAAGATGACAACAGCAGGTGGTTTTCACCCACATTGGGCTTCCACCTTATATCTTGGTGTTCATGTGTGTTGCTTATGTGTGATGTTTTATTTTTCTTTTACTGCAATGTCTAATGAATTCCAGATATTGGTTAAATTTCAATGCATGATAATTTGGGTAAATCAAAATACCTCTGCATATACGCTGGTTGCCTTAAGTACAGTTGTGTATACACGCTAGTTCACTTAGCTGAAGTAGCGTATTCAAATCAGTTTTGAAAATTAAATTATTGATCTGATAATACTGATTCACCCCCCCTCAGTATTATTTCCAACAATTGGTATCAGAGCAGGTTCTTCAGAAGAAGCTTGATAGCTTGAAGGAAGATCCATCATCATGAGTAATCAAGAAAGCAGAGGATCCATCAGACTGCCAATCTTTGATGGGAGAAAGTTTGTTTATTGGAAGATAAGAACCACAACCTATCTTCAATCACTTGGAACAGATCTCTGGGAAATCATGGAAGGAGGATATACATTTCCATCAACAATTCCTACAGATACAGTAGGTAAAAAGAAATATGAAACCAATGCCAAGGTTGTCAATACATTATTGGGAAGTCTATCACAATCATAGTTTGTCAAAGTTATGTAGCTCAAATCAGCCAAAGAAATATGGGACAAATTCATTCTAAGCTACAAGAAGACTCTCAGGAAAAACGTGCTAAATTGCAAACTCTCAGAATTCAATATGAAACTCTTAAGATGCACAATGATGAAAGTATAGCTAGTTACTTCTTACGTATAGATGAGGTTGTTAATTGCATGAAGAATCTGAGTGAAGAGATAAAGGAAGTTACCTTAGTTGAGAAAGTTTTAAGGTCCTTGTATGCTAAATTTGAATCAAAGTATCTGCCATAGAAGAAAAACAGGATCTACAGACTATTACTATGACACACCTTCACATAATCTTAACTACCTTTGAGATGAGAAAAGGAGGCCCATCAGATATGAGAGAAGCCACATTTAAAGCTTCAACAAAAGGAAAATAAGAACTCAATGAATCAAGACATATGTCAGAAGAAGAATATGAAGTAAACTTTGTCAAGAATCTTCAACGGGGTTCTAGAAGATTCAGAGGTAAACTACCTTTCAAATGTTTTCCTGTGGTAGAGTCTGTCATTATGCTGCCAAATTTCCTCATAAAGATAAATATGATAAAGAGAAGGAATCTGCAAAATGGAATAGAAAACAAAGTGTAAGTAAAAAGAACTACTATACTCATGAAGATAGCGATGGTTTATCAAATAATGATGAAGATGAAAATAGTAATGACTATAGACTTCTGATGGCTTATGAAGATGATAATTTTTGGGATGCTTTAGATGAAGATGACCTTTATGAAGAAATATCTAAACTCAAAATCGGTTTAGAAGAAAAGAATATGATTATAGATACCTTGACATACCAACTTGATGAAAGAGAAAAACACAATGAAAAACTAGAATGTGAAATTGTGGGTCTAAGAAAGGATCTTGAGAAAACAAAAGCTCTCAATCTTAGATTTGCTAAAGGATCAAAAACCTTAAATGAAATTATCAAAGTGTAGCATTCTCCTCTGATAAAGATAGGTCTTGGATATATTAAAGAAGCATCTCAATCACAGAAGCCGTCAACCTCCACTAAAAGCTATCTTGATGTAGCAAAGAGCAGTGAACAGTTTGACAATCGTCAGCAAAGGCATAAAGTAGATCACCAGGTAAATTAGGCTCAATTTACTTCAAGGATGAACAGAAGCCACAACCAATCTCAGGTAAATCATACTCAATTTTCTTTAAAGATGAATATCAATAGAAACTACAATCACCAGGTCAGTAGATTCGATAATCACAAGAACTTATTTAATGGCCAATGTTTTTTATGTCATAAATTTGGACACAAAGCTGCTCAATGTGTTGCTTACAAGACCATCATGACTAGAGAAGCAAGAAATCAAAGGAATGTGACAGGGATCAAGAAAAATTCCGAAAATAACTTTTCTCTTCTTGAAAATGAAATAGAATGCTCAATCTGTAACAACTTTGGCCATGAAGAATCTGAATGCAGGAGTAAATTTCGTAAAATATCTCAAAAGGAGAAAAATCCATTAAAATGCAAAATATGGAGAAAGAAAGAACCACAAACAGAAAGATGTGGTATAACCTTGTATGCAGAAGGACAAGAAAATCAGTGGTACATCGACAGTGGATGCTCAAAACACATGACAGGTGACAAAGAAAAAATTCACTCATATAACGCCTTAGAAAAGGAAAAGAATGTCTCATTTGGAAACGACACTCCTGCTGTCATAAAAGGCAAAGGCTCTATTTTCTTGAAAGAAAAGGTTAAAGCTGGGAATATTATGTATGTTGATGGTCTAAAGCATAACTTGTTGAGTGTGAGTCAAATGTGTGATCAAGGAAATGAAATGTTATTTCAATCAAACGGATGTGTTGTTCGTGAGCTTGATATAGGAGAAACCGTGATCAAAGGTACAAGAAATCCAAACAACTTATACATACTCAAGGGAGGACAACAATAGTGCTATCCAAGAAAAAATTATGAACACTGGCTATGGCACAGAAGATTGGGGCATCTAAGCTTTTGTCAAATAAGAAAAGCATGCAGATTCTAGGCTGTTCGTGATCTTCCTGATATCAACATTCTTGAAAATACAATATGAAAATCATGTCAATTCGGTAAGAAAACCATATCTCTCTTCATTGAAAAGGAAGGGTTAGCTAGTAAGCCTCTTGAACTTGTTCATACTGATTTATGTGGACCATCAAGGAAAAAGTCACCTCGTGGAGAAGAATACTTTATATTATTCATTGATGATTTTTCCAGAATGTGTTGGATTGGTCTTCTAAAGCATAAAGATGAAGCATTTGAAAATTTTAAAGCCTTCAAAGCTTTGGTTGAAAATGAATCTGATTGCAAAATCAAATGCCTCAGATTTGATCGAGGAGGGGAATTTACCTCAGATGAATTCTTTGACTTCTGTGAACAACATGGAATAAAAAGGCAATTCTCCACTGCAAGGACTCCTCAACAAAATGGAGTGGTATAAAGGATGAACATAACTGTTCAACAAATGGCTCGAGCTATGTTAGATGATTTTGGGACTCCTGCAACCTTCTGGGGTGAAGCTGCATTCGCCGCCGTCACTATTCTCAACCAAGCAAATGTTCAGGTAAACAACACTCAAACTCCACATGAACTTTGGTATGGTAAGACTCCTACTGTAAAATACTTCAAAGTTTTTGGAAGCAAATGTTACATCAAAAGGACTAATGAAAAACTTGGTAATTTTGAACCCAGAGCAGATGAAGGTATTCTTCTTGGTTACTCTTCCCAAAGTAAAGGATATAAATGTTATAATAAAAGACTTGGAAAAATTATTGAAAGTATTGATGTTGTGGTTGAGAAAGCTTGCAAAAATCCAAAACAGATAAAAACCGAAGATTATGACAATGAAGAAGATGAGTATTATCTTCCCACATCAAATCACACTAATTCTGAAGAAAAAACCAATGAAGCACCAGAAGAAGGAATAACGGTAGAAGAAAAGACTCTGTCCAGGTACGTTAAGAAAAATCATCCAAAAACTCAAATTTTAGGGCAGAAAGAGGCAGGTGTGCAGACAAGAAGAACTATTACAAAAAATTCAAGCTATCTAGCATTACTATCTTCCACCGAACCTCAAAATGTAAATGAAGCATGAAAAGATGAATGTTGGGTCAAGGCCATGAATGAGGAACTTGAGCAAATTGAAAAGAATAATACTTGGGAATTAGTTCCTAGACCTCATGATAAGAATATCATAGGAACTAAATGGATATTCAAAAACAAGCTGAATGAAAATGGAGAAGTTATTAGAAACAAGGCCATACTTGTTTGTAAAGGATATGCTCAACAAGAAGGTATAGATTTTGAAGAAACTTTTGCACCTGTTTCTAGACTTGAATCCATAAGAATGTTTCTTGCTCTTTCTATTTTTTAGAAATTCAAAGTATACCAAATGGATGTAAAATTTGCCTTTCTTAATGGAGACTTAGAAGAAGAAGTTTATATTGAACAACCAGAAGGATTTATTCTTGGAAATGATGCAAAACTTGTATGCAGACTCAAAAAGGCTCTCTATGGTATAAATAGGCTCCAAGGGCCTGGTATTACCATCTTGACAAATATCTCCACCAACAGGGTTTTTCAAAGGGGTCTGCAGATAGCAATCTATATACAAAGATTGACGCTGATAAATTTCTAATAATTGTTGTTTATGTTGATGATATCAGTTTTGGTAGCAATGAAGAATCCATGAGTCAGAATTTTGCTTCATTAATGCAGCAAGAATTTGAAATGTCCTTGCTTGGTGAGCTTACCTATTTTCTTGGTCTCCAAGTTCAAAAAAATAAAGATGGTATTTTTCTCTCACAAACCAAATATCTCAAACAGATCTTGAAAAAGTATAGCATGGAAGATTCTAAACTAGTATGTACCCCAATGGTAATAGGATGCAGTCTCAGCTCAAATGATGAATCAACAACAATACATCAACCAACTTACAGATCCATGATTGGTAGTCTACTTTATCTAACAGTTACCCGACCTAAAATCATGCATGTAGTAGGAATAATTGGAAGATTCCAAGAAAATACATAGGAATCACACCTTCAGGCAGTCAAAAGGATTTCAAATATCTTCAAGGAACACAAAAATTTGGTTTATGGTATCCTAGCGATACAGATCTTACTCTTCATGCATATACAGATGCAGATTGGGTAGGAAGTGTTGATGACAGAAAAAGCACACGTGGTGGTGCATTCTATATGGGTTCTAGGTTAGTGTCTTGGTTCAACAAGAAACAAAGTTCAATTGCATTATCTACAGCTGAAGTAGAATATGTGGCTACTGCATCTTGTTGCACACAACTACTTTGGATGATGCAAACATTGCAAGACATTTAGATCACATGTACTCCACCCATCTCCATTCTATGTGATAATACAAGTGCCATCAATATTTCAAAGAATCTAGTCATGCACTCCAAGACCAAGCACATACCCATCAAATATTATTCTCTACATGAACAAGTGCTTGAACAAAAGGTCAAATTGGAGTATGTTCCCTCCAAAGAACAGGTTTCTGATATATTCACTAAACCACTACCCAGAGAGACATTTGAATATCTCAGACAGAAGCTGGGAGTAGTTGTTGCATCATCTTGATGTTAAAATCCATTTTTTTTAGAAAGGTTGTTGTTGAGTTACGAAATGGGTATGTATTTACTCTTAATTCCATCACCTTTTTCCTCTTTTCTAATCTCTTTCATATCTTCAGATGCTAACATATTGATGGATTATGATAAGAAATAGATGAACTAATCTCGATTAAGATTTAGCCACTGTAACTAACTTTTACTCCTTTTTATGCAGAGAAATGACGAAAGGAACAGTTGTTGTTCCCTAGTGATGGAACAACATAAACCAACAAAGGGAGAATGGGGCGCATCGCCTACGGTCAGGTCGGAGGACGAATCAGGAGGATCAACGCTAAATATGAAGGGTGTCAGAAGATACCATTTAGTTGCAAATCCCCCAGGGATCACATTTATCTTTTACCTCTTTTTGACTATAAAAGAAAAAGATTGTAGGAGGAAAGGGGATCGATCTTTGTTATTTCAAATTGTGATTCTAATTTATAGACTTGTGCTGTTGGAGAACACGGCCATATTGTAATGAGACTGAGTTCAATGATTAATATATAATTTTTGTTGCTGTTTATTTGTATTCTCTGAAGTAGCTCAGTAGTATTAGCTGGTGGATAAGGGTCCGACCTCTGGTGGATTAAACTGCTCTCTTGTGTTATATATTTATGATTCTCGCAAGTCTGATTAGTTTGATAGTTTTCCCATTTTCTGTGAGTTTATCTTATTTGCTATTTACCAATTTCCTATATTGAAGTAGTACATTTTCTTTACATGTTTTGCAGCACTGTCATTTGATTCTATTTACGCTCATTGTAGATTAAATTATTTAGCCGTTAAGATAGAGAATCTTGTTGATTTAATCAGCTGTAAGAGTTTGGTTATCATTATTGAACTCTCGGTTGACATCATTTCCATTTGGATTTCGTAATAGAGATTGAGTGTGATTTAGATTGAATCAACTATGAAGAGATTGGTTATTGCTACTACGCTCTCCATTGATGCCATTGTCAATTGAATTGCTTGTTTGAGATTTGATTATGATTTCAGTAGAGGATTGAGTCTTGATGCTTAAATGTAATATTTCCTTTAACAGTTGCAATTTGAGTTTTATAAATGCATTCGTTTACTCTTGTATCAAAGTTTTATACTTCATTTTAAGAAACATTACTCTCTAGATTCATAGCATGCACATATTGTGTACACTCTTGGAATAAAAGGACTTGCCCGGGTTGATGATTAATGTGAGGTAATTAGGAGTTTTAACAGACACCTTTTATCACCCAACATTTTGGCGATGTTGCTAGGGAGAGTGTCGCCATTTTAAAAAGAGTGATGTATACTTGATAATTGTTGTTGGGAAAGAATTGGGTATTGAAAATGGAAGGTAAGAACCTACGTAACGAGCAAGTAAAACGCTTGTTCCTCTGCCCTTTTTTCAGCACAGTTACAGGAAAGTGAAGTAGGTGTTTGATGTTTGTATGTTGAGAGAGAACTAGGTATTAGAAATGGAAGGTAAGAACCTACGTATGGAGCAAGTAAAATTCCTGCTCCTCGCCCGCTTTCCAGCAGAACTGCTAGGAATTTAAGGTAGAAATAAACATTTGAATTTTTGCATGAATGAATAAGAAGAAAAGACTAGAAAAAAATACAATCTCACACCCCAAACCTAAAAAATTTAAGGGACCGGTGACCCGTGGACGATCAAATTTTATCAACGACATCTTAAGAAAAGCTGAATCTCAGCCATTAGTAGGTCCCCGAACCATTGCTTCTAGACAACCTAATGTCTCCCTTCGGGCCACAGGCTCACCATCTGTAGCCTAGGCTGAGGTCCACAGTAAAACTGAAGGGACTAAGTAGAGTTTTCAAGATATTGAAAATTCACGACCAATTCCCTCACAAGAAAGGAATTCTTACAACATCCGTGAAGGAGGGGGGGAACAGAGGAACCAAAGGAACCAAGATTCCTTGAGGTAGTAATTGAGCAGAGGACACCCAGTGTCCCAAATTAATGGAGTGCTGTTAGGATCATTCCCACCTCTTCTAGACATTCGAGGGATAACTCTCTAGCTCCAAATATCCCAGAAGGGTACTGGCATATCTTTGATCAAATGGCAAATAATCCACAAACGCCCCAGACATCTACATTACAATATCCTATTGTTGACACAGCTGTCAATGCCCCCATGAAAGCTATCCCTCTACAAAATATTCCCACCTTTCATGGAATCACTTCAGAAGATCCAGATGTGTTCCTGTTTGAATTCGACGTCCTATGTCGGGGTTATGATTACACCATCGACCCCTAGAAACTGAAGCTGTTTCCCTCCACTTTAAAGGGAGCAGCCCTGCGTTGGTTTATGGGACTGGGTGGAGGCACCATCAATGATTGGGACCAAATGAAAACTGCCTTCCTTAAAAAATATCAAGATTATTGCAGATCTCGAGAACTAAAAGATGAGAGATTTCAAATGGTAGCAAGGTATGTGGAGTGTTTCCAATATAACCTCCAAAGGTCTCCCTATGCAAATCTACCTCTGCCTAATAATGTGCTAAAAACCACGCTGATTAAAGGGATGAAAGACCAATGGATAGAGACATTAAATATCATGGGTAAAAGTGATATCTATAAAGAAGACTATGCTAACATTCTTGATTTGTGTATTAGGTGCTCGAGGGGTAGTACAAGATTGAAACCATCTGAACGTGATATGATCACTAGGGACAACAAAATCTCTGGTGGAAGAATTACTCGTACTGAAATTAGCAACCTGCTAGAAGATTTCAAAACAGATATCCTGGTAACTTTGACAACACAATTAGATATCATGTAAGCCAAGTAGAAGTAGGTTGAAGTATAACAGAACCTGGTTATTTTTTGCCCTCGATGCAGGAAGAAACATAGTCATAAAGAATGCCCACTGGATATGGTACAGACCTGTGCCATATGCACTAAAGAAGATGCCATAGAAAATTGCCCATCACTCCCAGGATTAAAAGCGGTCTTCAAAGAGGCAGAGGAAGAAGCGGAACCAGTCTACCTATTAAATCAACATCACCAATGGTAAGCATGACAAACAGGTATGCCTATCGACCCATCTCCATTCTTTCAACCTTCACAATATAATTCTCAGCAATACACAGGAGCCACATGGCAGAACCAACCACCTTTTCCTAATTGGTCACCACAAGCATTTTCTATGCCACCTTAGTCCAATCAGTCAAATCCAAACAATAGTTGGCCAAATTCCTCTTACTTTCCACCATTCTGGCAGAACAATCCATATCCATCTCAATGGTCCCCCTCCACTTCACAAAACCAAAATTGGAAATCAAGCTGGAAAAGAATACAAACTAGCCAGTAGGAACAATCCCCCTACCTCAACCTACGCTACCAGCACCTTACACGCTGCAGCAGAATCCTCAACCCAATTTACGACCGCAACTCCCAGCCCAGTCCAATCCAAATCCTAACAACAGACCAGTGCAATCGGTACAAATTATTGAAGGTCTGGATCTGAGAATTGAGTTGAGAGAATGTAATGAAGTCAAATTGAGGTATGGAGGATTAATCGAGTCAAAGGATGATAAAAATATACAATTGGAAGAATCACTACCTGTAGAACAAACACCTCAAAGGGAGAATACATTCAAGCAGAAAATCCACGAACAAACTATTACCTCTTCTCCGCCATTCCCAGAAAGATTGATTATACCTCGCCCAATCGAATATCCTGACTTCGATCTCTTGGGAGAATTAAAAAATCTTTGTGTAAAAATACCCCTCCTCCAGGCCATTTAGGACATTCCAATCTCTGCAAAAACCATTAAGGAATTGTGTACCAAAAAGCCTACGAGGAAAATAAAAGCAACACCAACTGTCCACATAGTCAGAAATTTTTCTGATTTATTATTAGGTAGAGAGATACTGGTGAAATATGAGGACCCAGGAAACCCTATTGTCACAGTGCAAATAAATGGATGTTCCTTTCCCAATGCGTAAGTCGATCTAGGGGCAGCCATCAATATTCTCACAACAAAAACCTATTAGAGACTTCACATCACAACCTTAGATCCAACTATGACCTTGCTGGAACTTGCTGACCATTCGGTTATTAAACCAGAAGGGACTTACAGGATGTAATGGTGTCTATAGATTCTTGGGAGTACCCAACAGATTCCTTGATTATTAGTCCTAGAAACTGGCTAGATGGACATCCTCTAATATTAGGAAGACCTTGGCTAGCGATCGCAGATGCTTATATAAGCTATTGAATAGGCAGTATGACTATAGCCAGAGGAAATAATGTGAAGAACCTAGCTTTATATCCTCCAACTCAGCCAAGCTTAACCAAAAATAAAAACTAGGAAGCAAACTGTAACATATTTAATTGAAAATATTCGATCATCGCTAACTGTAGCAGATGCTCTTGAATTTAAGAATCAAACATAAGATGATATTATTAACACTTACATTAACCACCCAGCTGCCGTATCTAATCTAAAATGTCACATGATTGAAGTAGCCCTGGATAATGAAATTGAAGAAGATCCTTTAAAAGACATCAATGACCAAACAATACCAACAACAACTGTCTATAACAGCAAACCCATTGAAATTGAGCCAGGGAAAGTCCTTAACATTAACAAAAACCTGAGTGATGACCAGCAACAGAGGCTTATCCAAATCCTTAGGAAATATAAAGGGGCTTTTGCTTGGGATTACCTAGATATGAAATGGATTGACCCCCAATTATGTATGAACCACATCTACACTGAAAAATATGTGAGACCCATTCGACAACCTCAACGAAGATTAGACCCTCACCTAAAGGATTTTGTTAAAGACGAACTGTAGAAAATGTTAGATGTAAATTTCATCTATCCTATATCTAATAGAAAATGGGTTTCTCCATTAGTTGTGGTTCCTAAAAAGAATGGGAAATGGTGTATATGTGTCAATTACAGAGAGGTTAACAAAGCAATGCAAAAAGATAATTTTCCCCTTCCATTTATCGACTAGGTTCTAGACACATTGGTAGTTAAAAAATTCTTCTCTTTCTTGGACGGCTTCAGTGGTTACAACCAAATCCAAATTTCCCTTGAATACCAAGATAAGACTGCCTTCACTTGCCCCTGGGGGACATTTTCTTACAGGGTATTACCTTTCGGACTGTGCAATGCACCTGCTACATTCCAGAGAGCCATACTCAGTATTTTTGCAGACCTGATAAACAAGGGATTAGAGGTGTACATGGACGATTTTACACCCTATGGAGATGACTTCAAACCGGCATTACAAACACTGGAGAAAGTCCTGGAAAGATGCATTTCTACTAGGCTCTGCTTAAGCCATGAGAAATGCCACATGATGATGACCGAAGGCCTGATCCTGGGTCATTACATCTCAGTAGCTGGAATTCAGGTAGATCCAGCAAAAATTCAGGTAATCCTCTTACTACCTACCCCCTACACTCAAACTGAGGTATGTAGCTTTTTGGGATTTTCTAGATATTATCAAAGATTTATAAAAAAATTCTCCCAAATTGCTACACTATTATATGCTTTGACAGGAAATATCGATTTTATATGGACTAACAAATGTGACATTGCCTTTGTAGAATTAAAATGGCTATTATCGACAACCCCAGTATTACGGGGCCCAAACTGGGATTTACCATTCTAGATTTCATCTGATGCATCAGATACGACCATTGGAGTAGTTCTTGGCCAAGAGGAAGACAAGAAACCTTATGCGATATACTACATCAACAAAAATTTAACTCCTGCTGAGTTGAATTACACAGTGACCGAGAAAGAGTTTCTAGCTGTAATCTATTATATTAACAAATTCAGGCACTATATAACAGGATACCGTGTGGTCCTGTACACTAATCACTCTGCTATCAGATATTTAACTAATAAACCTATTATGAATGGAAGAGTGACACGATGGTTAATCCTTTTGCAGGAATTTGACATAACGATCAAGGATCGACTAGGAAAGGAAAATCTGGTGGCAGACTTCCTCTCACATGTGCCAAGAACAGATGACGCAGTGGTGGTAGAAGACCAATTTCCCGATGAGCACCTATTTGCTGTGACCGTGAAAACACTGTGGCACACAGATGTCACGAATTACCTAGCAGTGGGAAAACTACCCAAACACCTGATGCCCAGAGAAAGAAAATTAATAGCGCAACGCAACACTCGGTTCTCCTGGATCGGAGGCTACCTCTTTCACGTAAGAGTTGATATGCATATCCGTAGGTGTGCTAGGGAAGACGAAATCTACGATATCCTAAAAGCCTGCCACGATGGACCTTGCGGTGGACACTTTGCAAACCGCAAGACTGGACATAAAATCTTACATATGGGCTATTATTGGCCCACCATTTTTAAGGACGCCAAGAAATCTATCTAGTCATGTGATAGCTGCCAAAGAATGGGCCGCCCTGGCCAGTTTGATGAGATGCCCCTACATCCACAGTTAGTCATCGAACCTTTTGAACGCTAGGCATTAGATTTAATTGGCCCAATAAATCCATCACCTAATCAAAAGACATATATACTAGTTGCAACAGAATATGTGACTAAATGGGTGGAGGCAGAAACATTATGAAGGGCAACAGAGGACACAATAATCCACTTTATTTTACAAATTTTTTTGCGGTATGGCTTGCCTAGAGAAATAATTATGGATGGAGGGCAACAATTTGTAGGCCATAAGATTGCTACTACACTAAACAATCGTCACATTTTCCACAAAATCACATCTCCATACCACCCGCAGTCAAACGGCCAGGTAGAAAGTACCAACAAAGTAATCGAGGCCATTCTAACAAAGACAGTCACCTCGCATAGACGTGACTGTGCTACCCGATTTCCAAAATCCCTGTGGGCATATCGCACGACTTGGAGGAATACCACAGGATACTCCCCATATCAGCTAGTGTTTGGTAAGGAACCTATCTTCCCCATAGAATTTGAAATTCAGACATTGAGGATAGCCCAAGAAGTAGGGCTGGATTTGAATGAAGCACAGATTAACAGATTACAACAAATAAATGAATTGGATGAAATCCGACTATCATCTCTTCAGCATACTGCACTTATTCAACAAAAAAGAGCAAAATGGTATGATGCCCTCATCAAGAAAAAGATATTCCATGAAGGTGACTGGGCACTTCTGTACGATTCTAGGTTCCAGGATTTCCCAAGTAAACTCTAGACTAGATGGTTAGGTCCCTATGAGATAAAAGAGGTGCACGATAATGGCACCCTTACATTAGCCACCATTGATGGGTCTGGCTACTCTTTTAAAGCAAATGGGCATCGAGTACGTCTCTACCACAAATCACTTACAAGGGAATACTTTTACCAATAGATACCTGAAGACTCTACAATACAAATTCTCGCTGAAGAGGGCAACTCTTTGATAGCACCAGTCCAATAAAGAGTTTATTTTTGAGACCTGTACATACAATTGTTTTTCTGTTTCCTTTTTATTTGATTGTATTTGCTTAAAATAGTAGAGATGTTTGTTTGTCAATTTTTTTTCCTATTTTTCTTTGTTGTTACTTACAGGGAACAGCTGTTGTTCCCTACAGGGAATAGCTGTTGTTCCCTACAGGGAATAGCTACTGTTCCCTATAGGGAACAACACTTTTTGTGTGCATTTTCCTTTGTTGTTCCCTACATGGAACAACTACTGTTCCCTATAGGGATTAACACTTTTCATGTGCATTTTTCTTTGCTATTCCCTACAGGGTGTTAGGTTCCTATACTAATAGGTGTCATATATCATGATTGACTGGGTTTAGCTTTGAAATATGTACATACCTTTGCTTGTTGCAAATGTTTTCCATATTTGTAAAAAATCAAAAAATTAAAAAATGTAAAGAGGGTATGCCCTAGAAAAAGAATAAAAGGGTAAAAAGAATAAAGAAAAGGTCAAAAAAGGAAAGAAAATGAACCCCAACAAAAAGAAAAGACCATGAAAGTGTGCAAGTCTAAATGCCACTACTATTTACTTTTATGTATAATAAATATTGTGTGCAACTTGTAACCTATGCCACAATCCATGGTAACCAAACAATTTAATCTTGGTTATTCCATGTTTTCAATTTCATGTTTTAGAAATAGAGAATAAATATATGACCAAATAGTTTAATCTTGGCAGATCAGTAGATAGGTAGAGTGAAAAAGGAGCTCAACAGTTCAATCTGAGCCCTTGGATGTAATAAGGTTAGATTTAGATAGATATCACTATGTAAAAGAAAAGAAAAGTTGAAAAGGGTTTTCCAGTCTAAGTGCACCCTAATAAAGAAATAAAAATGCTAGGTTAAGTTGGTAGGGTAAGTATATGATGGTTGCAGAATAAATGTGTTATGAATGGTTGAGTTTAATGCTTAAATCTTTTAACTTTCATCACTAGGAAAAGGCATGTATCACATGGAAGGCACATCAACATTCAAAGTCACAATAATTAACCTCCCCACTCATTTCCCCTAAATTTTTACTGATTTCCCCTAAGTGCTAAAGGTAATTGCCATAGTTAGAGGGGCTCAGAGCATTTCTCTGACTATTGGAGGGACCGGACCCTTGGCCCAATAATTTGGAATACCTAAAGTATTTAAATCCCCTTCATCAACATTTACCCCTCCATAAAATCATTCATTCCCTTAATAAAACTTTTCCTAAGTAAAATCCTATTTTACTTAGGGAAATTAAAACATTCTCCATATAAACCCTCATATTCACTTAGCCTAAGTCTTAAAAGTGTATGATGAAAATGATTTCAGAAACATTTTTAACTTAGCGCGCATTCATATCTTACAAAATCATATTAACCGTTAACTTATATTATTATGTAACTCCCGAAAACAACATTAACCACACCTGTATTATTGTATTATATAAACCCCCAAATTATTACATATCCCGCCCTTATGGTTAAATATAACCGTAAAACAAATAATAAATGGTATTAATTAACTAATCTGTAGTTGGTTAAGAACCCAACCCTGCCACCATTTAATGAGGATTAATTTAGTCATTCGGACTAATTAATAACTCTCCCAACCAATCAAATCACCTCCGATACTATTAAATCCTTTAATTATTATCAGGCCCGCCCATCTTATCCTTCAATCACATCATTACCCCGACAACCGTTTGATCAGATCCTTCAGATCTGATGACCTTCGCTCATATCGCACGGGCCTTTTGGTTGACCTTTAGCACGCGATGTGAGCGGTTTCATGTACAGTGCCGATGCTACGTGTTGAAAGACAGATGGCATCGCACTGCTTCCTCGAAATACCATTTACCTCCCATAAGTGGTGCAATGAAACCTGCTTACCGCTTTCCTGCAAATGACAAAAACGTCAAATCACCCCTGCTGACACAACCTGTTCATTCAAAGCTTACCTGCCAATATCAACCGTTTACCCGTTTAAACACAAAAACCCCAGTTTTGCTCGTTTTCACCTGATTGTGCATTAAAACCATATGTAACCCATCTGTGCCACCTAAAGCCTCTTTTAACTGATTCGAGCATGGTTTACCTCTTGAAAAGCATTTTGGACTCACTCCACAGACCTTTCAAGCTCAAATGAAACCTTTTCGACCTCCCCTGCAAGCCAATGCTTTCTTAACAATTTGTTTTGTTTTATAGGCAATCAAAAGACTACAGCCTTGGATAAACAGTCTTAATACTAGTCATAAGACCTGTTTACTCCAATATTGTTATCAAATCTATTCAAACAGAGATGCAAGATAAAACATACAGTAAAAAAAACAAGCAAAGGAAACATGAAATTAAACGATTTACTGTTGAAACAGACAGTAAAAACCTAAACTACACATTGAAGGTAAAAGGACACAGTAAAGAACAGTCAAAGTGTATTAGGATTAAAGAGTATAAAATTGAATACCAAGTCAAGTAAATCAACTAGCACGGAGATAAACAACAAAGAAGACAGTTACAAAGCATAGCATACAAATTAATGTCAAAGTGAAGATAGATGAAAAAACAGAGCGGTAAAAGTAAAAAGTAAACAATAAACAGTAAAAGTAAGCATGGAGACATCAAGGGTTAAACAAAGATGAAAACACTTTCACCAGCAACAATGAAGTTTATCCAAAGTAAAAGTGAAAAACAGTTGAAAGGAATTTAAGGTTAAAAGATGAAATCAGAGCAAAAATGGTACATTCTTTAGAAATTTCCTATTTGAGTCATAGTTTTGTAGAAACTATTATGGCCAATCCAAGACATATTTTGAGAAACGGGAGGAGGATTTTGTTCCTAAAAGGCTAGTCTACAAAATCTCTCTCACATTTTACATAGGTATTACCAAAAGGGATATAAGTGCATGTCTTCATAGCCTATTTTTCAGTTTGTGAAAAGTCTTGTTTTTGACATCTTTTTGCAGAGAATATTGTGAACAGATGGAGCTGAATTTTGAGAAAATGAGAGAGTTTTATCTCAAAAAAATTATTATATAAAATAACCTCTTTCACATTTTACATATCTATCTCGGATTGAGATATACAAGCGTATCATTGGACCTTAAGTTTGCAAAATTTTTGGGGCAGAATGCACAAAGGAAGGATGCAGTTAGTGATTGGGATGCTTCATCATCAATTAAGAGTTGCTACCAAATTCAAATTTCTCTTCTTCATCACCATAAATCCATAAACATAGTGCCAAATAGATTCATTAGTTTTGAATGTCCTTTATTTAAGTTCTATTATTGTAAAACAATTTGAGATATTTGTCTTGATATTTTTTCAATATATTTCAGTTTAGAATTAGTATAAATACTTCTTCATTTGAAGTATTTTAGGGTGGATTCTTAGATATTTCTGTAGACACTTTATTTTGGAATAGAAGTGCCATTGAACAACTATTTTATGGCTAGATGGACAAAGTAATAAAGCAAAGGACTTTTACAGGATACCTGTGTCAAACGAGAAACAAATAAGTATTCTATATCTTATGTTTTTGTAGTTTTCTTGTTTAAATATTCATATGTGTTTCATATCTGAATGATAAACGAAAAATTATATTTCAGAAAGAGCTTTACTGCATTCTGTCTTTAAAATCTTTTATATTCTTAATGTTTTCTTCCAAGCTATCAAAGGTAGGGAATTCTTAGTTTCTCCCTGCTTTTCAGTTCATCATTGTGACCATTTAACAAAGAATTCTTAATTGCTTTTTGTTAATGAGCACCCACTTTCCCTCATCTTGAACTTTGTGAAGGATTCTTAATTGCCCTTCCTCCCTTCCAAAACCATTTCACCCTTTTAAACTATCATTTGTCTCTTGTTTAGCTATCTCACCCTGTGAAGCCCTCCTTCGTTGAATCAACCTGATCTAGTTAAGCCATCTTCAGTTGACTCCATAGCCCAATGGCCTGAAATACCTTTCTCTATCCATCTGCTCCTGAATTCCACCACCAAACAAAATCAAAACCCCCCAATCTTTCATAACTAGCCTAATATCTTGGCTAGATTATGTACTTAAAAGATTGGTTTGTGGTTGCCTCAGAAATTTCTTTCTTTAACCTTGAGAAAATTCTGAGTGATAACAAAGGGAACAACACTTTTCATGTGTATTTTCCTTTGTTGTTCCCTACAGGGAACAACTGTTGTTCCCTATAGGGAACAACACTTTTTGTGTGCATTTTTCTTTGTTGTTCCCTATAGGGAACAACACTTTTCGTGTGTATTTTTCTTTGTTGTTCGCTACAGGGAACAACTATTGTTCCCTATAAAGGACAATATATTTCGTGTGTATTTTGCTTTGTTGTTCCCTATAGGGAACAACAATTTTTTTGCATGTTTTTCTTTGTTGTTCCCAATAGGGAACAACTGCTGTTCCCTATAGGGAACAACACTTTTTGCGTGTTTTTATTTGTTGTTCCCTACAGGGAGCAAAACTTATTGCGTGTTTTTCCTTGTTGTTCCGTATAGTGAACAACACTTTTCATGTGTGTTTTTCTTTGCTGTTCCCTACAGGGAATAGTTACTGTTCCCTACAGGGAACAGTTGCTGTTCCCTACAGGGAACAGTTGCTGTTCCCTACAGGGAACAGTTGCTGTTCCCTACAGGGAATAGCTGTTGTTCCCTATAGGGAACATCACTTTTTGTGTGTGTTTTCTTTTGTTGTTCCCTTAAGGGAACAACACCTTGTGAGTATTTTTGAGAACACCCTTTCTCCCCCTTGCATGATCATTCCTAGGCCATCCCAATTCACTCTTTATGATCCTCTTTATGGCATAAAAGTAAAATACATATCTAAGGAAAACAAGTATGGAGTTTATTGAAGTAGGAAAATACCTTGAATATTATCATATTTAATAAGATTTCTTTGTGATGATTGAAAAAGAAAGGGCACAATTATCTATATCACTTCACTGTCCTCATTTCTGCTATAAATGAAACTGATTGATTATCTTTACCATGCTAGTTCTCCCCTGTCTCGTATAATTCTCTCTGTTTATTATCAATAAGATTATGGGTATATATATATATATATATATATATATATATATATATATATATATATATATATATATATATATATATATATATATATAGATATATATATATATATATATATTTTATTGATATGTTCAAACTTCTTCCACCATCCCTACTCTTAAGGAGTACTGATCCACCCTCTATATATAAAATGCGGAGTGTTAAAAAAAAAAATGTATATATTCACTAACAATTTTATGACTTTTTTGTCCACAGATGGAGGATAGGGGGTCTCATCATGAGCCAGCCTACCATGATCATAAGGAAGGAGTGAAGTGGCATTCCCGCTATGGCCACCACATCAGGGATATGACCCAATGGATGCATCAAGAAACAAAGTCCTTGGAATAGGAGGTCTCATCACGAGCTGGCCTGACCACTTTCGCTACTTCCCGGTGAATGGCAATGTGTTCATCTGGTTACCATGCCAGCACATTGGTCTCTACTATGGACATCATAATGAACTTCCCCAAATATACATAGAGGACCATGGTTCCCAAGGGTTAGAAAACAACTCTGTCGAGGCTATGGATGCCTGCAAGCAATAGAAGCTCTGCTTATGGTATTGAAGTTTTATTTTCTACATCAATAATTATTATAATACCCTCTTCTTATGTTTCTATTTTTTTCTATGGAGAGATTATGTCCCTAACTTACCTTGAACCTTTATGCATGAGTTAATCTTTTAAAATCAATCACAACATTTTTAAGTAGAATAATGGCGGTAAAGTATTATCTCCTATGTATGCTGTCCTTTTTCTTTATCGCATCACCTCACGACATCTTATCACTTATTAATAATTCTCGTTACACGCCTTGTTTTAATTACTCCAATATCCTTTATGATCCTTTCATTAATATACATACTTTTCCACTTTCATTACCCAATCCATAACCCCTGTACTTCGCCGCCAGCGCGTCATCCTTTCATTCATTCAGTCATAGGCGACCTATCATTTCGAGAGGGGGCGAGAACCTTCGGTATACTCATGCATGCACTGTCATATTTTCATTTTATTTTGTAGCTCATGCATGTGCTGTCATATTTTCATTTGATTTTGTAGAATAATACGACATCCCATAATCACAAAGCGTGTGGCATTATAACAGTCCTCGATAATGGTATTTATGTTTATAAAGCATCACCTTATAGAGCCATTACAACCATTTGTTGTTCCATCTCTTGGCTCTGCTCGTTGTTGTGCTTTCTCCACTACACTAATCGTTTGCAGAAGTTAAGCATCCTGGGAGGAAGAACAATGCACCGAGAACCTTTAACACTAGCTGTATCTGATGAAGCCAGGGAAATTCTATCTCGCGCGGGATGGACAACATATTTTACAAGATTTCAACCCCCTAATGAGGAAATTGCCATCAATTTTTTACAGCATCTATAGAACAAACAATCCTTGGTAAGAGGTAGACAAATTACTGTAACATATGCTGTGTTGGGTCCCTATAATACTAGTGATTACCCCATTACTATTGTAGTTATACCCCTTATTTATATTGTTGTGCCCCTATTACCCCCATGTTGTTATTTCTGTGCCCCATAGAATCCCTCTATTGTTATTTTTGTGGCTTTATATTATTATTGTTAGGTCGACTGGATTATATTGTGACTCCTTAGACTCCTATATATAGAAAGGAGGTTTTGTCATTTGTATCATCCAAGAATTGTTCATTTATGTAAAGTAAAGGAGATTCCGCCCTCGAAGAGGCTGAATTCTAAGGTGTTGATCTATCTTTTCTATCTTTTCTTGAGCTGGTTTCATAACATTTGGTATCAGAGCTTTGGATTCTAGGGTTTCGCTACTCCAAACAGGTCATCGTGGCATTTTCGCTATAACTTTTTTCTGTGATGTTTCAGAAGCCGCAAAAAAAATCCATTTGAGAAGAAATCGCGCTGAACCTTGGGCCTGAATTTCAGAGCTTTTCGCGTGATATTTGCAGAGATATGATCTGAGGAAGTTGGTCTTTTTGCAGACTCCTGAATTACATTCAAAACAGGTGACCTGGGGAAAATCGTCATAACTTTCTCTCTGGGGATTGGATTGAAATTTCGTAAGAAGGTACAGAAAGAGGACGGACTGTAGCTTTTTGTGTGCATGTTTCAGATTCAAAGGTTGAAACAGTGATTCGTGGCACGTCGTACAAGTTAACTCTACTGAATTAGTCTAAAATCAAGTCACTGTGGGAGATTTCACATAACTCTTCCTTGGAGAATTTTTGGGTCAGACTTGTGGCATTAGAAAGAGGACACAGAAGGCTACTACAGGTCGTAATTTCAGAATTGGATGATCCGAAATTACAGAGATACATCAGATTCAATATCAGGCTTCTATAAAGTGAAAAAAAGGTGTGTAGTTTTTTTAAATTTTTGTGTAAGCTTGGTTTAACGAAATTCAAAGGGCATAGTAAAGCATTATTATCGGTAACTGATGCCCCGAGGAAAGAAAATGCAAACACCTAGTAAGGAACCTGAAAGCTCTAGCATGACTCATGAAGAAGAGGAAGAAATGCTACATGATATATCAAAATTACAAGAACAAGTGCAACAAATGTCACGCTCACAAAAGCTATCAGAAGCTAAGATAAGTGGCGTGGAATCTAAGATAAATGGCGTGGAATCTAAGATAAATGGCATGGAATCTAAGATAAAGGGCATGGAAGCTAATATGGATGATTCGAAGACAAATTTGAAGAGAGACATGGCAGATTTGAAGACGGATTTGAAGACAGACATGGCCGATTTGAAGACAGATTTGACAAATTTCCTACAAGAAATACTTACTAATGGTGAAAAGGTTGTAAAGGAAACTCATGATGTGAAAAAAAGTAATGTTAATCATGATTCCATAGATGCTAATGTTGGATCGAAGACCCACCATATTCCAAAAATCGATATGAGGAAGTTTGATGGCAAGGATCCCGCCACATGGATATTACAGATGGAGCAATTCTTCGATCTCAATAATGTGCAAAACACACAAAAGGTACGTATGGCAACTGTATATTTGGAACCAAATCAGTTTGTATGGTATCAATGGCTTTTCTCTCGTAAAAAATTTATCACTTGGGCAATTTTTACGGAAGAATTGATAGCACATTATGAAGATACAAAAAGCAACACTTTTTTTAGCCAATTGATAAGTCTCAAACAAAAGGGTTCAGTAATGGAGCACATTGAGGAGTTCCAAAAATTGAACATAAGGGTAAAAGATATTCCAGAGGAGCATAGGATTGATGTGTTCATAGGGTCTTTAAAGGATAATATCCAACATGATGTTCGCCTTTGGGAACCTGATTCATTAGAGAAGGCATTCAGGTTAGCAAGAAAAATGGAAAGCAAAATTATGGCAACCAGGAAGCATACCACTCACAACTATAAAGATGGAAGTGTTGTTGCCCCTAGTCTTCCACAACCTATAAGGTTGACACCACAACAATTGGAAGAAAAAAGAGCAAAAGGGCTTTGTTACAGTTGTGATAGCAAATACACTAAAGGTCATAAGTGTGCTGAGAAGAAATTATTCTACATAGATTGTGAAGAGGAAGAAGAAAAGGAGCAAGAAAGGTCAAAAGAAGAAGATATACTCCAGGAACAAAGCCTAGATGAAGAACAAATAAATCCGACCATATCTTGTAATGCATTGGCGGGAATTACCACTCCTCAAACCATCAAGATAGAAGGACAAATCAAGAAGAAAAAGGTAATAGTGTTGATTGATTCAGGAAGCACCCACAATTTTATTCATTGTAGGGTAGCAAAAGAATTGAATTGCTTCCTATATCCAGCACCAGAGTGTCAAGTGATGATTGCAAATGGAGGAACAATAAATTGCTCTGGAAAGTGCCATAATATCAAGCTATCCATGGGAGAATATGTATTGACTAGCCCAATGCTTTCCATTCCAATGGGAGGTGCTGATGTTGTACTAGGAGTCCAATGGCTACAATCCTTGGGTACAATAGCTTTTAATTTTCAAGAACTTTTCATCAAATTTTCTACGGAAGGAAAGGAAGTTGAATTAAGGGGTATTGCAGGGAAACCAGGAAAGATAATCAGCTCTAATGGTATGACAAAGCTTCTAAAAAAGGAGCAAAGAGGTGTAATTGCACAATTATGTTCGCTAGATGTTTCCACATCGGAATCATCTATTTCTCCAGATCTCCAAAAAGTCCTGGACAATCATTCCAAGGTATTTGAGACTCCCAAAGGTCTCCCACCTATGCGTGATCATGATCATGCTATTCATCTGATTCCAGGAAGTGTTCCTCCAAACATCAGGCCGTACAGATATCCCTATGTCCAAAAAAGTGAAATTGAACGTATGGTTGCAGAAATGCTAGAGGCTGGTATAATTCAACCAAGTCAAAGTTCTTTCTCTACTCCAGTAGTATTGGTGCACAAGAAGGATGGATCATGGCGCATGTGTCCGGATTATAGGGAGCTCAACAAGCTCACTATTAAAGATAAGTTCCCCATTCCTGTCATTGATGAATTACTGGATGAATTGCATGGATCAATTTACTTCACCAAGTTGGATCTTCGTTCAGGATATCATCAAATCAGAATGAAGATTGAAGACATTCCGAAAATGGCATTTAGAACTCATGAGGGTCATTATGAATTTTTGGTCATGCCTTTTGGCCTTACCAATGCACCTTCAACATTTCAAGGTTTGATGAATTCAATTTTCAAACCATTCCTTAGAAAATTTGTGTTAGTATTTTTTGATGATATACTAATCTACAACAAGTCTTGGAAGGATCATGTTGAACATGTTGACAGGGTGCTACAACTATTGGAGGAGAAACAATTATATGCAAAAAGATCCAAATGTTTCTTTGGAGTCCAGGAGGTGGAATATTTGGGTCATATTGTATCTCATGAAGGAGTTAAGGTAGACCCTAGCAAAATTAAAGCCATTAAGGAATGGAAAATCCCCACATCCATAAAGCATCTGCGAGGATTTCTTGGGTTGACAGGGTATTATCGCAAGTTTGTTAAGAATTATGGGAGAATAGCAGCACCTCTAACAACATTATTGAAGAAAGATGCATTTTCATGGACTCCGGAAGCAACAAAGGCCTTTGAACATCTTAAAGAGGCAATGTGCCAAGCACCGGTCTTAGCTACACCGGACTTCACAAAAACCTTTATTGTGGAATGTGATGCTTCAGGAAATGGAATTGGTGCTGTTCTAATGCAAGATGAAAGACCCATTGCTTTTGAAAGTCGTCCAATCAAGGGAAATTTTTAAGCAAAGCTATTTATGAGAAGGAAATGTTGGCAATACTCCATGCACTTAAGAAATGGCGACCCTACCTAATGGGAAGACACTTCAAGGTAAAAATGGATCATGATAGCCTTAAATACTTTTTAGAACAAAGATTATCCTCTGAAGAGCAACAAAAGTGGGTCACAAAGATGTTGGGTTATGACTTTGAAATCATCTACAAAAAAGGGAAGCAAAATGTGGTGGCAGATGCACTCTCAAGAAAGGATGAGGATGTGGAAGCATTGTTGTGTGCCATTTCTATTATCCAACCAGATTGGATAAACGAAGCAAGGGAGGAATGGAAGAATGATGAAGAAGTGTGGGCACTTATTCAAAAGCTACAACAAGATTCCAGTACGTCTGATACATTTAGCTGGAAAAATGATTCGTTATGGTACAAAGATCGCTTATACCTCTGTAAGAATTCCCAGCTAAAACAAAAGATTCTTATGGAATTGCACACTTCTCCCTTAGGAGGGCACTCAGGATTTTTAAAAACTTACCACAGGGTTAAGAAGGATTTTTTTTGGGATGGCCTTAAATCAGATATTCAAAAGTTTGTGGCGGAATGTTTGGTTTGCCAACAAAATAAAGTTGAAACAATTAAGACACCGGGTCTATTACAACCTTTATCCATTCCAAGCCAACGTTGGGAGGAGGTTTCAATGGATTTTATCACAGGTTTACCCAAGTCTGAGGGAAAGAGTGTCATCATGGTGGTAGTTGACAAACTTACCAAGTATGCACACTTTTGTGCATTATCACATCCATTTAAAGCCAGTACAGTTTCTACTGCATTTATGGAAACAATTCAAAAGCTACATGGAAACCCAAAGATTATTGTAAGTGACAGAGATCCCATTTTCACTGGAAATTTTTGGACAGAATTATTTTCTTGTCTTGGTACTCAGTTAGCTCATAGCTCATCTTATCATCCTCAATCTGATGGGCAAACTGAGATAGTAAACAAATGTTTGGAAGGATATCTTCGTTGCTTTGTATCTGATAAACAGACACAATGGGTCAAATGGTTGCCTCTGGCTGAATGGTGGTATAACACTTCCTTCCATACAGCAACAAAAATGACCCCATTTATGGCACTTTATGGGTATCAACCACCATCCATCACATCATATTTAAGAGAAAATTCTAAGGTTCAGGCAGTGGAACATCACATCGAACATCAACAACAAGTCCTCCAACTCTTAAAGGATAACCTCGTGTTGGCACAAAATAGAATGAAACAACAGGCAAATCAACATCGCAGTGAAAGAAGTTTTGATGTAGGTGATTGGGTATTCCTACGGCTACAACCATATAAGAAAATGTCCCTAAAGCAAGCTAAGAAGGATAATAAATTATCACCAAAGTATTATGGTCCGTACAAGGTGTTGCAAAAGATTGGTACTATGGCATACAAATTGGAGCTTCCTGCAGCTTCTCGATTGCACCCAGTTTTCCATGTTTCATGTTTAAAGAAGGTTATAGGTGACAAGCTCCCAGTTCAAACAATATTGCCAGAACTTGATGAGGAAGGAAAAATTATATTGGAACTGGAAGCAGTCACAGAAACAAGAACTCAACAGCTACGAAATCGATCAATTTCAGAGTATCTTATCAAGTGGAAGAACTTATCCGCTGAAGATTCCACATGGGAGGATGAGAATTTTATGCAGAAGTATCCAAAACTACTCAAGTGTTGAGGACAACACCTTTTTGAAGGAGAGGGGCATGTTGGGTCCCTATAATACTAGTGATTACCCCATTACTATTGTAGTTATACCCCTTATTTATATTTTTGTGCCCCTATTACCCCCATGTTGTTATTTCTGTGCCCCATAGAATCCCTCTATTGTTTTTTTTGTGGCTTTATATTATTATTGTTAGGTCGGCTGGATTATATTGTGACTCCTTAGACTCCTATATATAGAAAGGAGGTTTTGTCATTTGTATCATCCAAGAATTGTTCATTTATGTAATGTAAAGGAGGTTGCCCCCTCGAAGAGGCTGAATTCTAAGGCGTTGATCTATCTTTTCTATCTTTTCTTGAGCTGGTTTGATAACATGCTGTGATAGCATAAGTGTCTGGGTTGCCGGCAAAAGGACCAGTATGGGTTGGCAAGCGATCAAGCCTACATGACGCTATGGAGGTTTTTAGGGACGAAGGACAAGAGCTAATCAAGAAGGGTAAAGGCATTAGGCCATCTTATCTCGGAGAGCCATGGGGAGAATTGGCACGAATTGTCCATAACTATATTACCTGCGATGGGCGTAGAGACGTGGTAAGGCTGCAACAACTCAAAATATTAGCAGTTTTAAAACAAAAATGATCTGTTAAGTTTATTGCATTGTTGCATTCATTATTGCATGACACTGCCAAAAGTCTGAGATGGTCTCAACACCCGGAAACAATAGTTAGCCACCATTGCCTGATCTGGTTAATAGTTAGTCACAACCTGGACCAACAACAATCAATCTGGGATGATCTCATATTGGCCCTCGAAAGAGGTGAAAACCTGCCAGCACCTAACGTTGTTCAAAAAAGAAAGAGGACTGCCCTTTCAGGAAGCATACCTCACAAACGCAGACGATCTACAAGGTTGAAGTCAAAACAAGGAGCGTATGAAAATCCTCAAGGCAGTGCTAGCCAACCCATAGAATTATCCAGCCTGGTAAATGAAAAAGACTTGCAAATAGAGTCAGGAGGACAAGATAACCTTGAACCAAAATATGAGGAAGGAGTAGCACATTCTGATGATGAACGAAGAAAAGAAGTGGGACCTCCTCCAACACCAAATCTGAGTTCTCAAGAGGATATGTTGCACGAATTCGAGACAGGGATTGTCCAGGCCCTGGCCAACATGAATTTCTACATGCAGCCTAAAGAACCGCTTAATCTTGACTTAGGAGAAACCCAATCTCCAGGGAATTCTGGCTATACCAGAATTCTGTCTTCTCCAAAAGATACAAACCACGAAGTGGAAACAGATACAGAGGCTCTTCAGAAATTAGATAACCAATCTGGTGACACACTCCCAGTGGAAAATAGTCATGAAGGTCTAGACACAGGAAACATAGGCCAAGAAGAGAAAGCAGAGACATAGATTATTCGGGAGTCTGATAATCAATCTGGAGACACGGTCTTATTGGAACAAAGCCAGGGTGAACAACTTGGCTCTTTAGAGACATAAGCTGTTAACGAGACTATTAGCAGACTAGTTACTCCTCAGAATAGGTATGGAGCCGGAACGAAATTGAAGAAGCTTAGAAAAGAACACTAGAAGCTTCGTAAGATGGTCAAGAGGCTCCAATGAAAAATAAAAGAAATTAAAATGGGAAAGGTGCCGAACAATACCCCTGAGGTAGTAAATGTGGCCATGAAAATGGAATTATATGAAGGTAGGTCTACAGGAACTCAAACTGAGCTCATACCTACTCAGACAATTGTCACTCAAGAATGACTGCATGCAGATTTAGTGGACTTAGCTACTTAGATGGAGGTTTGGACGTCCTGCAATAAAGAAGTACAGACATAATATATCCCCTCTTACAACATAGGCACCCAGCCAGACATACAAGCCAAAGACATTATGATGCACCATTATCCCCTTCTATTAAATCTTCAGGAGGAATTGGCACAAGCCCGACTTGCATTTGAACGACTTGAACAAGAAATCGTTTCTTGACATAAATATCAAGAGCTATAGAAACAACTGTGGGAAATGAATACAATAGAGAGCAAGACTTTTGACAGATGTAGAAAGGCAGAAGAAAAAATGGAGAAGATCAACCTCAAGCTGAACAGAGTCATAAGTCAGACAAACACCATCTGCTCACTATACTCGGATGTCTTGGCATGTAGGTCTCTCGCCGCCACTTATGCCTTGTTTTTATTAGAACGGTACCTGTTATTGAAAATTAAAGCCGTAAGAGTTGGTAAGCCAATTGAATTAAGGACAATTGAAGATTTTATAAATTGCTGTAAGCAACATGGTGTAAAGGTCCAAAGGCTTCTTTGTGAGTTTTATCTAAACAATTTTATATTAGAGAATGAGGTGGAAAATAACCCTAACCATTTTGTAGGAGATGTTCAATTACAGGCTTTTATTTCGTTTGAAGTTAACCAACTCAAATGGTTTAAATCTTATAATTCATTTCAAAGGTAGGAACATGGATTGGATCTTTGGGTGAGAAGTGAACCTAAGCACCCCTTACAAATGTTTGCCAACCATAAGAGTCTGATGACATGAGAAGGGGTGATTAAAACTTTATGGCCCATACATTGAAGTAGTACATTTCTTTACATGTTTTGCAACACTGTCATTTGATTCTATTTACGTGTTGGAAATAATATTGAGAGGGGGGGGTGAATCAGTATTATCAGATCAATAAAACTTTTTCAATGCTCAAAAACATATACGCTACTTCAGTTAAGTGAACCCGCGTGTACACGCTGCTGTGTCTAAAGCAACTAGCGTATATCCAGAAATCTTATGATTCAGTTAGCTTATCTTCAGTAAGTGCATCAGAACATTATTAACCATATTAACAGTAAACAGGTGCAGTATAACAGAACAGATCATCACACAAAAGCCACACACATGAACACAAAGATATAAGGTGGAAACCCAATGTGGGTGAAAACCACCTGCTGCAAGTCATCTCAATCTTCTTCTTAATAAGAAAATACTTTTACAATATTTGTACTGGTGCAGTCTTATACCAGTACGGGAGCTACAACCCCCTTTGCTTTTGTACTAGCCGATCCATTTACTAGTACACAGGCTGCTACCTGCTACAATGCTCCAAAGATCTCCCTTAGCTTTTGTACTAGCTTAGATACTAGTACGTAGGTGCTTGCCTACAATCTTCTCTCCTTCATGTACCACGTTTCATCAATTTTCAGACTGGATACACTGAAGCACAACACATAATCTGAAAGGCCACATTTCATCCAATTTCATACTGGACCCATAACTATCATTGAAGCTCAAAACAATCATCAAACTCTGAATCACTGAAACCCTGTTAACAACACCGTCACCAGAACACAGAGCAGACACAGAACTCTGTAATAACCATCAGACCCATCTGCAACTTCAAGTATCAAGCTTTACAATGTATACGCTACTTCGATGAATCAAACCCACGTGTATACGCGCTTTCGCCAAAGACAACCCACGTACAGATCTAAAAATAATTTCTCATAACTTGCAGCTGTACCAGACATCAATCATACTCATAATACTTATAGAACAATACATGCGTCAGTATGTAGATCTAGAATAAGCATCATAAAGATAGTTCATTTCAAACCATTTGATCCCGATCTCTCCTTAGATCTTTCTCTCCATCAACCGATGAGATCTCTCCTTAGCTCAGATCAAGCAATGCATCATCAACCCATAACTTGCATACTGGATCTCATACTTCTTCAGATATTCAAGACATTTCAGATACTCTTGCCTAATGATTTCCTTCCCTTTATATAGCCTTAGGCCTTGTTCAATACCAAGAGCCAAAACCATAGAAATCCAATACCATCAACTTCAAAACTAGGGATCAACACGTCCGTCGAGACGCCAAGGTCCAAAACCATAGGCACAACTTCCAAGGAATAACCGCCATGGACCAAAGGTACTTTTCCACATACACGCGCTTTTGCTGAAGCCAACCTGCGTGTACACGTGACTTGGGCTTAACGAACTTGCGTGTATGAACTTTCTCTTCTTCTTATAGTCTGATCATCAATTCCTTGCTGCTGACCTTCTGTACTATGATTTGTCATCAGTGAGGTTTGCCATCAAGGACAACACTTATCTCATAATGCCAACAATCTCCCCCTTTGGACTTGATGGCAAAGCTAACTTGTCACACTTAGAACTATCATCTGATTCCTTTGAGCTGTCCTCCATCAGTCACATCTGATATCTCTTCTGAAGATTCATCATCTGATTCCTTTGAGCTGTCCTCCATCAGTCACATCTGATATCTCTTCTGAAGATTCACCCAGTTATACATAAGTGAGATATTCTTCTATGAGAGGGTTGCCATCAAGTACAACACATGCATCATAATGCCAACAATCTCCCCCTTTGGACTTGATGGCAACAACACCAAATCACTCTCCCCCTTTGACATCAAGGACAAAGGGTGGACCAAGATATTCTCTTCCTTTGCTGAATCATTCCACTGTCCATACTCCCCCTGAGTACCTGCTAAAATCTCTGAATAGTCTCCCCCTTTGTATATGCCAAGGTGTACCAATCTGTCCATGCTCCCCCTGAGTACATGCTGAATCTTTGTACCGCTGAAGTGTGTTGTACATGCTCTTCCTGACTGTAGGCAAGATCTGCAAAAGATGTTCTTCAAGAAGAACATGACTCTATACATCATAAAAGACCTTCCTATCACCAAAGACTCATACATACATCCATCTCTCAACTAAGTGAGGATATACAAAAATTGACTCATCCACCCAACCAAGTGGGGATACATCAAAAGTTTACATATGACAACCAATCATATTGCATCAATCATCCCAGGCATAGTGGGGAAACCAAAATAGGCCGTTACATGACCTCGACACCATGAAAGAGATACCACAAAAGAGATATATGACATAGAGACGAAAGACCAAGATTTATGAAAGTTACTATCAGCATCTGATAATCACCATTCAGATCAGCAACCAATTTCGCCTTTGTTTCACTTGAAACCAACAACAAATGTGAACTAGAACCAAAAGCTTTAAGATAATGCCAACAATGCATCATTGGAAGATTATCTGCTCCCCCTGAATCTGTGCCAGATGATCTCTGTCGGACCCATATCAGACTTTCTGCAACCAACATCTGTCCCTACTGATTTCCTTCAAAACTCCATATACGCGTATTCATCCACATTAACAAGCGTATATACGCGGATAGGCCTTATGAAACTCGCGTACAACCATTTTCATATCAGCAACCTGTAAATGTCCTGCAGCAAGGTATGTCTGAACATAGATGTCAACTCCTCCTTTTAAACATCATCATGAAATCATTCACATTACATGTGAAACCACCATAGCCATTACATCAACTTCAACATGATCCAAGTATTATTACTTGGGAATATCTGCATCAACCAACATATGAAAGTATCAACCTATCATCATATAGATATGAACTCATCATCATGTCTCCAACACAGTGACTTTGAGGAGTCATCCATGTATCAACACTATGTATCTTGAGCTCAAGCTCATTTGACAAAACTTCTTGATATCATCAACAACAACAATCCTTATCCATAAGAGTGCCTGCATCATAACTGTATGATCTTTATGCATATGACAACAACAGTATATAAGTGACTCATCATCAAGTGAGGAAGATGTGTATTCAAGCTTTGTACTTCTCCTTGTCCTTATGAAGATCACCATGTAAGCACCATATATGCATCATCAAGAAATCAACCATAAATCTGATCTGATCATTAACTATGTAACCCCAAGAGTCATATGAGATTTTATCATTGACAACTCACAACCACATCATTGCAAGATATATCATAAGCATCATCACCAAGGCTATTAACCATAATGCCAACAATGAAATAGTAAAGGCATATGCTCCCCCTCAACCTGTGCCATCTGTTAGATCTGATCATGCATATATCAGCAGTAAGCATCAAGATATCATCATCATCATCAAGTTAGGATCAAAACACTTCTAGACATCTTACAAGTATCAAAACATTTTTCACACATCCTCAGCCGACTGTAACTAAGAGCAAATAATGGACTGAATCATATCAGATCCCTTTTCTGAGCCTGTCCCCACTGCTTTTCCTCAGACTGACATATACGCGACTTTGCAGTGTCTAACTCGCGTATATACGCGACTTCCCTTTAAGGAACTTGCGTATGAGATTCAGGACACTGAAGGTTTACACTTTCAGCTCCCCCTGAGTCTGATATGTCTGTGTTGTGCTGTGTCTCAGTACATTGTGCTGACTGTACTTCCTTCTTCCTCCATATCTTCAAGTGTGATGAGGTTTTCTCCTTTTGATGTGATGTCCATCCTTTGTTCCTGCATTCCTTTGCTACATGTCCAAGCTTGTTACATGCATAACATCTTACATGTTTCATATTCCTCCTGTAGCAATCAGCAGCTTTGTGACCATACATATTGCAAGCAAAGCAATACCCATTAAAGTACCTTGATTGAGATGACCTGTCCGCATAATAGTCTTGAACTCTTCTTTTTCTACATCTAGTTGCAACATGTCCAAGATTATGACATACATAACATTCAATATTATTCATAGGAGGAGTAAAAGATTTTCTTTGAGGAGTCCTTTTCTTTGATTGTTGATGGGGTTGACCTTTCATCTCCTTGTTGATCATTTTAGTTTTCTCTTTAGAGTTCCTTGCCTCACCTTGTGAGCTAGATTCACCTTCAACAGATTCATGAAAACCAAGACCAGTCTTGATAGCAGGAGACCTTTGACTATTAAGAATATCATCCAAGGCTTTAGTACTATCTTGAAATCTCAAAAGTTTATCCTTTTCTTCTAATTTACCTTTCAAGATATTTACCTCAACTTGAAGTTGTTCCTCCTTTTCTAAACATTGTTTCTTCATGTCTTCTCCATCTTTCCTTCCTTCTTCCAACTGATGCCTTAGTTTGAGAATCTCCTTTTCTTGTTCTTCATTCAGATCCTGCTGCATTTGACGAACTCGGAAGGCACACTCTAGTTGAGATTTTAAGTTGGTGACTTCGTTTTCTTGTTTTGCAGTAGCTTGGAGTAGATCTGTATTCTGCTTCTTTGATTCTTCAAGATCTCCTTTTAGTGAGAGGATTGTAGCTTCAAGATTTTCATAGTAGCTGGATCTATCTTTGAGTTTCTTGATGGTTGTGTTTTTGTCATTGACTTCATTTCTTAGAGAAGTTGCTTCAACCTGCAACTTTTGATATTTCTCCTTGAATAACTCTCGTTGAGCCTTAGCAGTATTATCCTTTATGTTCAGAAGATCTTCTTGAGTTCTAATTTTGCTTCTTAGTCTTCTAAATTCTGCTTCTATCTCATTTCCTTCTTGTTCACCCATAAGAGCAAGTTCAGTAGTTTCACTATCACTTCCATCTGTCTCACAAGGAAATATGGCTGGAACATCAGAGGATAACACATTCATACCTGATAATGATTCTGAATCTGATTCTGAATCTGAAGAGCTTCTTATACCTAATCCCCAATCGATTCTCCCACTGTCATAGATCTTCTGAGATGTCTTCTTCTTCTTATGAGCTTTCTTCTTAAGCTTCTTTCCCATTGTTCCACGGATCTCCTTCAAGCGATCAAGCTTCTACCAAAGGACCTGCTCTGATACCAATTGTTGGAAATAATACTGAGAGGGGGGGGTGAATCAGTATTATCAGATCAATAAAACTTTTTCAATGCTCCAAAACATATACGCTACTTCAGTTAAGTGAACCCGCGTGTACACGCTGCTGTGTCTAAAGCAACTAGCGTATATCCAGAAATCTTATGATTCAGTTATCTTATCTTCAGTAAGTGCATCAGAACATTATTAACCATATTAACAGTAAACAGGTGCAGTATAACAGAACAGATCATCACACAAAAGCCACACACATGAACACAAAGATATAAGGTGGAAACCCAATGTGGGTGAAAACCACCTGCTGCAAGTCATCTCAATCTTCTTCTTAATAAGAAAATACTTTTACAATATTTGTACTGGTGCAGTCTTATACCAGTACGGGAGCTACAACCCCCTTTTCTTTTGTACTAGCCGATCCATTTACTAGTACACAGGCTGCTACCTGCTACAATGCTCCAAAGATCTCCCTTAGCTTTTGTACTAGCTTAGATACTAGTACGTAGGTGCTTGCCTACAATCTTCTCTCCTTCATGTACCACGTTTCATCAATTTTCAGACTGGATACACTGAAGCACAACACATAATCTGAAAGGCCACATTTCATCCAATTTTCATACTTGACCCATAACTATCATTGAAGCTCAAAACAATCATCAAACTCTGAATCACTGAAACCCTGTTAACAACACCGTCACCAGAACACAGAGCAGACACAGAACTCTGTAATAACCATCAGACCCATCTGCAACTTCAAGTATCAAGCTTTACAATGTATACGCTACTTCGATGAATCAAACCCGCGTGTATACGCGCTTTCGCCAAAGACAACCCGCGTACAGATCTAAAAATAATTTCTCATAACTTGCAGCTGTACCAGACATCAATCATACTCATAATACTTATAGAACAATACATGCGTCAGTATGTAGATCTAGAATAAGCATCATAAAGATGGTTCATTTCAAACCATTTGATCCTGATCTCTCCTTAGATCTTGCTCTCCATCAACCGATGAGATCTCTCCTTAGCTCAGATCAAGCAATGCATCATCAACCCATAACCTGCATACTGGATCTCATACTTCTTCAGATATTCAAGACATTTCAGATACTCTTGCCTAATGATTTCCTTCCCTTTATATAGCCTTAGGCCTTGTTCAATACCAAGAGCCAAAACCATAGAAATCCAATACCATCAACTTCAAAACTAGGGATCAACACGTCCGTCGAGACGCCAAGGTCCAAAACCATAGGCACAACTTCCAAGGAATAACCGCCATGGACCAAAGGTACTTTTCCACATACACGCGCTTTTGCTGAAGCCAACCTGCGTGTACACGCGACTTGGGCTTAACGAACCTGCGTGTATGAACTTTCTCTTCTTCTTATAGTCTGATCATCAATTCCTTGCTGCTGACCTTCTGTACTATGATTTGTCATCAGTGAGGTTTGCCATCAAGGACAACACTTATCTCATAATGCCAACAATCTCCCCCTTTGGACTTGATGGCAAAGCTAACTTGTCACACTTAGAACTATCATCTGATTCCTTTGAGCTGTCCTCCATCAGTCACATCTGATATCTCTTCTGAAGATTCATCATCTGATTCCTTTGAGCTGTCCTCCATCAGTCACATCTGATATCTCTTCTGAAGATTCACCCAGTTATACATAAGTGAGATATTCTTCTATGAGAGGGTTACCATCAAGTACAACACATGCATCATAATGCCAACATTACGCTCATTATAGATTAAATTATTTAGCCGTTAAGACAAAGAATCTTGCTGATTTAATCAACTGTAAGAGTTTGGTTATCACTATTGAACTCTCGGTTGACATCATTTCCGTTTGGATTTCTTAATAGAGATTGAGTGCGATTTAGATTGAATCAGCTATGAAGAGATTGGTTATTGCTACTACACTCTTAGTTGATGCCATTGTCAATTGAATTTATTGTTTTAGATTTGATTACGATTTGAGTAGAGGATTGAGTCTTGATGCTTAGATGTAATATTTCCTTTAACGGTTGCAATTTTAGTTTTATAAATGCATTCGTTTACTCTTGTACCAAAGGTTTATACTTCATTCTAAGAAACATTACTCTCTGGATTCATAGCATGCACATATTGTGTACACTCTTGGAATAAAAGGAATTTCCCAGGTTGATGATTAATGTGAGATAATTAGGAGTTTTAAAAGACAACTTTTATCACCCAACAATTGTTATACGTGAGTTTCATTAAGTGTAGTCGCATACATACGCTGGTTTCTATGGGCACAGTCATGTATATGTTGGTTTGAGGAAAAGAAGTGGGCTAGACTCAGGAGAAAAGGGTCTAATATGGTTCAGTGAATTATCTTCTCTGTTTGATGATGGTTACAATCTGCTAATGACATGTGGAAATATGTTGGTTCTCATAAGTTGTTGATAACTTGATTGATGATGATGCCTTGATAATTCTTCTGATATATGCAATGATCAAATCTGACAGTAAACATCTGGCACAGGTTCAAGGGGAGCATATGCTTCTAATAATGCATTGTTGGCATTATCTTAGAAGATCTTGGTACAGATCCGCATAGTTGTTTTGATTCAAGTGATTCTTTTTTATGGAAATATACAGGTTGATGGTTTGGATGTTGTTCACATATGCTTATGGACCAGATCATACATTGAGAAGGGCCTCCTTGAAGCCGTGCGGTATAGCTCAGGGCCTGACCCAGGTTCGGAAGTGTTTTAGCCAAACAAATCCCGCACTACCAGCCCTTTCGGAAACAGCCCGCAAAGCGCGGACTGAAGTCTCACTCGAGGTAGTATGGGAAGGTGCAGGAACCAGGTTTCCACACCCTAGGGATGTCTTGACGAGGACTGGGAGGGTCATGAATCGATCTGCACACTCGCGCTACTCTGCCCAGCAGTCTAGCCTTCACGTAGCTCAGCGACGAGGCACTTCTTAGATCCTTCTTATTAATGTGTGTATTATAGATTCAATCTAGTTCTTAAGGTCTTTAATCAAGCATTCAACAGTTATAACCAACGCGTGCAACCATAAATCTTACAGATGTGGATAAACTCAAAATATAAGCATAAACAAATGGATCTGCGACCAAATGCACAATAATTCAGAAACATTTATCTTTATTACTCTTCTGCTTAGTACAATCCATTCCACCCTGTGCACTCAGCTATAGGGGTCCGCCCACACAACTGCGCACTCTACCAGGCCTATACAGACATAGCTGCAGAGCCTACTCTAACTACTACCAAACCAGACTCGAACTTACAGACTCAGAGAAAATAGTGCCTTTACAAACCCATACACTTCCGATCCGATCAGAACTACCCAAAAGCTGACTTCTAAACCTAGATGCCTGCTCTATTTATACATTCCCATGGTCCACGGACCATGGGCAGGCCGACTCGCTTTCTATTATCTTACATTATTCTTGGGTGGACAAACCTTTGACTTGACTCATTATAATTCGCGCTCCACGCACTTCGTGGAGCCTTTACCATAATATTACCCAAACTTGTGGGCTTTAAGCCCCAAAACCGTTACGTGTAGGGGATCTGCTACCCAACAGGCCCCCAACACAATCATCGTGACTCATCCCGAGTCACTCAGCTGGTGCGTTGATCTTTGCTCGGAGTTCCTCTAGCAACCTTTGCGTTGCACTAACATCTACCACACATTCTTCTGCTGTCTTCTGTATCAATTGTGCTTGACGTTCTGATACATTGTCGGAGGCACCTTCCTACCTTAGTGCGTATGTGTCTTGCAACTAGGTCAGCTTCTCCTCAATTGTAGTGGTGATCGTGAATGCTTCCTCAAGCCAAGACTGGATGCGCACTTTGAGCCCAACTTCATGTTGTCGCGCGACGTCCACCTACTCCTTCAAAGCCTGGGCCTCCCTCATCTTGACCAAGCGCTGAGTGATGACAACCATTTGTGCAGTCCCCTGGACTTTGTCATAAGCCTGCTGTAACTCCCACGCTTCTGTCTCTACCCGTTGTAGCGTTGGGTCTTCTTGGAATGATGTGAGCGTAAGAAGGGACTGATCTAATAATCCCGTGCAATCTTGGGCAGCGCGCTCTATCACTTCCAATCTTGCTTGAATCTCACAGCTGCGCTACTCTTGAGCTTCCATGGGTGTAGTAGGTTGTGCCTTCATCCTTAGCTCCGCGATCTGTAAGTTCAACTCGCACTGTGCTTTCACGGCCTCCTCTTGGGCCCTACAAAATCCTGCTGCCATTTGATGAATCTTCTCGGTTGTGGGGAGTTCCGTTGGGACAGCCAGTTCTGTACACTGCTACAAACTTCCTCCATAGCCTGTTCCAATCCTTGGTTGTGTGCCACCAAGTCATCGCGTTGTAGACTGATCTGCTCCAGATTTCATTTTTGATCCATTAAGACCTAGAGGGCATGACCTTCCCTAGAGCGGAGCTCAACGATCACCCCATCCTGCAATTGGTATAGGGTTTATCCTAGAAGGGTGGCCAAATTCAATTCAATCCCCAACCCCTCATGTCACCTTTGGCCTCTACTAAGACGACGTCAATTGGTAATACTAAAGCGTTCATGGTGGAGGCGCACACCATCTGTTCCGCTGTGGGTATACCTTCTCTAAGGGCCAAAATATTCCCTCCTGGGGGTCACACTTGTAACGCCTGCAACTGTGCCCTAAGCTCCCCCAACATAGTTGTCTGCTCTAACATCAGCTCCTCCAGAGCACCTTTAGTGACATCAGGCGTCGGTTTGCTGCTGTCAAGAAAATATTTCTCCAAGGTATTTGCTGTCTTTGTATTTTTGCATGTATGTGGCGGCTCCTGGATGCACAACTTCTTAAATTGGGTTGATGTTGTGGTAAGGTCCATGAATTCCTGTGTCTCCACTTCCCCCTGCATGTCATGCTCCGTGAACATTTCCTGATCTTCCTTGATCTCTTCAGCGATTGCGGTGGTGTTTGTTGATGCTTCCTTGGTCGCCTCCTGCTACAAGGCTTCTTTCTGTTCCTAGCGCGTCATTTCCGCCATCTTAGTGATTCGCAGCTTGAGTTCCTTATTTCGCTGTTGTGTTACAATCTTTTCTAATTCGGCCAAGTCCATGGCATGCCACTCCAGAGGCCATGCTGTCATGCTGTCATTACTTCGTAAATTGCATCGTCCGTTGTAATGAATGGAAGCTTTACCCATGTTCGATTTGGATCCTTCCGTGCCTGGATATATGTCCACCTTAAACTCAGCCACGCTTTGCAAACTATTGTATACTGTCGGGGATAATCACGGTCTGTGAGCAATCCATGTCCGGATACTCACCTCCATGAATATCCAAAACACCTTGATCTCACGAATCCTCATGGCATCTTTCGTAGCTTGGAGTGAGTTATATCGCACGGCTTCAGGGAGGTTCTTCTCAATGTCGGGAAACTGGCTCTTTCGGTAAACAGTCCCTTATTTTCCTGATAGCAAGGTCGCAACTCATTTTAGTTCTGTAGTAGGACTGGCTAGGTCTGGTCCCCTTATTCTCAGATTCATGCGGCCCGCTTGTGTGACTTTGATTTTCAGTTTACTGATCTCTTCGTCCAACATCATGCTTTTCATCCTCATCCATGCCCATTCTTCATCAAGTTCATGAAGTCTCAAGCTGCCGTGCCGAATGGCTTCTGGCAACTGCCAAATTCCTTTGCCTAGGTCCTCACATTTTGTCCGAACTGCAGGGGCAGTGGTTGGGGAAATTCTCTCCGCCTTCCTATTTTCATCATGTCTGATTGCGGATAGGGTCATCTTCACACACCCCATTTTGTTTACTGTCCTATCAACCCATCGAACCCCTAGTACACGCAGATTTAGTTGGGCGGTGGTTGTACAGCATACGACTGCATCCCTCGTCGTAGGTGGGTGCCCAAACCGTGGTCAATGCTGAAGACCTCCAACCCATACACGCAACCGCCTTCTACATTCACGCCCATTCCACCTAATCTTCCAAGGTGTACTCCACCGTCGTGTATTTGGCGCACACAACGCCACCTTTTGCACACCGTGCCGTTGTTGCTTCATGATTGTAGTTCCATAGTGGTCCACAAATTCCTCCCTATTTGTTGCGTTATCATCTGCTGGCAGTTTCCTTACTTCGGTTGTCACGCGTCATAGTGATATAATCATCATATTACAATTTAGTGTTGTTACTTCATGCAATCGGTTCTGCCATCGCTTTATCTCTTCATCTAAGTCCGACGTGAAGGAACTGTCACATTCCCATGAGATTCTCCCATCCTCTGTTGGATTCACCTGATTCAGGTCTTGCGCTGTTATCTAGTTGATGCAGTCTAGTTCATCGTCACTGTCCTCATCACGCACAGGTTCAGTGTAGCACGCTCCTTCGGCTGGGTCCAACAGAACTATTACACGGAGTGGCTTTTTCTCGAATATCATCTTCCCTCTTTTTAATTTGATGACCCCATTCATGTCCGTGGCCCAGTCTATTCCTAACAATGTGGGGTACGGATTACTGTCATCAACAATTTCTATTACCTCAAAGTCCGTCTGCGTACTTACGCCTTCAATTTGCACTGTCACCCCTTGCAACCTTCCCATTGGCAAGATCTTTTGTTGGTTGGTCATACTGTTGAGGGACTAAGTCCCCTAGGGTTTTGGGTCAACACCTTAGTAGAGCGAGGGGTTATCTACAGTAAAAGACAAGCATTCCACACAGACATGATACTTAAATAAGCAAACTATGCAAAGAGATGTGTACCTGGGGATCCTTCGTTCGAGTAGATCCAGCCAGGGTTCAAACCCTCTTGGAGTTCCTCTCGATCCTTGAACCTACAAAATAGCCAATTCAAAGAAGCATAGCAATATATGGACAAAGTATCATATAGAAATCAACTTCATAACATATTGAAAGATGGTTAATTATACATTGAAACAATTATTCATATTTAAACCATAACAATAACATCATATGCATAAAGAAGATTGATTTTAGGAACAAGAAAAATGTTTCTTTATTTCAGATGACTAGAACAAAGCAAGGAATGATATCACCTGAATCTTCCTCTTACTAGCTCCAAGCGGAACCGTCCTCTGGATCTGTACAATCCCAAGCTTTCAAAAGGCTCCTTCCATGACTCACACAAGGATATCTCAACTAGTGAAATGACATCAAAACTCAAGGAAACAAGGGTTTCCTGCAGTGGGGGAAGTGTTGGACGCATAGGGATCTTCAAACCTGATCAGGGATAATCTCAGCAGAGTCTATTCTCTCCTTTTTCTCCTTCTTAAGGCCTTCCCATTGAAGCCTTTTTATACTTCTCCTAAAGTAGTTTTTTAGTTGGGAATTCATTGGGGAAAGTTGGGGCCATAGGCACTAATAGGTAATAAACAGGTAAAACCCTTGATCTCCGCCTGAAATTAAGGAGATTCAATTTTTTTTTAAGTGTTTTAAGACATATATGGGTTAGGTATACACTGACGCACATACACATGTGTTTAGCTCAGGGCAATGTAGTGTACAGGGAATAAAACACTATTTTTTAAGTATTTGGACCAAGTGTGGAAGGAGGGGTTGCCCTAGGCCATAAATGAAGCATCACAAATATCAAAGGTGAGATTTGGAGCTATAACAGATGCCCCCTAATATATGAGGTCAGAAGGGGTACATGATGGCCGAAATGTATTAAGTACATGGAAAGGAAACCTGTCAAAAACTGAGAAGGACTTCACTAGATTTCAGCCTACCAAGCCAGAAAAGGAGATCAGAAAGAAACACTATCTAAAGTAGGCATACCCATGCTCAGAGAAAGTAAAGAATTTCCACATATCAAGTACAAGCGGATCCACTATGTATACAAGTATAAAGAACTGAAAGTACATAATGGATCATCTGATCACGCTCAAACGAGTACATGTCTGAATATCACATATAAGATGATGATCAATGAAGTTGAAGGATGGAGCTGATCACTGACGTCAAAAAATGATCCCAATAGTACCAAATGAACATGATGGAATAAGATGATACTACACTGCAAACTCGGGTGCCAACATATAGAATGTCACCATGAATGACTACAACATATAAGGTGGAATGGTATCAACTAGCAGCAACAGGAGCAACTGTCCAATGGACCAATGAATGTTGATGCAACCCGAGGTCTTCACCAACCACTGTGGTACATTTCTACACAATGGGAATGAATGAGCTGAAGTTGACCATGTGAGAAATCGTTTGATTACCAGTCATTTACGTATACCGTTAACAAACACGAGACTACTCACCGATAATGATAATGAGAGTCAAGGTACCCCAATACAATCTAACAAGTGCGAATAAATGATTTGAAGTCAAACACCTGGAAGAATCTATCGATAAGGAGACAATGATGGTTTCCCACTGTCGATAGCGAAGGACCTGCCACTAATGACTGCACACCCCAAGGTACTGCCAAATGGACTCTAGACCTTTGCCCCAGAGCAATGAGTCATAGTCGATGGGGAAATATCCACTAGAAGGAAGGTATTAAGGCATCCTTAATCAATCTAGTGCGAGTAAATCCATAGGCCAATAATGTGGAAGGAATGAGATGAAAAAGATGTAGTAACCCACCCGAAGCACGTTTCTGGCATACACAAGATGTAGCTAGTGCACGACAGAAACCCTCTGAACCAACCAATAATGAAAGCTGACATAGAGGCGAGGTATCCACCAATAGGGTCAAATGGAAACCAAGGTACTGCGTGAATCCCAATGTGTGATAATGTATGTTGACGTCGAACACAAGGGAAACCACTCAGTCAAAGACCCATGATACTGATCGATGTTGAGCACAAGGTGACCTATCAATAATGAAAATAGGGCTAGGGTGTGGCTCTAGGCCTATCCTCAGAGCAATATGTCATCGTCGATAAGGACAAGACCCGCTAACAAGAAGTTAATGGAGACCTTCTCAAACTGACACGAGTAAAGGACCAATATAACTGATGTGATGATAGACAAGACACTGACAATTAGGGATGGCCGACTGAAAAATGAGTCAAGAGACACTGCAGAGAGGCTGACTCAGGCTTACTTCCCTTGAACAAAAGCACGACTCAAATGATGACTTTGTGGTAGCATATGATAACTTTGTATAAGCTCGTCACGCAGGAGGCATGAACGAACTCTCCATATGATTGGAAGAGATAACCAATCGGAGGAGGACTGACTCAATAACAAGATTAAGGCATACCTAAGCCAAGCTAGATCCCACCCAAATGGAGGAGACACTTTGTTTAAGTGCTTTGTTCAACGGCGACAAACTCTAGCTGCCAACAATAAATGGAAATATTGTCCCGTTCCCGCTCTTTTTGGAATATATAATTTTTTTTGTCTTTTTCATTAAGCTTGAAAAAGAATAAAAGAATGCTATAATATAGTGGAAAGAACAATCCTATGCTCAATGCAGGGAGGCAAAAACTGGTCAAAGACACTCAAAGGTATGTTCCTTCCATGGGTCATAGTGTGTCAAGTTGCAGAAGTTAAGGGATTGCAAGTTTGATTTTTGCAGAAGACATGATCAAAAAGTGGCTTAAACTCGAGTCCAAGTGAAGCCGGCTCAAGGCCAAAAGGTGCAAATGGTCAAAATGCAATGCAGTAGTACAACTCAACATAAAGGAGCTTCTAGGGTATAAGGCTAGAACGAAGCGAAGAAGCAAAGAGGAATGAGTCTTCAATGCATAAGTCATGGCGGGACTACAGAGGACTCCCGAGCCTACTCAATGAAGTAGCATGGGCAACCAATGTCAGTGAGGTGCTAACTATGATGCCCATGAAAAGGATGGCTCTACCATCATGTCATGATTTAAAAAATCGGTGAGTGAAGATGGTTTATGAACCATAACACGATGGGATTGACCCTATGGCAAGTGTATCGACAAATGGAGGCTAGTATGCAAAATGCAATGGAAAAATGGCTTCCCTAACCTATATGCCAGTGAGAAAACGATACCTGCCATGACGGGTCAGCAGTCATGGAACTGACTTGAAATTTTCGAAAAAGTGTCCAAAATGTCCTGAAAAACAATCCATTCTCAACACTCCAAGCTCCCAAGTTAAAAGATACATGAGACAAAACAAAATGAAGTTTTGAAAAAAATTGACATTTTCAAAGCTTATAAAATAGTTTTTTGACTCACCATTGTTACCGTTTGAGTTGAGAGCACAAGGAGTGGAGAAAAAGAAGCAAGCTTGCCTTTTGCCAAATCCGACTGTTCAAATCTTCTCAAAATCATCAGGTAACCCCCAAACTTGGCTTGCATCAATTTGTGATTGTTTTTAATAATTTTAATTAAGGTTTCACCATTAAATTTATGTCAAAAAAAAAATTTACGGCGTATACGCGGGTTGGCTATATGAAACCTGCGTATACGCAGGCCCTAGATGTGACTGAGTATAAAACAAACCCACGTATATGCCATTTTGATTTCAAAACAAAAAACTAACGGTCCAAACTTGTTTTTTTCTCAGGATGACAATCACCTGGAGGGAAAGGGAGCATGCCACTATTGATGATGAGGTTATGAATGATCAACAGGCCTTAGATGCACTGAGGGGATGCGGTTTGTTAAAAATTTTCAAAATGCCAAATATGAAGGCAAATACCCACTTGCTTGAAATGCTCATTCACTACTGGAGTATCGAGGACGATTCATTCATGATTGATCAAATGCCATTGAGGATAGAGATTGAGGATATCTATTTTATCACAGGCCTTTCCCAGAGGGGAGAGGTAGTACATTCTATGGGTCGTTCATGAGGTAGCCTTTCTATAGAGGACTATGTGCATATATACTGCCTGGGCCATCCAAAAAAAATTGGAAGCCAGATTCCAATCAAGCACGTAGAGAGTTTGTCATTGAGGATCATCCTGTTCACTATAGCCAAAGTGAATGGATCAGCCTCCTTACACCAGGCTTCACGACTTGCCATGAGCTTGGCTGTAGACTATCTCACCACAATATTTGATTGGTGTACACCTCTCCTCACCAACTTGAAGAGCCAGCTATCATCTATCAAAAAGGGCCAGACCAAAAACTTTGGGTATGGGACTATTCTGTGCTCCTTCTTTTTCGAGAAGGTCCCAGCGCTATGCCCTAGAGTACCAGTTCCGATCAGCAGCCTACGAGATCCACGGATGGGCAGGTGGGCCGATTTGATGAAATGTCTAGGAGGTGGGGACGTACCGCAAACAACTTTTGATAACGATTTCTTCTCCTGGTGGGAGCAGCAAATCATCGCAGTGGATGATTACCCCTATGCCGAATTGGACTTCTGGGGAGATCCTCATCTAGCATTACCACCAGGTGTGGCGTGGTGGAAGCGATTCGTTGATGATACTAATATAAAATGGACTCATGGTAAAGCCGAGCTTGACAAATTCTTTATTCACCTGAACTCCATCATATAAAAAGATAAGATTGCAAAAGTCCTAAAAAGGAAAAACATAAGCACGCAATTCTCAGCCCCTGGGACAATCAGGCAAAGTATGAGATCAGTTAAAGATAACATTGATAAACATCAGCTTAAAGGGGTCTATAAAATCGACTGCTCATGTGGGAAAAGCTACATTGGTGAAACTGGTCGTTCTCTGCAGACAAGACTCAAAGAACACGGGGCTGATATTAAAAATGAAAGGTCTCGCTCCTCCGCCCTTGCAGAACACTCATCAAAAACTAAGCACCATGTCCTCTTGGAAAGCGCCTCCATTATCGCCAAGGAAGAACAGCACCAGAAGCGAAAGATCAAAGAAGCCCTGGAGATTATCAAACACCCGCACAATCTCAATAGAGACAACGGTATGGAGATTAGTGGAAGCTGGTTTCCCCTAATCAAAAAATTAACCCAACAGTATAATAATAATAATAATATAATATAATAATAATAATAATAATAATAATTCTCCATTAGAAATTTATAATATTAATTAATTAGGTAGTTAATTGAAACATATTTTTAATATAGTAAATACAATAATAACAATCATTAAGATTCAAATATTTATAAGAATTTTATAATAAATAATAAATAATATTAATTAAGATTATTATTTATGTTTCTATATTAATATGATTTATTAAAGATTACATTAATTATTATATTAAATATTAATTATTATAGTAATTATCATATTAATAATTATTAATTTAATTTATTTAAATTATTTATTATTAAGTTAATATTCTAATTATTAGATTAACAACATTAATTAATGTAGTTATATTTCAGTTCTATATTTTTAACAACATTTTCTTTAATAACAATTAATAATTATTGATTTTAATTAAGAATAATTAATGTTAATAAATAATTGATTAATTTCCCATTAACTAACCATTAACTAACAAATAATAAATATCAATAATTAATTCATATTAATAATAATAATTAATTTCTAAACAATTAATAATAATTATAAGTATTAATTCTTTATATTAATATTATTCATTATTAAAATTTTTTAACTATTATAAAAATAATTAATATAACATGTTATTACTTTATAATAATAATTAAAATAACTATAATATTTTATTTATTATTTATTTGATTTTACAAGTTTTACCAATTATTTTATTAATACTATATTAATTATTTATTATTATAAGGAAAAAAAGAAAAATTATAATAATTAACATATCTAATTATTATTTTAATCACTATAATGAGTTATTAGTTCATTGATTTTAATTAAAATATATAGTAGTTTGTTGTTATTATAAACATTAAGAACCTCCTAATTTTATACTAATAATAATTATTAAAGTAATATTCAAAAAAAAAAAAAATTTTAAAAATTAAATTAAAAATTATATATTAAAAAATTATTAAAATAAAAATCAAGAGGCAGCCGACTTCTCAAGAAATTGAGAGCCGACCTTCCCCTCTTCTTTCCTCATCTCTATTTATAACATAATAAGCTGCTCTTCTTCTATCAAGCTTCAAGTTGCCCTGATGATGGATCCCGGTTGGGATTTGAAACGTTGGCAGAACAATTCTCTTACTGTGGAAACTCCGATGACTGAATCAAAAACAAATATTTTATTGATTTTATGATTTTTAAGATTTTTATGATTTTTCAAATATGAAAATGAACTTAAAAATATTTTTGATGGGATTCAAATGACTAATGTAATGATCATATTCCATATATTGGGCCAGTATGACCAGATGGATTCCCACGGCATGGACGTCATGGTCGAGGTGCCGAAGAGGCAGCTGCCGATATAGAGCGGGTCTTATATGTAGTTCAGCAGAACTTGGTGAGATTGACTCACCGAGTACTGATGGTGGTAGTAGAGGATCTCCCTGAGGACATGCAGCGTCACGTGGTTGGAATGCCATGGGCCTGGGTTTGGACTCTTAGGTGTGTGGCTAATGCTGTAGTCACATACTTGGCCGCTCATCCTAAGCCGGGTCATAGATAGTCTGGACATGATTATGGGAATTTTAGTCCCAATTTTTGTATATTATTTTGGACACACTTATGTACATTCGGGATGTTTTATGATATATATATATATATATATATATATATATATATATATATATATATATATATATATATATATATATATATATATATAGTTTCTACTTGTTGATGTTTGATTTTATCTTGATGAATGAATGATGTGCTAATTTAAAGCTTGATTAGCAATAGAATCTGCTAATGAATTATTAGATCGTGGAATGTGCAAATAAGTAATATAAACAAATGATCGTTGCAACACCCTCACTATCAAGTATTGGCGATATAAACATGGATCCCTAACCCGATAAATGTTATTTAATTGAGACACTATCAGCTGTGAATCAAGATATACTACTAACGAATCAATTCCATAAGAAATAGCTTTGGATAGTAGATTAATAACGGCAGTATACTCAACCATATTATTTGATGCAGGACCAATGCATACTCTCCTTGACACCATCAATTGACCAGTTGGATAGTAGATCACCCAAGCTGCGGAAGCGAGGTTCTGACTATGCCAACTAGCACCATCGGCGAATCCAAAATAGATCAATGCATCCATCAACACCTGCCAAAGCAGATCAAAAAGTGTTAATATCATGAAAATTCCCGATAAGATATGTACAAAAATACAAAATATACAAAGAAGCCATTGCTCGGTTGTAACCTAGGAAAATTACTTCTTAAGGTAGAGCCTGTTTTGAGGCTCCGCCAACTTGTTCCCTTCAAAATCGACTAATTCATAAGCCCCTTTTTCTAAAACTCATTTCACTATAAACGGACCATACCACATAGACTTGAATTTGCCTGCCCCCAAGGTGTCTTTAGCTTGGTCATAGACCAAGACAAGGTCACCTTCAGAAAAGACTCGAGGGCGGACAACTCTATCATACTGAGTTTTAACCCTTTTCTTATGAGCCTCATTGATTGTGGTGGCATCTCGATGATGCACATCGAGATGTTCCAAATGAAGGAGGCACTCTTCAAGACTAGAGGTCTCTGGAAGGAGCTTAATAGCTAGCTTAAGAGACAGAATTTTGCATTCAATAGAAAAGATAGATTCCAACCCGTAAACTAACTAAAAAGGTGTAAAACCAGTAGCAGTCTTTACCGAAGTTCGGTATGCCCAGAGAGTCGGATACAACATGAGATGCCAATTGGAGCGACTTTTATTGATTGTCCTTTGCAAGATCATCTTGAGGGACTTACTCACGGCTTCTACTTGGCCATTGGCTTGAGGATAATACAGAGAATAATGCTCTTGTTGAAAGCCCAATTTAAGAGCCAATTCGGACATCAGTTGGTTCTGGAGATGACTGCCATGATCAGTGACAATCTCTCTCGGGATACCGAACCATGAAATAATCTGATTGAAGAGAAACAATGCCGCTATTTCACTATCATTTTTATAAGTGGGCATGGCCTCAACCCACTTTGTAAAGTAGTCTACGGCCACAATAATGTACTTGTGATTTGCTACTAAAGGCAGATTACAAGTAGTAAAATCAATACCCCACTTTGTAAAAGGACCGACAGTGACAACAGGGAAAAGAGGAGCTAGATGCGCATGCATCTTCCGAGTATAGACTTGACAAGGGTGGCAATGTTTGACCACTTCAACACAATCTTTGAAAAGTGAAGGCCAAAAGTAGCTGGCACGCAAGATTTTCTGGGCTGTAGAAAGCCCTGAAAGATGACCGCCACAAGCTCCACTGTGGCAATCATTAAGCATAGACTCTGCTTCCTCTAAGGTTAAACAACGCCTAAGGATTGAATCAACCCCTCAGCGATATAATGTATCACCAATGATCACATAGTTCTTAGCCAGGTGACGTAATTTTCGACATTCATCCTTGGAGGCAGCAGGAGGAAACTTCGAATTCTGGAGATAGATTATGATATCTCCATACCAGGGATCTTGTGAAGAGATGAGGAACAAATGTTCGTCAGGAAAAATTTCCTCATAAATAGTATCCTCTCCACAAGGCAGCTCATAAATTAATTCCGCAAAAACCAATGATTTTTTAAACTTGGCCGACAAGAACTCGAGATCGAATTCTTGTAAAATAACAATCCATCATGTATTTGCCCCCAATCACTCACCTACTGAGGAAAAATTGGAAAGGATTGACCGCCGCTAAGACAAATTTTTTTCATAGTAGAATGTAATGGTGAAGCTGCTGGACAGCATGGACAGCTGCCAAGGCCAATTTCTCAACCAGAGAATAGCGTAGTTCAGGGCCTACCAAGCCTCGACTCAAGTAGTAAATGACATGCTCCGTGAGCGCATCATCTTCCTGAACTAGAGCCATACCTATGGTTGATTATGTAGCTACAAGATATAAAAGGAAATCTCTACCATAATCCGGTGGACTCAAAAGCGGGGCAGAGATCAACGCCTGCTTCAAGGCATCAAAAGATCATTGGGAAAAGTCATCCCATAGAAATGGAACTCCTTTCCTGAGAAAACACATAAACCCTTTGGTTATCCCAACATAGTTCACTATAAACCATCTCAATAAATTTTCCTTCCCTTGAAGACTTTGAAGTTGTCATATGGAGGACGGGGGAGGCAACTGAACTATTGCCTCCACCTTGAAGGGATCAACTTGAATCCCTTCAGTTGACACAATGAACCCTAACAACCGACCTGATGTAACCGCGAAAACACATTTAGTTGGAATCAATTGGATCTTGTAAAAACAACATTGTTCGAAAACCAATCGAAGGTGACCAGGATGATCGATTCTCTTTTGAGAACAAGTAGCTAAATCATCTAAGTATGCTTCGATGACATGCTTGATGTCGTGGAAAGTGTATGACATGGCCCGCTAAAATGTCGCTCCAGCATTTTTAAGACCAAAAGGCATATTTTTGTACGCAAAGGTACCCCAGGGACATATGAAAGTTGTCTTATGCTGGTCTTCTGGACAAATAGATATTTGATTATAACCGGAGAATCCATCCATGAAGGAAAAAACCTCATTACCCGCACATTCATCAACTATCTGATCAATAAACGATGTGGGGTAAGTATCTTTTGGACAAGCTTTGTTCAAATCCCTAAATTCAATGCATACATGGATCATTCCTTGTTTTTTATCAACTGGGATTGGATTAGAAACCCAATTGTTAGGGGAATGGGGTATATGAAACCTGCCTTGAGCAACTTTTCTACTTTAGCTTTAATAGCTGCTGCTTTCCTAGGATTGACCGGTCGAAGCTTCTGATGAATTGGCTTAGCGTTTTCATACGTCTTGATCTCATGCTGAACGATGGATGGGTCAATACTAGGAATTTCTTCATAAGACCAAGCAAGGACGTCCCGAAACTCTTTGAAGAGGTCGGTGTAAATTTTAATATCTTCAGGGGAACACTTGACTCCAATGAAGACATTTTCTATCACGCTAAGGTTCCTAGAGATGTTTATTGGTACATTTTTTGAAATGACCAACATGTTACCTTCGGCACGAATGTGTGTTGGAGCCAAAGGGTTTGAAACCATACAAACATCGCTAGTAAGCAGATTGGAAAACCTGGACTCGACTTCTTGCAATGGGGGAAGAAAATATGAATGATGGTGTAAGTCTTCCCAAGGTCGATCTACACCCATCATTGCTTCTAAGATTTCTTCCTCAGATGGTAAAACCGTATCTAAGCAATCCATAGCAGAAGTAGAGTCAAGGGTCCAAGCTGGGGCCACATCACCATCTAACTCTTCCTCTAAAAAAGGAGTAGGATGGTCATCTGCAGAGTTCACGATAGACTGATATCTAAGCTCTACTACAGACATGGGGAATGCCATTCCACCCACTTGTCCTTCATCTAATGTGGTAGTAGGCGAAGGCAAGGTCCAAGGGTTTGAAAAATAACGAGTCCGTAAGAACTCTTCCCGTGAAGACTCTTTGGAGGATGAAATGACATTGATTCTAGCTATAGGAGCGGGAAAATCAAATGTACCCATCAATGAAGAATACATCCCAACTCCTAGATTCTCGATAGGTTGACAAGGGTTATCCACCAACGGAATAGTAGAATCTGAATTTGCTCGAGGGTCAACTGGAGAATAATCCAATTGATCAACCTTAACAATTTTCCCATCATGAGGAAAACACAAGACCTAAAATAGAGTCAAAACGACATCCATTTCATAAATCCAATTTCGTCCCAAGAGGAGATTTTAATCTAGGTTGGCATCGATGATTTCTACTTTGATGTTAACGACCTTCCTGCCAACACATATAGGAAAGGCCGAGATAGTCCCATGTGGCCTATGAGAATGACCGTCAAATGCTGTCAAGAGTGTAGGTGAAGGAACAACTAAAGGTGATTTAATGGCCTTCCAACATGACATCGATATGACGCATGGAAGCTCCTTCATCAATAATGATTTGAAAAATGTTAGTTTTCCAGTAAGCAGACTTTATTTGAAAAGCCATATGATGAGGGAGTCTCTTTTTGACATTGAGCATGTCAAAAGTGAGCACTAAGGAATTGTTTGGATCAATTGCCCCTATCGCTGAAAGCAAAGCACCTCGTTGAGCTGGACACAACTGGAGTACCTCTAAGGTAGACATAGCACATGTAATTTGAGCTAGATCCTCCACAATGGAGTAATTCTGAGCTGCCCTAGCATTAGGGTTGATAGTCGCGCATTTGGCGGAACCTTTCGGTATTCGAGGTATAGACTCGATAGAGGGTCGCTCGATATGAAGTGGATCCGTAGTTCCGGGAACAGTTTTATCCTTGGATGTTTTAGCTTCACCATAATCACGTGACCGTGTGGCCACATTGATGTGAGAACCCATCATGAAAACATTTGAGGAATGGTCCCCCTCGTGGTTTCCCCCTGCAGAGGTACCAGGGTTTGAATTCGCGCCAACAAGCAACTGTTGCCCTTGGGGGAAAGGGTTAGTTAAGACAACCTAGGAGATAGAAGACCCTTGCTGCACTAACAAGCACTGAGCATCTTGAATTTTTGGGCAGAGATGAGTCAAATGGTCCCCACTACATAGCTTGCATGGAAATTTAACTTTCTTCTTAGACTCTTTTCCACCTTCACCAACATTATTGCCGGGCTTATTCACATTACCCTTCCCATCTTGATTCTTCTTTTTACCTTGTCCCTTCTTCTTCCCATCGGAATTTTGATTTCCTTTGGGATTAGAAGCCTAAATGGCGTTTACGGAAGAAGGTTGAGAAGGTGTAATAGTAGACGGCGCAACCTGATTGGAAGAAGCAGTTTGTATAGACAACTGCTGCAATTGGCTTAGAAGGTCCATCGAATTCGCATCAATCGATCCAACAATACTGTCTGCATGGGGACCTAGCTTCGATTTGGATATATCAACCTTAGCCCTAGGAGCATCAGGCAAGATTTTCTAAAGGATCCCAGACTGAGAATAAATCAATTCTAACTGCTGGGCCCGAAAAATAGCTTGCTCTTCAGAATAGACTCCGGACAAAGAGACATCCTTGGAGATCTCAAGTTGTAACGATTTCAAGAACCATTCGAGACGATATTCATGAGGAATTTCGGCTTTAATGAGCCTCTTTCTTCGTCTCCATTCCTGAATATGATCAGAGATGTGAGTTACTGTATCCTAATGGAAATTGTCCAGAAGTTTAGTTCCGACATCATAATGGACGCGCAACTGGAAATGGATTAGGAAAATGTTAGCCAAATCGGTGAAAGATGTAAAGCTGTCACTTGGAAACTCTATATACCACTTAGCCGCATTGCCAAGTAAGGTGCGTTGAAAAAGTATCAACCTAATTGAGTCATCGAGGAGGGATTTTGATGAGCACCATAAATGGAATGTGGTTACATGGTCGCCTGGGTCTTCACCGCCCTTCCCCTCGAACTTTGGAATATCTGATGGGAGTTTGGTTGGGACCGGACACCAGGACGGATTGAATCTGATTGGATCATTTGTCAATTTTGTGAGATCTAGAAAATTCAGCGTTGCCAGAAAAAGAAGTATGGGAGGACCTTGGGGATTCCACCCAAATTGGGCGGAGTTCCCAAAGTTTTGAAAAGATTGGCCTAGATTTTGAAAGGCACCAGGCTACTTGAAGTAACTAGCAGAACCCGCTGAACCAAAAGGTGACCCTTTTGGTCCAGCAAAACTCGGATTTTGACCAACTCTAACCGAAACACCTCCGTAACTGGCAAAGTTTCCCCCTAACGAATTATTATAAGGAGTGGAAAACCCTTGGTAAGGGTTCCAAGCATTAGCTAAGGGTGGAAAAATTTGAAATGAACTGACCAAGGAGTATGACATATTCCTTTATTGTCTAAAAAATAGATTCGCAGCTCCCGTGCCACTAACTGCAGGATTATTCCAACCCTGAAAGGGATTGCTGCCTTGATTTGTGAAAGAAAAAGGCATAGATCCTACCGTCAGATTGGAATGTGGTATATGACCACTTCCAAAAGGAAAACCCTGAAAAGATGCCGATCCACTCATCATGGATGTGGAGGCAGTTAATGGTACACTTAATGGAACTGAAGGAATACCTAGAGAAGGCATGCCAAAAGGGAAGAATCCAAAACTGGATGCATGCGCTTGGGAACTTCCACTCGTCAATGGAATGGAAGTAGACCCAAACAAGGATGTGCTAGAAGTAGACCCAAATAAAGATGTAGAAGGGATGGAAATGGTCCCCCCCCTTGTACTAATATAGGAGTCTGCATACTTGTAGCACTTGTGGTGGATGCCATGCCCCCAGCAGTGGTCATCAAAGGGATGTGTGTGTGTGGACCTAGACTTGAAGGTCTATGTGTTAGAGTCCCAACGTATAACACTACATCCGGATGATCAGAAGGCAGAGGAGAATTCAAAGTTGCTAACAGCTCTAAGAGTTCTTCTACCTCAATATTATATTTCGACTGGAAGAGGACTCGAGAAAGAACTAGGGTGTTCCTCTCTGGCTCTGTGGTAATACTAGGCCTATCTTGTACACTACTACCCCTAAGCAGAGGATCAATCCCTGATGCGTCGGCTGCCACTGGGTGAAACCCACTGGCAGTATCGCTCCTATGCCTTCTAGAAGAAGGATCTGGACTTGCAGGTGAAAGCCCACGAAGTCTGTGGGACCGTCTAAGCAATTGGTCAGCCACTTTGAATATTTTATTAAGATCTAATTAAAGACTCAAGAAAAAATGAAACCTAGGCCAACTAGGAGCATAGAGAACACACTAAAAATGTCCCTAAAAGAAGTCAGCCAGTCAAACAACTTTTAAGTATTTTCGCTGTGTGTGATGAGGACCGGACACCAAAATACAAGAAAGTGAAGTAGGTGCCTTTCGAAGATAGTCTAGGATAATGATGGCCTAGGCCTACCAGCGAAGGTATCAGAGGAAGTTACGCTGACCTCAAGACAACAGCCTGTGCCAGTGCAAGCCCCCGAGCTTCGCAAGGGTGCCCTCCAGAAGTACTGCTGAGAGTGATACAACTTCAACCTCAGGTGCCACGGGATTCCCTTTCGCAGCCACCTTTGTATATCCCTAGGATAAGCACCTAAGGTTACTAACTTGTGTTAGAAGCCAAGCGGAACAGTCTCGAGGTAAGATCCGACAAGTAGGAGAGGGGGTATCTCTCTTCCTTATCTTCAAAAACCCTCATGCTTGACTCCCAAATTTGGAGCTTTCCTGGTCTCCCTAACGCTATTGGATTTGCACTCTTTATTCAGACCTCTATGTTTGACAATTTAAAGTGGCCTTGGAGAGTTTTCTCTCCACTCGCCTAATCCAAGGCCCTAAATATCCTAAAACTTGTTAGTGTGTCTAAATTGACAATATAAAAAAGTTCTAGTATATTTTATTTAGTGCTTGTTTTTAAATGGGTTGTTCTTAAGTCAAGGGATAAACGAAAGTGAAACTTGTGGTGTTTGTCGATGCAAAAGAAATTAATAAAAACCAAACTATATGCAAATGCACTTGATTCGTTCTTCGATGAAAATAAATTTCTACCAAGTTATAGGTAACTTCTAATAAAGCAATAAATTTCTCTTTTCTTTCAACAAGCTTCACACTCACAAAAACTAACAAAACTATCTGATGCCCTAAAAAATGCACAAACTACCCTAATGCAATGAGTATATGCTAATGCAAAAACTTAAGATTACTCTAAAGCAAAGAATGAAAACAAATTGTTTATCGCTTCTAATTAGCCACCTTAGATGTTCAGATAGAATATGAGTTCCTAATGCTAATTTTCGTACAAACACTAAAAAAAAATCTTAGGACAAACAAAATGTACTCTCACTCGCACAAAGAAAGCAAATCAAAACAAGGCAAAAGAAAGAAAAAACCAAGTTTTTAAGAATTTTTTTTTTCACAAAAGCAAAAACACAACTTTTCAAAAGCGCTCCAAATACTATTGAAGACTTTAAGACTGAAAATAGGCAACAAAAACACTTTGCAAGTTATCAACTCAATATGGGCAAAAACTCAACAAAATAGGTGTTTCAAGATGCCCCGAACGACCAAAAAGCAGCAAAAAGAGCTTGGTAACAATGATCAAAAGACCAAGAAAGACAACTTTCAAAATCGTCAACCAACAACTTTCAAAAAGTGAGAAAAGCAAATGGCCACAAGATGTAGTTTTGACACAAAGCAATAAGATCACAAAGATAAAGTTTGTCACAAATATTGAAACCAATCTTTCTGCACTGGAAGGCCAGAACAACCAATATTCTCAGAAAGAAATCTCATGTGCTCAAACACAAATGATGACACTTGCAACAAAACCAAACAAGACCAAAACTTTCCACAACAGGAGAGAGTTCGAAACCGTAAACTTGCTGCAAAACCAAGGACTGACAACAAAAACTAACTACTTAGGAAATACTCAGACCAGCAAACAAATCTTCTCAGGTAGAAAGACTTGAAAAAATCTTGGAAAATTAAGATATACATGACTGTGTCAATACACAGTTGCGTGTATACGTGATTCAGCCCAAAGAAACCTGCGTATACATGGGTTCATATGGGGAAACTTGTGTACATACGCTACTGTAACCTGACAAAACTGCTATTGTGGCTAGCAAAAACCCCCCTTCTTATTTAGTTTTATTACTAATACTAAATAAGTGGGGACCCTTATTCAAAAAAATTAAAAAATAAATTAGTGCTTGTATTCCCTTTTTCAATAAAACTTACTATCATAAACTTAGGAGAATACCCAAAAAATCTCAAAAGACTTAAGTTTTATGATAAGTCCGAACAAAACCATTCCCTTAATAAAAAGCGTCGCATTGCAAAAAGGTAATGGAGGCCTTCCTACAAGCGGAATCCTAAGATTGCGAAATCGCGATGTGAAATCATGCATCAAAAGACCCTCATCGCATCGCATGCCTCAAATATCACTTAAGTTGAAATGCCTCAAACCGCTGATATGCAATGGCACATCTCGCAAATCACATTTCGCAGAAAACACGTTATAACGGATGATTGCCACATGCAACAGATCTACGATATTGTGAAGAAAATCACAAAATCGCCTTATCGCAGATCTACAGGGCTCGTTGTTCGAAAAAGATTTTTCCATAAACTGATGCCCAATTATGCGCATTAATGTTAATTAATGAGTTAGTTGGCAATCATTAATGAAATATGGTTTTGATCTGATCGAAGAGCCATTTCACGTAGGGTGATATATTTTATATGTTTTCGGCATTTAAAGCTTTCCTGTCACCTTTTTCTTATCATTACTCTTGCCTCATTTGTAAACTGCAGGAGCGAAGAGCAGAGAAGTGTACATAGCAGTGTTCAGAATATTATGGGAAAGAAGGGTAAAGCTCTGAGTTCTGAAGATAAAGAGATGACGCCCTTATACACAGACACCACCTGTAACAAAGATGCCAGTATTACTACTTGGGAAGGCATGTATAGTCTACTCAAGGAAGAAAACCCTAGAATAATGGAGGTTACAGCTACTGCTGGCTCACACGGGTCATCTGAGGTGTCTATTACCAAACTAGCATGTTCATTCTTGCATCGGATAGCAGCGAAGTCCAAAATTATTCCATACATGGACATGGTCAAATGGGTACTAGATAGTGCTGATATCACAAATAGAAAGTTTAAGACTCAGAGCCAAGAACGTACGAAGTCATTCTTTCCACAAAATTTAAGGTTTATATCATCTAACAAAATGCGCGCAAGAGGCGAAAAGTAGCACTAGGGAAGCTTGGATCAAGAAACGGAGGCAGTTTCCAATGCGCGATTAGCACCTAATCACGCATCGCCAGGCAAAACCCCTCGAGAAGGGAAGCCTCTAATTGCTCAGTCGCTTGTAAGCCCGGAAATTTGTAGGAAAAAGTGCTAAAGGCAAAAGGAAAAACTTGAACTCAAAAACCAGTGGTATTTATCAGGGATATCCTCAAGTGGTATGTAAATATCTACCAAATGTATAGCATCTACAGACAAGCTGGAGACAGAAGGCTCAAGAAAAAGCAAAGTCCATCAAAAGGTTAACCAAGTTGAATTGGGATTCTTACTGGACATACTTGGTAAAACCACACAGCCAGTGCATGACTCTCAAATGTGTCATTAACTCTACCAAGAAGATGGTGCCAACACTTGACGATTTAGTTTTCACAGGACAGCTAAAGTCGGAAGTCGGCCAGCCAACTCTCCTCAAGCAAATGCTGAATGCTTGTGACTACAAGGAACAAATACATAGATAATTAGTTGTCAGTTTTAGTTTTAATTTTGCTTTATTTTTGCCTAAAATGAGGACGGTCATTTAAACCGTATCCTACATTTTTGTAATAAATTATTTTTAGATTTAGCTAGTAGTATTTAAACCCTTCTCATGCATTTAGAGAAGGGTCCTGAAATTTGTCAAAAACTTGTCCTCAGAACATGCACTTTTGCACCCTCCGAGGAGGTTTTGATGAATGAATGGAACAAGATTTATTGATATCTGTGTTTAATATCTACTACTGATGTTGCACTTTTGTACTCTTAGTAGATGTTGGATTAAGAAGAGATAGATCATTATTGCTGAAGCTCATGAGTAGAACTAGTTATAATTGATACTTTTATCTCTTAGCTATTTCTGCTTACATGTTAAGGTGATATTCATGTTCAGTTATTTATATATGAATGCTTGAGCTATTATTTGGCACTTATGTACGGTGATAGCTATTTATTTATGCTTTAATATATGAGTAACTTATTATGCGATATGTTTTTCACAATTGTTTCATCTAACTTTTTATACGAAATGGTTTATGTTTATTCAATTCTTTTCTCATAGCAATTGAATGATCTTTATTACCAATTGCCATTTGAAATCATTTTAGATCGCATAACTGAAAGATTAAATCCCGGGTTAGTTTTAGAATTAGATATTTCTGTTCATTAGAATACAATTACATTAGATTTAGCATAAAAGCATTTTACTTAGAAATTATTAGGAAGGAAATATCAAATTCTCAACACACACACACATAAATTGGGAAACTGGTCCCATATCCCCAGTCGGACCCACTATACCAAATGGAAAAGGAGTTGCTAACTAAGGTCCAGACCGAGTGGGTATCCCCCTTGTTCTAGACCTGATTTTCGGGGCTTCAACATATTTGGCGCTAGAAGGAGGGCCCCGAACTGTGAATGGCAAGTAAATATAAATCTAAATACCATTTTGAGAGTAAATCACCCTCACCATCTCTCCCAACTTCCCCATCACATTTAGAATCTTTAAATCTTGAGCAAGAAGTTGATAAAACAACAACCACTGCCACAAACCCAAACATTTCAGAGAAATCTACTATAGAACCTCCTGAAGTCGAATCTTTGATCCATAAACTTCAAAGATTTTCTATATCACCCCAAAGATCTAAAAAATCTCAAGGTAGTGTGACTTCACAATATAACCCTGCTCATCCTCTTACTAGATTGAAGAGCGAAAAGTTTGGTATTGAACCAAACGAGTTACCTCTACCTACAAGGAAGAGAGCAAGGAAATCACCTAAAGGGTCTGATAGTGAGACTCTTTATTCATCATCATCCATCTCAACCTCTCCACCGCGAAGTCAACCATCCACCCCTCCACTTCAAATTATTGTCCACCAGTCCACTGGAACTTCCACATCTCCTTCTCAATCATCTGGAACTGTAATATCCTCATCTTCCCAACCGCAGGGATCATCTTGTTAGGCCCCTATACTACTAGTGTAACCCCTTATTGTTATTAGTATAACCCACTTATTATATTGATGTACCCATGTAGTGCCCATATTGTTACTATTATGCCACATAGAAGCCCACCATTGTTACTGTTGTGCCCTACAATATTATTGTTATGTAGGCTTTGATTGTATTGGGACCACTTAGACTCCTATATATAGAAAGGAGGTATTTTCTTTTGTATCATCCAAGAATTGTTCATTTATGTAATGTAAAGGAGGTTTCCCCCTCGAAGAGGCTGAATTCTAAGGCGTTGATCTATCTTTTCTATCTTTTCTTGAGCTGGTTTCATAACATTTGGTATCAGAGCTTTGGATTCTAGGGTTTCGCTGCTCCAAACAGGTCATCGTGGAATGTTCGCTATAACTTTTTTCCGGTGATGTTTCAAAAGTCGTAAAAAAAACCCATTTGAGAAGAATTGACGCTGAACCTTGGGTCCAAATTTCAGATCTTTTCGCGTGATAGTTTCGGAGATATGATCTGCGGAAGTTGGTCTTTTTGCAAACTCCTGAATTACACTCAAAACAGATGACCTGGGGAAAATCGTCATAACTTTCTTTCTGAGCATCAGATTGAAATTTCGTCAGAAGGTACAGAAAGCGGACGGACTGTAGTTTCTGTTTATATATTTTTTAGAGTCAAAGGTTAAAACAGTGACACGTGGCATTTCATACAAGTTCGCTCTACTGAACTAGTCTATAATCAGGTCACTGCGGGAGATTGTGCATAACGTTTTCTTGGAGAATCCAATTTGGATCAGACTTGTGGCATTGGAAAGAGGACACAGAGGGCTACTACAGATCACAAGTTCAGAACTTAAAGATCTGAAAGTACAGAGTTACAGTCGTTTCAAGGTAGAGCTCCTAAAATCAAGAAAAAGCAAGATGAGGAAGTTTGATGGCAAGGATCCGATAAATTGGATACTTCAGATGGAGCAATATTTTGATATACATGGTGTACAACTGTTACAAAAGGTATGTATTACATCTTCATATTTAGAACCAGATCAATTTTTATGGTACAAAGGGCTTTGTTCTCGTAAAAAACTTGTTACGTGGTCAATTTTCACGGAGGAAATGATAGCACATTATGAGGATATAAAGAGAAACACCTTATTTAGAGCAACACCACAACAATTGGAAAGAGTAAAAGGGCTTTGTGACATAATGGAAAGCAAAATTATGGAAACCAGGGAGCATACCCCTCACAACTATAAAGATGGAAGTGTTGTTTCTCCCAGCCTTCCACAACCTACAAGGGTTACACCACAACAATTGGAAGAAAAAAGAGAAAAAGGGCTTTGTTACAATTGTGATAGCAAATGCACTAAAGGTCATAGGTGTGCTGAGAAGAAATTATTTTACATAGAATATGAAGAGGAGGAGGAAAAGGATCAAGAAACATCAAAAGAAGAGGATATACGTCAGGACACCACCCCAGAGAAAGAATAAATGAATCAGACCATATCTTGTAAAGCATTGGCAAGAATTACCACTCCTCAAACTCTCAAGATAGAAGGACATATCAAGAAGAAAAAGGTGCAAGAAGTGAAAGATCACATCGAGAAAGAAGAAATGAATCCAACCATATCTTGTAATTCAATGGATGAAATTACCACTCCTCAAACTATCAAGATAGAAGGACACATCAAGAAGAAAAATGTTCAAGAAGTGAAAGATCACATTGAGCATCAAGAAATGAATCCGACCATATCTTGTAAAGGACTGGAAGAAATTACCACTCCTCAAAAGATAGAAGGACATATCAAGAAGAAAAAGGTTCAAGTAGAGAAAGATCATATCGAGCATCAACAGCAAGTTCTCCAACTTTTAAAGGATAACGCCACTTCGGTGCAAAATCAAATGAAACAACAGGTAGATCAACATCATAGTGAAAAATGTTTTGATGTGAGTGATTGGGTATTTTTACTGCTACATCTCAAGCAAGCTATTTATGAGAAGGAAATGTTGGCAATACTACATGCACTTAAAAAATGGCGACCTTACCGAATGGGAAGACGCTTCAAGGATGAGGATGTGGAAGCATTGTTTTGTGTTATTTATATTATCCAACCAAATTGGATAAACGAAGCAACGGATGAATGGAATAAGAACGAAGAAGTATGGCCACTTATTCAAAAGTTGCAAAAGATCCCAATTCAAGCAATATTGCCAGAAATTGAAGAGGAAGGAAAAATCATATTGGAACCTGGAGCAGTCACAGAAACAAGAACCCGACAGCTACGAAATCGATCAATTTCAGAGTATCTCATCAAGTGGAAGAACTTACCCGCTGAATATTCCACATGGGAGGACAAGAATTTTATATAGAAGCATCAAGAACTACTCAAGTGTTGAGGACAACGCTTTTTGAAGGAGAGGGGCATGTTAGGCCCCTATACTACTAGTGTAACCCCTTATTGTTATTAGTATAACCCACTTATTATATTGATGTACCCATGTAGTGCCCATATTGTTACTATTATGCCACATAGAAGTCCACCATTGTTACTGTTGTGCCCTACAATATTATTGTTATGTAGGCTTTGATTGTATTGGGACCACTTAGACTCCTATATATAGAAAGGAGGTATTTTCATTTGTATCATCCAAGAATTGTTCATTTATGTAATGTAAAGGAGGTTGCCCCCTCGAAGAGGCTGAATTCTAAGGCGTTGATCTATCTTTTCTATCTTTTCTTGAGCTGGTTTCATAACACATCTTCTGCACTTTCCTCCATTAGTAGTTCAACGATGGCCCAAACTCCATGGAATAACCCGGGGGTAGTCTTAATGCCTGCGCCTTTGAGTCAAATACCGACCCATCCTGAAAAATGGCTGCCTAAGTTTAATCCTGAAGCAGGCATGCTAGCGGAAGAACATATAAACAACTTTATGTTATCTATAAATCTCAATGGGGTTACTGATGAAGATGCTATTGTCTGGCTCTTTCCTTACACTTTGCAAGGAGTAGCCAGATCATGGTATTTCTCATTACCATCCGGATCTATTACTAGTTGGGATATTTTCCAAGCATAATTCTTGACTAAGTTCGGGGATGACAGGTCTACTGCGACACTGATCAATGACCTATCCAACCTTAGGGCTGAGTCAAGGGAACCTATCAAAGATTTTAACTCACGTTTCAATAAACTGTTGAACAAAATTCCTACCGCTTCCAAGCCTAGCGAAGAAGTTCGAAGTGAATGGTACATATCTGCTCTACCATCAAACATAGCAATCTTCATCGATAGGGCTAACAAAACAACTTTAGCTGACAATATGAAGGAAGCAATAGCAGTAGAGAAACGTATCATAGCCTTAGAAAAGAAAAACGTTGTTGATGAACGAAAATCTAAGAAGGTTACTTTTAAAGAAGATCCAAAGAAAAAATCGAAAGACCCATTCGATTTAGAAGGATTGCAGAAAGTTTTGAAAACCATGTCTAACGAAATGGTTGACATTAAGAAACAAGTAGCAGAAACTTCTTCTAAAAATCCATACAAGCCTTATAGAAGAAATCCTTCAACTGATTCAAAGCCTCCCAATGCTATTACAAATGCTGAATCAGAAGAAGAAGAAGAGGAAATTGCTAACGAAGAGCCTACCGATGAAGAAGAAGTTGTAGAAGTACAAGGTATGTGGGATTTCATCCTACCAGATGAAGAGGATCAAGAGGCATCATCGGTCAGTACTAGAAGTAGAAATCAACTCGATCCTCCTCAACCTACTCCTAAGCCGAAGAGCGCAAGCTCAATGACTAAGGATAAAGTCGCAACTAAGAAAACGTCACCCAAAGCAACTCAAACAAGCCCAGTCCAAACAGATTCACCAACTCCATCTAAAACATTGATTGTTTCTGATGAGATGGAATATAATATCATAGAAGACATGAAGAAGACTAGGGCTAACATCACTTTTTATGAATTGAGCAAGTTAAAACACCAGCAAAAGATACTTTTGAAAGAGTTACACGCAGTACCAGTTGCACCTCTGCCCGTCGCTGTAATCTCGCAAGCTTCCCATGAGATGGGAAGACCTCCAACTAATGTGACTAATAAAGTTGATCCAAACGATATTGATTTAATTGGAGGAAGGTCAAGATCTCATGCTTCCCCATTTCTTCTTACTTACGAAGTTTTCAACAAAAATTTGCATAATTGTTTAGTGGATTCAGGAGCTTCATCTAATATCTTACCTAAATCAAGATGTGCAAAGTTGAACGTTCAACCTCAAAAATCAACAGTATGCATAGTTCAGCTAGACCGATCGCAAGTTGAAATGATCGGCGAATTAAATAAGGTTACCATAAAGCTGTCATCTAATCCCAAGGTATGTCAAGTTATCGACATTTTAATTGCAGATATTCCTGAATTTTATGGCTTAATTCTTAGCAGATATTGGTCTGAAAAGATTCATGGATATTTTGCAACTGATTGGTCACATATGTGTCTCCCTTACAATGTTAAACCAAATCAAATAAAGGTTGAGCGAGAAAGACATCATAAATACATAGTAACAGAATTGGAAGGAGAAAATGAACCTGTAGCATACAACAACAATATAATTGGCAACTATTATGTTGATTACTTCTTAGGAAATTTTAATGCTCATACTTCACCTTACTTAGAACATTCTGTTTTATCTCAAGTGGAAAAATTTTCTCAAACAGATAGTTCTAAATGTATTAATTTTATAGATAGTCCTGTAAATAAATCTTTATTTTGGAAGTTATTTTTTGACGGTTCTAAGTCTAACGAAGGAGAAGGAGCAAGATGCGTATTAATCATTCGAGAGGGAAAAAAAACTATGCTAACTTGTAGACCTTAGTTCGATTGCACCAATAATACTGCAGAGTACGAGGCTTTAGTCCAAGGATTATACAAAGTAATCGGATTAGATATCAAATATATACAAGTCTTCAGAGATTCTAAAATTGTTATCAAACATGTACGAAATACTATACATTGTCTATCAAGTCATTTAAAGCATTATCAATCTTTAGTACAAGATCTGACTGAACATTTTATAGCATTGAATATTTCATCAATTCCCAGACTCCAAAACACTAGTGCTGACCTCTTGGCAAACGTAGCTTCCAAGCTCATTCCCTTAGCCCTGATAGATTTTCAATCGAATTAATCTTTAGAACTTCGATTCCTGATAACATTACAAATTGGAGAATTTTCAACAATGATCCTGATATTGTAAGCTTCCTCACATCAGAGGGATCTTATGCCAATCAGATAATTGATGAGGACCAACATGACAGACAATTGCAACAAGATAGCACTAATAATGCTATGCCAAAGTCAGTAGTCAAATTAGAAGACCTATATGATTTGAAAGATCGATTCAAAAGATCTACCAATTCAAAAATTCAAAGTTCAACTCTGAATTATGAATTGGTAAATCTAGGAACTGATTCCAAGCTGTAGAATATCAATCTAGGTCTTGGCCTAGCCCCTGAAGAAAGATTAGCGTATGTTCGTCTCTTGAAACAATACAAAAGTGTCTTTGTTTGGAACTACGATGAACTTAAGACGTACGACACTTCTATCATTCAGCATACCATCCCAATGATAAACGATGAAAAACCTGTCCAGCAAAAGCTGAGAAAGATCCATCCTAATCTAGAAAACCAGATCAAGTCTGAACTCAATAAATTATTGAAATCCAAAATCATTTTTCCTGTTCGACATACTAAATGGGTTTCCAATATGGTTCCCATTAGAAAGAAAAATGGAGACATTAGAATTTGCATTGACTTTCGAAATCTTAACAAAGCCTGCCAAAAAGGTAACTTTCCTTTGCCTCCCATGGAGAAAATATTACAGGCAATTGTAGGATCAGAATTAATGTCTTTTTTGGATGGTTTCTCCAGCTACAACCAAGTTTTGGTCCATCCCGACGATCAATTAAAGACCACGTTCAAAACCAAATGGGGTACTTATGCATATTAAAAGATGCCTTTTGGTCTGATCAACGCTGGCACCACATTTCAAAGGGCCATGGACATCGCATTTAAGGGATTAGTAAATAAATCAGTAGTAATCTACTTGGATGATATAACTGTATATTCCAAAAAACGAGGTAATCATCTCAAAGATTTAAAACAGATCTTCCAACGTTGTCTAAGGTATGTTATTCCACTTAACCCGAAAAAATCCTTTTTTGCATTAAGTGAAGAAAAACTTCTTGGATTTATAGTGTCAAAATCTGGAATCCATATTGATCCCGACAGAATCAAGGAGATTTCCAAATACCCTTACCTCACAACAAGAAATCTATGCAATCTTTCCTTGGCCAGATTAATTTTGTAAAGAGATTTGTTCCCGACTTTTCAAGAATCGTATCTCCCTTACAGGAAATGATTAAAAAGAATTCAATCTTCAAATGGGGCTAAGACGCATATGAAGCATTCAATTTGATTAAACAAGCGATTGTTAACACCCCATCTTTAGCAACTCAAAATTTTTCCGACCCTTTCATTTTGTATACATTTGCCTCTGATAGATCATATGTTGCAATACTCACTCAAGAAAATCAAGACAAGGCAAAAGTCCTAATTGCATTTTTCAGTTCAAATCTACAACGGGCTGAATTAAATTACTCAAACGTCGAAAAACAAGCTTATGTTGTTTTTAAAGTGATCAAACATTTCAGACCCTTTCTGCTTAAAACCCATACAAAAATCATAGTACCGTTTCCAGCGGTAAGAAATCTCTTAGTACAGAAAGACGTGGGTGAGAAAAGAGCCAATTGGGTTACTGCCTTACAAGAATACGACGCAGAAATTAAACCAGCAAATATTGTAAAAGGTCAAGGCTTTTGTAAAATGTTGGCTGGAGCATCGCTTATTTCCAAAATACCATCTTCAGAAGTACAAATGTACGAGGTAAGCCTAAACGATCTTGAATCATTATACGCTGATATCATATTTTATCTAAAGAATGGATATGCTCCTTCAAACCTAGATTATACAAAGAAAAGAGCCCTAAGGTTGAAGGCTAAGCAATATCAGCTTGTGAACAATGTACTTTTTAGGATGAATTATGATTCTATTCTCCTTAGATGTCTTGAGAAATCTGAAGCTAAAAAAGTGTTGCAGGAACTCCACGATGGACCAGTAGGTGGACATTATGCTGGAGATGCTACCGCACATAAAATCCTGCGTGCAGGATATTATTGGCCTACACTATTCAAAGACGCACATAGCTACGTAAGGAAATGTCAAGTTTGTCAAACTGCTGCTGGGAGACAAAAGAAACCATCATTGCCTTTGCAACCAGTCAACATTGAGCAGCCTTTTGATCAATGGGGATTGGATATAATAGGTGAGATCGTTCCTCACTCTTCTAAACAGCATAGGTATATCCTTACAGCTACAGATTATTTTACTAAATGGGTAGAAGCAGTTCCTCTCAAGACAGCTAATGCCGAACACATCATTGATTTCATAGATTAGTTCATAATCACCAAGTTTGGTTTACCCTCTGCTTTAATGTTTGATAATGCATCGTATTTTTCTAGCAATGCTATGACTGAATTTGCACTCAAAAGAGGTTTTAAACTTAAATACTCTGCCAATTATTACCCATAGGGGAATGGATTAGCTGAATCAACGAATAAAAACTTAATCAGAATCATTAAGCGAACCATTCATCAAAATCATAAGAATTGGCACAGATCCTTAATATATGCTCTATGGGCAGACCGAATAACGCAAAAAGCCTCCATTGGCACTTCTCCCTTTAATTTAGTTTATGGGAAAGAAGTGGTCCTTCCAACTCATCTAGCGATTCCCTCTTTGGCCTTAGTTCAATATATTAATGAAACACCAACCTCTTCCTTACAACTAAGGCAACTGCAAATCCTTAAGCTAGAAGAGCAATGAGAACAGGCTAAAATAACTCATGCTCATCACCAAGCATTAGTAAAAGCTTCTTTTGATTCAAACATGATATCCAAAAAGGACTTTCAGATTGGAGATCTAGTTTTAAAATGGGATAAGTCCCATGAGGAAAAGGGCAAACATATGAAATTTCAACGAATGTGGCTTGGCCCTTTCCAAATTGCAAAAATCATAGGTCCATCTACTTTTATGTTACAGGATTTAATAGGAAAAAAAGAATCTTTACCTGTTAATGGACAGATCCTCAAAAAATACTTTCCATAGGAGATCATTCTTCTATTTTTGTAAATTATTTTATCCTTTATTTTGATAATAAAACCAGTTGTAAATGGTTACATTTGGAATTCATGAAGAAAAAAAAAAGAACAAACAAACAAAAAACAAAAAACTAGTATTTCTTTTAGATTTTGTTTTTCGCTTGTATAAATAGAATTGATTTAGAAAATTGATCATTATTATTAAAAGATACAGTCAAAGGCTATAAGCCTGAAAATGATGCTAGTCTCAACCTTGTAAATTTTGATAGAAAACGACCTTTAGTGGGAATTTGTTTTATATCAGTCAAATGAAAGGTATCAATAACAAAACGAATATTATCTATAGAAAAGCTCTTTCCAAAAAAATCTACCATTTTCGTCTAGAGCTATTCTTAAGGAAACAATGACTTCCTCACCTCCTAGGGAATTACGAGCTTCAAGGAATAATCCAGTGATACACTTTGAATTAAAGAATAAGAGGTCTCATCACGAGCTGACTTATCATGATCATAGATATTATAGCTTGCTGACTTTTCCAAAACTACATACCACAACAGGGCAGTGACTCAAGATTGTTGCAATCAAAAGACAAGGGGTCTCATCACGAGCCAGCTTGTTCAGCAAAGTTATAAATCAAGTGAGTGGCACTGTCATACTTTGGCTACCAAACCAAGGCATCATTCTTTGAGGATTAAAAGAAAATAAAAGCAATAAGTGTGGATATGGATTTCCCTTTGAAAATCATACTTTTCCCCAAGTAGGATACAAGATCATTGCTGGGTAAAAGGTAACCCTATCGAGGCTATAAACGCCTGCTGGTAGCAGAGGCTATACCTACGACAAATGAGCATATTTAAAACTAATTTACAGAGAAGCCTTTGTTTTTATCTTCATAAACCAAGTAGTGACTGATGTAAATACAATGGCTAGCTCTAGGAAGTAAATAACCAAAGTTAACATAGAAGAATCAAACTATCATTAACAGTTGAAAGCGTGATGTACTTTATCTTTCCATAATAAAGTTTGATTTTCTAGAAAAGCTTCTGTTTTGGAAGTTTAGAAAATTCAAAAGAAAAGCAGAGATAATTGGTTCTTCCAAGTGAATCGCCAATTCTTGTGGCCAGCAACAACCACCCTTCTTATTTAGTTTTATTACTAATACTAAATAAGTGGGGACCCTTATTCAAAAAATTAAAAAAATAAATTAGTGCTTGTATTCCCTTTTTGAATAAAACTTACTATCATAAACTTAGGAGAATACCCGAAAAATCTCAAAAAGACTTAAGTTTTATGATAAGTTCAAACAAAACCGTTCCCTTAATAAAAAGCGTCGCATCGCAAAAAGGTAATGGATGCCTTCCTACAAGTGGAATCCTAAGATTGCGAAATTGCGATGCGAAATCATGCATCAAAAGACCCTCATCGCATCACATGCCTCAAATATCACTTAAGCTGAAATGCCTCAAACCGCCGATATGCGATGGCGCATCTTGCAAATCGCATTTCGCAGAAAACACATTATAACAGATGATTGCCACACGCAACGGATTAGCGATATTGCGATCTACGATATTGCGAAGCAAATCGCAAAATCACCTTATCACAGATCTACAGGGCTTGTTGTTCGAAAAATATTTTTCCATAAACCGATGCCCAGTTATGCGCGTTAATGTTAATTAATGAGTTAGTTGGCAATCATTAATGAAATATGGTTTTGATCTGATCGAAGAGCCATTTCACGTAGGGTGATATATTTTATATGTTTTCAACATTTAAAGCTTTCCCATCACCTTTTTATTATCATTACTCTTGCCTCATTTGTAAACTGCAGGAGCGAAGAGCAGAGAAGTGTACATAGGAGTGTTCAGATTATTATGGGAAAGAAGGGTAAAGCTTCAAGTTCTGAAGATAAAGAGAAGACACCCTTATACACAGACACCACCTGTAACAAAGATGCCAGTATTACTACTTGGGAAGGCATGTACAGTCTACTCGAAGAAGAAAACCCCAGAATAATGGAGGTTACAACTACTATTGGCTCACACGGGTCATATGAGGCGTCTATTACAAAACTATCATGTTCGTTCTTGCACCGGATAGTGGTGAAGCCCAAAATTCTTCCATACACGGACATGGTCAAATGGGTACTAGATAGTGCTGATATCATGAATAGACAGTTTAGGACTCAGAGCCAAGAAAGTACGCAGTCATTCTTTCCACAAAATTTAAGGTTTATATAATGTAACAAAAGGGCGGTGCAAGAGGCGAAAAATAGCACCAGGGAAGCCCAAATCCAGAAACAGAGGCAGTTTTTGATGCGCGATTAGCGCCTAATCGCACATTTCCAGGCAAAACCTCGCGAAAACAGAAGCCTCTAATCGCTCAGTCGCCTATAAGCCCAGAAATTTGTAGGAAAAAGTGCTAAAGGCGAAAGGAAAAACTTGAACTCAAAAACCAGTGGTATTTATCAGGGATATCCTCAAGTGGTATGTAAATATCTACCAAATTTATAGCATCTACAGACAAGCTGGAGATAGAAGGCTCAAGAAAAAGCAGAGTCCATCAAAAGGTTAACCAAGTTGAATTGGGATTCTTACTGGACGTACTTGGTAAAACCACACAGCCAGTGCATGACTCTCAAATGTGTCATTAACTCTGCTGAGAATATGGCGTCAGCACTTGCCGATTCCGTTTTCGTAGGACAGCTAAAGTTGGAAGTCAGCCAGCCAACTCTCCTCAAGCAAATGTTGAACGCTTGCGACTACAAGGAAAAGATACATAGATAGTTAGTTGTAAGTTTTAGTTTTAGATTCAGTTTTAGTTTTAATTTTTCTTTATTTTTACCTAAAATGAGGACGTTCATTTAAACCGTATCCTACATTTTTGTAATAAATTATTTTTAGATTTAGCTAGTAGTATTTAAACCCTTCTCATGCATTTAGATAAGGGTCCTGAAATTTGTCAAAAACTTGTCCTCAGAACATGAACTTTTGCACCCTCCGAGGGGGTTTTGATGAATTAATTGAACAAGATTTATTGATATCTGCATTTAATAACTACTACTGATGTTGCACTTTTGTACTCTTAGTAGATGTTGGATTAAGAAGAGATAGATCATTATTGTTGAAGCTCTTGAGTAGAACTAGTTATAAATGGTACTTTTATCTCTTAACTATTTCTGCTTATGTGTTAAGGTGATATTCATGTTCAATTATTTATATATGAATGCTTGAATGCTTGAGCTATCATTTGGCACTTCTGTACGGTGATAGCTATTTATTTATGCTTTAATATATGAGTAACTTATTATGTGATATGTTTTTCACAATTGTTTTGTCTAACTTTTTATACGAAATGGTTTATGTTTATTGAATTCTTTTCTCATAGCAGTTGAATGATCTTTATTACCAATTGCCATTTGAAATCATTTTAGATCGCATAACTGAAAGATTAAATCTCGAGTTAGTTTTAGAATTAGATATTTCTGTTCATTAGAATACAATTACATTAGATTTAGAATAAAACCATTTTACTTAGAAATTATTAGGAAGGAAATATCAAATTCTCAACACACACACATAAATTGGGAAACTGGTGATAAACGTTCTCTAAAGACTTGGGGCTCTGAGCTCTGCAATGCGGCTCGCGCTGTTCCATATGCGCTAACCCTAACCCTTGCTTCCTCTCAGCCTTCAGCGACTTAGCCACATAACTCCCATTGAGTTCTTAACCATGGATGCGCCCTCGGGAGGGGCGGGATCATCCCCCCCTCCTCATATCGGTACCTCTTCTGACAATACCAAACCCGCAGATTCTCTATTCAAACCAGATGATCTCCCAGCAAAATATTAGGGTACAGAACCCGCCAACGATGAAGCTGGGAATATAGTGGTGTAGAGCGATAACTAGGGTCTCTCACACCACCAATTATTCCACATTATTAAGTCAATCCGGGATCGTTTTGTTCTTTCAAGGAGTAACTCAATCCGAGGCTGTTCTGTCCAAGTAGTGCTCGGTAGTATAGCGTTCTAATGACTTGAAAGGAAACAAACACTAAGCTGTAACTAAACCAATTCAGAAAATGAAATCACACAAGGCAGATGATCAGTCAAGGGTACGGAACCAATAACCCTTCCCTTTAGAAACTGATAAAGAAAGAAAACCAAAGCATGGGCTTATAGGTCAGGGAGCTAGGCAGCGTCTTGCTGGGCTCACGACAGCCTTAGGTCTGCTATCACGTGAAAGCAATAAAGGCAGATTAGCGAAAGTAAAATGGAACATCAATTCTTAAAATGGAACAACAGTAATCAAATGGAACAGCAGTAATGAAATGGAATAGCAATAATGAAATCGAACAGCAAACTATCATAAACAGGAAACGTCAATCATATAAATTGGAACAGTAACTCAAATGGAACAGCAAACCCAAATGGAACAGCAAAGCAAAATGGAACAGCAAACCCAAATGGAACAACAAACCCAAATGGAACAACAAACCCAAATGGAACAGCAAACCCCGAAGTATGTACGCGGTCTATACTACTGTAGCGATCCGAGAGTAATGTATGATGTGACTATGTTTCTGAACAAAGTGATATTATCTTCAAGCCTCGCAAATACTTATTTTATATGAATCAAATAATGATAACATTCATACCAATATCTTGCTGTAGAAATGGACGCAATTTGAATAGATTCAGTTTGTGTAATACAGAGACGTGAATTAAAGAACTTATTCAGATTCAGATATTAATTAAGAAGCATAGTCTAGCATATAAAAGATATAACGGATTACTGAAACAAAGGAAATAAGAAAACCACACAAATCACCGTATGATACAACAGCAAGTGACCGTCGGAGCTGGGCCCTTGGCTACCAATGGTACACTGCTTAGAGTTACTTCAGATGCAGAAACGAAGTGAACACCAAGTCCTTTATATTGATTGCATTAACAAAAATATACAAAATTAGATCTTACAAAACTCAGTGATCAAAGTTGTTCTGAGTTTATAATCATAACAACAGTCGTCCCCCACGCTCGATGGCGTGGTACCTTTATATAACAGAAATGACGGAGATGTCTAGATACAAAAGATAAGCTTAAAGAAGAGATCCCTCAGGATCTTTGATTCGCTAATCGTTCAGTTCTCCTCTTTCCTTCTTGCATTCTCCGTCACGGTATCCTGCGTTCCTTTCCTGGATTATTCGGCTCTAATTTTACTTGATCTTGTCTGCATCCGGTTCCCTGTCAACGGGACAACAGTTACTTTCCTTTCGCTTCTCGTTTTTACTCGATAATTCCCTATTTCCGCGTCCTTCTGCATAGAAAACATCAATTATTAGTGATTGAGCTTCGTTTGTCCATTTCCACACAATTTATCAAAACCCTTATGTTTTTAGACTCATAATGCAGAAAAGATTAGAAATAGTATTGAAAAACCACTAGATTGCTTGTCAAAAAGCATACCTTCCAGGTGCTCCACACACCCCCCTGCTTACCCTGTTTCATGTCCTCATGAAAACGTTGTAATTGACATGCAGGGCTGTGAGAGAGTAGGCCGGAGAAGGGATCTCACGAAGAGGCCGACAACCATGATTAGCAACTAGATGGTCAAAGAACTGATCTAACTGATCTGCAGGCATTTCATATAGGGCCTGATATCCAGGTGCAGGATGCCAAATAATTGGGCTGCGAAACCGATACCCCAACCAAAATGGTCCTGCTCACAGAATCCGTTCCCCATAGAGACTCAATCGACTGGCAGCCAATTCAAAATTCTCAAAGTTAAAGGGTTCCCTGAGCTGGATGTTTGGGTTAGAGGTTCGGTAGCGAAACTTTGCAGCATGGAGGGCATGGTCTTTAATAGTCAGGAAATACTCCAGACCATTTCGGATCAAGTCTCCATGCATGGGACCTAATATCTTCATGAGACCTGGGATCCTCATCATACTCCTATGCTCTCTCCATAATGCTGCTGGGTCCCTAGGTTCAGCCCGTACCCAAAGGTCTAAACTATTTTCTTGCCTCTGGAAGATATTGTAAGCTTTAAGCCATTTTAACTGATTCACCCCAAATGAGATAAAGGCTTGAAATTGTATATCGCCAACGAAAGGGCCAGGATTCAAATCAGTTTCCTGGTCTAAGACAAGATTGTGCAGGTAGAATTCACATAACAACCTTTGAACTTTAACTCCATAGTTCTTGCAGCAATCTATAAAATCATTAACAGTGTTGATATGGATAGGTGCTCCTGCCCTAACAGCTTTTATTTTTAATCTCAAATAACGTTCAAGCAAAAACAAAGCATAATTTTTAGCAGGGGCTCTACAAGTCAAAACATCAGTATACAAGGAACACAAGGTGTCCATCTGCTTAACAACACTATCTAGTCGATGAGTTACCTTAGCAACCTTTTCCTGCTCCTTCTGCCACCCTTCAAAGGCCTGGCTCTCAGACTGACTGATGTTTCGAAGTTGCTGTTGGAGCTCTTCGTATCTTTCCTTGGGGACCGTCTGTTCTCGCAACTGCTCGGCCTCCTGCTGGGCTTCCTTCATAATTTTATGCAAGGTTCTGGTTTTCGGGTCTTTCTTCCAGATAGCCGTAGAAGCTGGAAGTTTAACCTGGACCTTCCTATTGCGTTGTTTGGAATTTTGGACCCGAATTACACCTGAGGGGGGTACTTCTGTTTGAACCTCTTTGCTATCCGTTTCCTTTTTAATGCGAACAAAGGGTTGCTGTGGTCTTCCTATCACCGGAGCCTCTTGCTGTTCCATTGGAATGTCCATTCGTTCCTCCGGGCCAGATGGAACAGCAGTTTCTATTGGAACAACACCCTGTTCCTCATTATCATTCGGAACAGCAGACTGTTCCTCAACAGTAGGTCTCCTGATGGGGTTTCGTCCATCAAAACGAACCCTAACCCTCGGGGTTCTTGCTGCCATGGTCCTTTTCCTTTTCCTTGCAGTTTTTTGTATTCTCAGACTGGCTTCCAACATTCTAATTTGTTGCCGAAGTCTGGCTATCGTGCCCAGCATCCTCTGGTGCTTCTTCCTCAATTTTTCAATTTCCCTAGCCTCGACAGAGGGTTTGGCTTTCAATCTTACTTCTTCTTCCTCTCCTGGAACATCTTCCGGCGCCCTAGGGACAGACTGTCCTGAATTGATGTCTTCTGCTTCATTACCATAGCCAGGCAGGTTTTCTTCCCCTGCCTTTTCTGCATGCCCTTCCTTAGGTAATTCTTCTTCTGCGGGACCATCAAGGATGCCTCCTGGACTAGAGGCTTGGCCGTATTCTCCCATATTGGCCAGAACTGCTGCCAATTCCTCTTCTCCTGGATGGTCTTGCAATGGGCTACCCATGGATTGTGCGTTTTCTTCTTCAATTCCTCCTTCTGGCTGGTTAGTTCCAGCCTTTGATTGCTCAGCATTTCCTTCGGGTAATTCACCTTCCCCTTCCGAAGGTTCGTCCTTGATTTCAATTGGTTGGGCCACGGTTTTCTGAATCTTTTCCAACCTTCCCCGTATTCGAACCAATTGAGCTGACTTCCTGGGTCTTTCAGGCAGGTTGGGAGTGCCAACAGGTTCTCTAGGTTCCTCTGGTCGTTCCGGCGTATCGGAGGGTCGCTTCCGTTTCGAAACAGCATGCTTTTCTGCCGCCGACTTCTTACGTTTCTCTGATTGTTCCGGCGTGCTGGAGGACTGCTTTCGTTTTGAAACAACATGCTTTTTAGCTGCTGGCTTCTTGTGTTCTTCTGAACGTTCCAGTGTGCTAGAGGTTCGTGGTAAAGCCAGTCCCTTTTTAACTATTTCGACCAATTCCTCCCAGGTGTCTCGCTGTTGGGCAAGACTGTGGCTTATTATTAGCCGAATCAATCCGTGGTGGCTAACAACCGTCTCTGTGTGCTGAGCCTTCTTTAGACTTCGGGCCGCATCATGTAATAACGAATTTAAAAAGGCAGGGAGATTTACAGAACATTTTCCCTTCAAAACAGCTAGAAGTTTTAAGTGACGAGCCCTTACCACATCTTTTCTCCCTTCGCAGGTGATATAGCTCTGCACTATCTTCGCCAGCTCGGTCCAGGGTTCCCCCAGTGTTGTCGGCAGAACTCCTTTCCCTTTGACTGTCAGACTTTGGCCTTCGCTTTGGAAAATTTCCATTGCTTTCTGTAGTCTTTCCTTCTTCAGCTCCCATCTGGGTCCAACAGTTGGTAATCCTGAGGTTTCTGCAATAATGTCCTCCGTAACTTCTATCCGCTTCCCTCCGACTATAGAGTGGTTTTCCTGCAAATTTTGCAGGAATTCCAATGCTACAGCCTCATTCGATTCTTGTAGGCGGTTGAAGTAATTCAACCATCCTGCATTTTCCAGAATTTCGCGGGCAGTAGCGGACGCGGTCAGCTTGTGTGGTTCACTTCGGATTGTTTTCCCGCCCATAGCTTACTCTCAGAAATAAACTCGGGAATGAAATAGCAACTGTCCACAGTATTTACCGAACAGAGAGGATACTCGATGCTATTTTTAGGAAGGATTTTCGCAGAGCATGCAGCAAAAAGAAAGATCGTGGATGGCAGTCCGTAGAATGAGATCATCATACCGTTAAATCGTGTCATTAGTTTGCCCGAATGGTGTGCAGCCACGTAACTATTGGAGTAATGAGGTCACCTCCCCCCCCGCGATCTGATAGGCTGCCCCCAGCCGTCAAAGAGAGGAGCAGCAGCCAGTCGGGAGTCAAATCATAAAGTACAGCAGGTAGAAATTATGCCATGTTGCAAAAGGACAATGAAGTACCGAAACCGAGGCAGAAAAATGGATCGCTTTTAAGATAAGCCAGTGTGATATAATGAGGAACCGAGGGTTGGACGTCTGTCAACTGTACCAAGTCTCCAGTAGTCATTGTCAATTCCGTTGCCATGATTGGTGATAATGTTCATGCAATAATTATATCAGGGTGTGACATATGATACATGCAAAGGATATAAATGACAAACAGACTTAATATCATACCTGTTGGTGTAAATATTACGACTCCAATGCCATTAACAGAGCTCTGCTGCCAACAGGTGTTCATAACCTTGGCAAAGTTGTTTATCTCACCCTCCGGAACCATTATCCTTTGTGTATCTACTAAAGAGTGCTTTGTCAAAATGCAGGCCATTATGCTGGCTTGGTGACCAGATAACCATAATGCCATTCACAAGGTAGGCACGAAACGTGGTCAGGCCGGCTCGTAATGAGACCTCCTGTTCCAAGGTTTGCTTGTTATTTTACCTTTGGACCATATCCCTGGTGTGGTGGCCGTAATGGGAATGCCACTTCGCTTCCATCCTTATGATCATGGTAGGCTGGCTCTGAATGAGACCCCCTATCCTGCATTTGACAATTTCATATCTTGTTTTTATTTTCTCTTTTATTCTTCTTTTGCAGCACACTTCTTTTTTCTTTGTTCAATTACACATAAGGGTGGTTCCGCACTCCTTAAGAGCGGGGAATGGTGGAAGAAGTCTTACAATCCCAACAGACAGATGTAAATCGTTTGCTCATATTCCTCCGTAATGATCAAGAAAGTTTTTAGGGAGATCGACATGATAAAAATTACCAAACCATGGTTCGGGAACAAGATAATGACAGTAAAGACGAAAGTTAATGTCCCTCCTCTTGTCTTCTTATATATGCTGACTGTCAAAATAATAGCGATTTATGATATGCAGGTTTCGGTATATCATGCTTTTATGTTCATTGCATAATGTCATTGCTATATCTAAAGGATTTAGGAGAGCATAATCGCAAAACGTCCAAATAGGAGCAGAAAGGTTCTGATGGTGTCTTCTCTGCACGAAGCATGTGAATGACTCATCTTGCGAAAAAGAAATAGCGGAATTAACCAAATTCTGCATCTTGAAAAAAAAAAAAAAAAAAAAATATGCGAGTGTTGTTCCTTTTCGCAAAGGAACAGCAAAGCACAAAGAGTGTTGTTCCTTTTTGCAAAGGAACAACAAAAATCCACACGTGTTGTTCCTTTTCGCAAAGGAACAACAAAAATCCACACGTGCTGTTCCCTTTCGCAAAGGAACAGCAAAACAAAAAGTGTTGTTCCTTTTCGCAAAGGAACAGCAAAGCCAAAAAGTGCTGTTCCTTTTCGCGAAGGAACATCAAAACAAAAAGTGTTGTTCCTTTTTGCAAAGGAACAACAAAAATTCCAAAACGCCAAAGTGTTGTTCCTTTTCGCAAAGGAACAGCAAAAATTCCAAAACACAAACGTGCTGTTCCTTTTCGCAAAGGAACAGCAAAAATTCCAAAACGCAAAAGTGTTGTTCCTTTTCGCAAAGGAACAACAAAGCAAAAAAGTGCTGTTCCTTTTCGCAAAGGAACAACAAAGCAAAAAGTGCTGTTCCTTTTCGCAAAGGAACAACAAAACACCAAAAGTGCTGTTCCTTTTGAAAAGGAACAACAGAATCACACTAGTGTTGTTCCTTTTGAAAAGGAACAGCAAAATCAAACCAGTGCTGTGCAAAATAAGGTAACTACAAACAAAGATGAAAAGAACATATGTACAGGATGTTATGTACAAATTGTGAAAAACGAATTGCTTAAGTTATGGGTGAGGAAGATTTCACTTCCTCTCCTAAGATCTCCAAATCAGTATCTTGCTGAAGCTGTTGACAAAAGGATTCCCGAGTAAGAGGTCTTCGATAGAGACGAACTCGGTGGCCATTTACTTTGAACGTATGTCCAGAACCGTCGATTGTGATCAGAGTGAGGGTCCCATTGTCGTGCACCTTCTGGATCTCATATGGTCCTAGCCAGCGAGTCTGGAGTTTCCCCGGGAAGTCCTGGAACCGAGAATCGTATAACAGAGCCCAGTCCCCTTCATGGAAGACTTTATTCTTTATAAGTGCATCATGCCACTTAGCTCGCTGCTGTTGGATTAATGCTGTGTTTTGTAATGCAGAGAGCCTAATCTCATCCAATTCGTTGATTTGTCGTAGTCGATTGATCTGTGCCTCATTCATATCTAGGCCGACTTCTTGTGCAGTTCATAGTGTTTGGATTTCAAATTCGATAGGAAAGATTGGTTGTTTCCCAAACACCAATTGATAAGGTGAATAGCCTGTCGTACTTCTCCATGTGGTTCTATAAGCCCACAGTGCTTCAGGTAGCCGATCAGCCCAATCACGCCTGTGTGATGCGATAGTCTTTGTTAAGATTGACTCAATTATCTTGTTACTGTTTTCTACTTGTCCATTTTCCTGCGGATGGTAGGCGGTAGTAATCTTATGTTGGATATGATAATTGTTAAATGTTGCAGCTAGTTTATTTCCAACAAATTGTGGTCCACCATCTGTAATTACTTCTCTCGGAAGTCCATAACGTACAAACAAATGGAACAAAAATTGTATTACCGAATCTTCTGTAGCCCTAGCTAATGATTCAGCCTCAACCCATTTAGTAACATAGTCTGTTGCTACCAGGATGTATGTACTTTGGTTTGATGGTGGATTAATGGGCCCGACGAAATCGAGAGCCCATCGTTCAAATGGCTCGATAACCACTTGTGGTCTCAGAGGCATTTCATCAGCTTGACCAGGTTTTCCTGCTCGCTGGCAGCTATCACAGGCCTGCACAAACTTTTTCGCGTCCTTAAAGATTGTAGGCCAATAGTACCCTGCTTGCAGTATTTTATGTGTTGTTCTCTTGTCGGCAAAGTGCCCCCCGCATGGTCCATTATGACAAGCCTTTAAGATGTCTAGGATCTCATCCTCTTGAATACACCTCCTGATTTGCATGTCTGCCCCTGTATGGAATAAATGGTCTCCAATCCACGAAAATCGAGTGCTTTTTTGAACAATTTGCTTTCGTTCCTGAGGGGTTAGGTGTTTTGGTAACTTACCCACTGCAAGGTAATTGGCGACGTCAGCATACCAGGGTGTTCGAATGGCAATGGCAAACAGATGTTCATCAGGGAATTGATCTTCCACGGCTGCTGCTTCGATTGATTTGGGTATTCTTGAGAGGAAGTCGGCTACAGGGTTCTCCTTGCCGGGTCGATCCTTAATCGTGATGTCGAACTCCTGCAACAGGATCAACCATCGAGTTACTCTAGCATTCGTGACAGGTTTGTTTGCTAGATATTTGATAGCAGAATGATCTGTATATAACACAACAGGATAACCTGTAATATAATGCCTAAATTTATTAACAGCATGAATTACAGCCAGGAATTCCTTTTCAGTAACAGTATAATTGAGTTCGGCAGAGGATAAATTTTTGCTAATATAGTAAATAGCATATGGCTTCTTATCCTCTTCTTGTCCTAGGACTGCACCGATTGTTGTATCCGAGGCATCCGATGAGATCTGGAATGGAAGATTCCAGTTTGGTCCTCGAAGGACTGGAGCTATTGACAGCAACTTTTTCAATTCTTTAAAAGCCTGGTCACATTTATCTGTCCACAAAAAATCGACATTACCTGTCAAAGCATATAGAGGTGCTGTAATTCGTGAATAATGTTCTATAAAGCGTCTGTAATATCCAGAAAATCGAAGGAAACTACGTACCTCTGTTTGAGTAGTGGGGGTGGGGATGAGCAAAAGAATCTGAATTTTAGCAGGGTCTACCTGGATGCCAGCTGCTGAAATGTAGTGCCCTAGAATGAGCCCTTCCATCATCATCATGTAGCACTTCTCGTGGCTCAGGCAGAGTCTGGTAGCAATGCAGCGTTGTAGAACTTTTTCCAGGGTATCCAGAGCTGGATCAAATTCATCCCCATATGGTGTGAAGTCGTCCATATACACCTCAAGTCCATCGTTTATTAGATCTGCAAAAATACTGAGAATAGCCCTTTGAAATGTAGCAGGGGCGTTACATAGGCCGAAGGGTAATACACGATAGGCAAACGTTCCCCAGGGGCACGTAAAGGTAGTTTTATCCTGGTCTTCACGGGCAATTTGGATTTGGTTATATCCACTGAAGCCATCCAAAAAGGAGAAAAATTTCTTCCCTGCTAACGTGTCCAATACTTGATCTATAAATGGGAGGGGAAAGTGATCCTTTTGTGTAGCCTTGTTTAACTCCCTGTAATCGACGCAAATCCTCCATTTTCCATTTTTCTTGGGTACCACCACAAGGGGAGAGACCCATTTACTGTCAGAGATAGGGTAAATAAAGTTAACATCTAAGAGCTTCTGAAGTTCGTCTTTTACTATCTATTTTAGGTGAGGGTTGAGTCTTCTTTGTGGCTGACGGACAGGTCTTGCATCTTTCTCTATATAGATGTGATGGGTGCATAATTGAGGATCAATCCCCTTCATGTCAGGGTAATCCCACGCAAATGCATCCTTGTATTTTTGTAACAGATTAACAAGTTTTATTTCTTGATCTGGTGTAAGATTGGCGTTAATATTCAGAGTTTTACCAGGTTCAATTTCCACTACTTTACTATTAGCAACAACAGTTACTGGTATTGTCTGATCATGCGGATCTTTTAAGGGATCTTCTTCTAGCTCACTGTCAAATGCTGCCTCTATCATAAAACACTTCATATGTGTTCTAGCTTCAGTTTGACTAATAAAATTGTTAATGGCGTCGTCTTCTGTTTGATCTTTAAAGTCTAATGCCTTCTGTATAGTTAGTGGAGATCTGATGTTGTTAGCAAGATATGATACAGGATAAGAGTTATTTTTAATCATTGGCAGGCTTGGCTGAGCTGGAGGATATAAAATTAAATTTTTAACGTCTGGTCCTTTAGCTATAGTCATGTTTCCCTGCCGACAGCCAATGTAGGCATCGGCAGTAGCAAGCCAGGGTCTGCCTAGGATTAACGGATGTCCTTCTAGTCGGGTTTTAGGATTAATTACCAGGAAATCTGTGGGATACTCCCAGGAATCTATGGAAACCATGACATCATTCAGAGTACCTTCTGGTCGAACTACAGATCGATCTGCCAATTCTAACAGAGTAGAGGTAGGTTCTACTGACGTGATGCCAAGCTTTTGGCAGGTGGAGGTTGTCAAAATGTTGATTGCAGCTCCCAGGTCGACTAGAGCGTTAGTCAGGGTTTGGCCATAGATTTGAACGGTTACAATTGGGTTCCCGGGATCTTCATATTTGATAGGTGTCTCTTTTCCTGATAATAGGTCGGATAAAGTACCAACTACTTGGACTCTAGGGTTAGTATTTGTATTCCTCCTTGATTTTTTGATGCATAATTCTTTTATGGTTTTCGCATATATAGGAATATCTTGTATGGCTTGGAGGAATGGAATCTTTATATACAAATTTTGTAATTCTCCCAAAATGTCAAAGTCTGGAGGTTGTATAGGTCGAGATATGACTAATCGTTCTGGGAAAGGAGGAGAGGATGTACTTGCTTGTTTATTGTTTTTCTCTTTGTTTTCATCCTCCCGTTGTGGGCGTTGTTCTATTGGTAACTGATTTTCAATATGAATTGTTTTGTCTCCCTCTGTTTCTATTATTCGTCCAGATCTTAACTGGAGATCGTTGCACTCCCTTAGGTCAGACTCAATCTCTGATGTGTCTATGATTTGGATGGATTGGACTGGCCTATTATTAGGATTGGGATTGGGTTGGGCTGGGAGTTGCGGTCTCAGATTAGACTGGGGATTTTGTTGTAAAGCTGGCAGGGTTGGTTGAGGGAGTGGGATTGATCCTGCTGGCTGATATGTCGATCTTGGCCAGCTTGTCTGCCAGGATGAGCTTTGCGAAGTGGAAGGGGTCCACTGCGGAGGATAGGAACTATTCTGCCAATATGGTGGAGGATAAGGGCAGTTTGGCCAACCAAATTGGGACATCCAAGGATTCGGAGTAGGAAACATTTGAGGTGACCAATTTGAAAACGGGGGTTGAGACTGGTTTTGCCACATGTTCTGTTGCTGAGTATTGAACTGCGGGGGTTGAAAAGAAGAGGAGGGGTCTGAAAACATATCTGATTGCCTAGGCTGCCATTAACGACGCTGGTTAACAAAATATGTTGGTTCTGACTCCTCTTCTGCTTCTTTGTATACTGCCTTCAAACCAGGAAATGAAGGGCAGCTTTCGGTCAGGTGGTCCTTGGTGCAGATAGCACATATTTGGACTGTATCCAGCGGGCATTCCTTGTGGCTGTGTTTCTTCCTGCATCGTGGGCAAAAAATGGCTAGATTCTGCTCTGCCTCGGCTTGCTTCTGTTTAGCCTGCACAATGTCAAGTTGTGTAGTTAATGTTCCCAGGATATCAGTTTTAAAATTTTCTAGCAAATTTCCAAGTTCCACCCGTGTTACTCCCTCTGTTAATGTTCTGTTATCTCTGGGGAAGCGATCATATTCCGCTGGTTTTATCCTCGTGCTGCCTCTTGAGCTCCTGATACACAGATCAACGATATCAGCAAAATTTTACTGATAAATGTCTCCTTTCCCCATAATGTTTAACGTTTCGATCCATTGCTCTTTCATACCTCTAATTAATGCAGTTTTCAACACGTTATCAGGCAGAGGTAGCGATGCATAAGGGGATCTTTGCAAGTTATATTGGAAACGTTCCACATATTCTTCTAAGGTTTCGTTTGGTCTGGCTGACATTTGAAAGATTTCATCTTTTAGTTCTCTCGACCTACAGTAATCTTGATATTTCTTTAAAAAGGTTTCTTTCATTTGATCCCAATTGTTAATAACCCCACCACCTAAGCCCATAAACCATCTTAACGCAGCCCCTTTTAATGTAGAGGGGAACAATTTCAGTTTCTGGGGATCGGTGGTGTAATCGTATCCTCTACATAATACATCAAATTCGAACAAGAATGCGTCCGGATCTTCTGATGTAAGGCCATGAAATGTGGGAATATGCTGGAGAGGGATGGCTTTCATGGGCGCATTTGCTGCAGAATCTACTATCGGATATTGCAATGTGGAGGTCTGGGTGTTTGGCTGATTCTGCGCCATGGGATCGAATATATGCCAGTAATCTTCAGGAATTTCCAAGAGAGTGTTCCTTGGTTGAGGAGGGGTAGTCTTAACAGGGATTGTCTTGACACCACTCCCTTGATCAGGAATGATAATGGCCCCAACTGTCTGCGGTGAATGAATTCCTTCAACAAGGATTTTCACAGCGCTTCCCTTGTCCGGGCTATTTAAAGGCTGGTTTAATTCAATAGGAGATCTAGGTTCCTCAATTTCCCCTGTTTCTCCTTCTCCTTCACAAAGGTTACTTTGGGTCCCTTCGTGCAATGGTCCAGGAGTCAAATTTTCAATTTCTTGAAAATCCTGCTCCTCTGTTCTACTGTGCACCTCAGCAAAGGCTTCGGATGGTGATCCCGAGGCCTGAAGGGAACTAGTAGGCTGTTTAGAATTGACTTTCTTATAACCTACTGATGGCTGAGAGTCGGCTTTCTTATAGATTTCGTCTATGAAGATCGTTCGTCCAAGGGTCACCGGCCCCTTAGCTTTGGATGGAGGCTTTTGATCTTTCTCTAACTTTTTCTGCTTAGTCATGCACTCCAGTTAAACTGCTAAATCCTATTTAACCAGCAATTCTACTAAGAGAGCGGACGGTGGAGCAGGGCTTTTACATGCTCCGTACGCAGGTTCTTACCTTCCGTTTTTAAAATCCAACTCCCTCCTAGCAGATTTGCGCACTACTCTATAAAGGACAAATGGCTATTACCCCTTCCCCGGCAACGGCGCCAAAATGTAGAGCGATAACTAGGGTCTCTCACACCACCAATTATTCCACATTATTAAGTCAATCCGGGATCGTTTTGTTCTTTCAAGGAGTAACTCAATCCGAGGCTGTTCTGTCCAAGTAGTGCTCAGTAGTATAGCGTTCTAATGACTTGAAAGGAAACAAACACTAAGCTGTAACTAAACCAATTCAGAAAATGAAATCACACAAGGCAGATGATCAGTCAAGGGTACAGAACCAATAACCCTTCCCTTTAGAAACTGATAAAGAAAGAAAACCAAAGCATGGGCTTATAGGTCAGGGAGCTAGGCAGCGTCTTGCTGGGCTCACGACAGCCTTAGGCCTGCTATCACGCGAAAGAAATAAAGGCAGATTAGCGAAAGTAAAATGGAACAACAATTCTTAAAATGGAACAGCAGTAATCAAATGGAACAACAGTAATGAAATGGAACAGCAGTAATGAAATGGAACAGCAAACTATCATAAACAGGAAACGTCAATCATATAAATTGGAACAGTAACTCAAATGGAACAGCAAACCCAAATGGAACAGCAAAGCAAAATGGAACAGCAAACCCAAATGGAACAACAAACCCAAATGGAACAACAAACCCAAATGGAACAGCAAACCCTGAAGTATGTACGCGGTCTATGCTACTGTAGCGATCCGAGAGTAATGTATGATGTGACTATGTTTCTGAACAAAGTGATATTATCTTCAAGCCTCGCAAATACTTATTTTATATGAATCCAATAATGATAACATTCATACCAATATCTTGCTGTAGAAATGGACGCAATTTGAATAGATTCAGTTTGTGTAATACAGAGACGTGAATTAAAGAACTTATTCATATTCAGATATTAATTAAGAAGCATAGTCTAGCATATAAAAGATATAACGGATTACTGAAACAAAGGAAATAAGCAAACCACACAAATCACCGTATGATACAACAGCAAGTGACCGTCGAAGCTGGGCCCTTGGCTACCAATGGTACACTGCTTAGAGTTACTTCAGATGCAGAAACGAAGTGAACACCAAGTCCTTTATATTGATTGCATTAACAAAAGTATACAAAATCAGATCTTACAAAACTCAGTGATCAAAGTTGTTCTGAGTTTATAATTATAACAACAGTCGTCCCCCACGCTCGATGGCGTGGTACCTTTATATAACAGAAATGACGGAGATGTCTAGATACAAAAGATAAGCTTAAAGCAGCGATCCCTCAGGATCGAAGATCCTGAGGGATTCACTAATCATTCAGTTCTCCTCTTTCCTTCTTGCGTTCTTCGTCACGGTATCCTGCGTTCCTTTCCTGGATTATTCGGCTCTAATTTTACTTGATCTTGTCCGCATCCGGTTCCCTGTCGACGGGACAGCAGTTACTTTCCTTTCGCTTCTCGTTTTTACTCGATAATTCCCTATTTCCGCGTCCTTCTGCACAGAAAACATCAATTATTAGTGATTGAGCTTCGTTTGTCCATTTCCACACAATTTATCAAAACCCTTATGTTTTTAGACTCATAATGCAAAAAAGATTAGAAATAGTATTGAAAAACCACTAGATTGCTTGTCAAAAAGCATACCTTCCAGGTGCTCCACAAGTGGCACGTGATGCGAATTCCAATGACAAAGGCGTGAACAAAAAGTCCCCAACGTCACAACCAAAGGCGTCTTCGGCAACATGCATTTTGAAAACTGCAAAAAGAATCAAAGTCGATCTCCCTAGTCAAAGAATCAACAACGAAATCTAATTTATGAGGGACCATGCACTCATAGGAAAGTTCCTCAAATTCTGGCCAACTGAAAAGGCCTTGCATGGTTGGATTGCTTCAAAATGGAAGCCTAAAGGACAAGTCACTCTGCAGCTTGGTCCCAAAGGCTTCTTTACTGCAACTTTCAACTGTCTGGAGGACAAATCTCGCATATTTGAGGGAGGCCCGTATTTCTTTAACTCTTCAGGTCTGTACCTTCAAGAATGGAAAGAAAGGTTCAACCCAGATAAAGAAGACTTCAGTTGGGCTCCAGTATGGATACGCTTGTACTCCCTTCCTTTGGAATACTGGAACGAGGAGACTTTAACGGACATAGGCAACAACCTGGGGGTCTTCATCAAAGTTGCTGAGGAAACCAAAACTCGAAGATACACCTCATATGCCAGGATCTGTGTTCAAATGCATCTGACCAAAGCTCTTGCAGACTCGGTAAGTCTATTTCATGATGATTATGAATGGATCCAAACAATAGACTATGAACATATTCCTTTTCATTGCCAAAAATGCCATGAAAATGGCCATCTTTTCAGGGATTTTCCTCTGAATCTTTAGCCCAAAACCCCAGTTAATGATACCAGCAAAGACTCTGAAGGATTTACTAAAGTCCCTAATCGCCGCCGGCATGCAAAGAAAACTCCCGCAGCCCCAGAAAGCTCAAAAAGACCTGATACCCAGAACAGATTTATCATTCTTTCCTCTCAAGACACTACAGAGGATCATCATGCAGATCCTCTGGTGAACCATTCTCCCTCCTCATCCTCCCAGATTCCAAAAGCTTCTCTGCCATCCTCAACCACCGCTCTCTCTAGCCTTCCCAACTCGACCTCATCGAAGAAAACTGTTCCAGAGATTGCCCTGCAGTCTTCTTCAATGGAGCTGGATGCTGCTCTAGCCCTCAATATTCAAGATAATACTATCGAGGAAGATCAGAACACTCCGAAAAATATGGATGAGGATCCAGAGAGCGTAAGCCTGGAAGGTTTGGACATTCTCAAATTGGAAACATCATGCAAACAAAAAGAATACAATACAATACCCCCTTGGGAAATCGAAAGGCTAGAAGGAGTTCTAACCAAGGATCAGCATAATAAATTTCTAGGTATCCAAGCCGGAAGTCCATGGGATGGAAATAAAATCTTGAAAGAAACGAAGAAAAGAGGGTGCAAAATGGATCTGCAAAGGACCATTATTATAGGAGAAATGCTAGTGGAATCTGGGAGATTCCCCAAGCTGACAAAGTTCTACAAATCTCAACCCCATTGTTCCTCATGAAGCTCATTTCCTGGAACGTGAGAGGGCTTAATAGCCCCTCAAAACACAAAATGTTAAAAAACTTGATCCAGCAAGAAAAGCCCACATTAGTTTTTCTTCAAGAAACAAAAAGTAACAACACTGTTATAGAAAGGATTCTTAATAAGGTCTGGTTAGGATGTCGCTCAGTCTCAATGGATGCTTCAGGTGCTTCCGGAGGGCTGGAAATCTTGTGGAACCTGTAGGTACTCACCCTTCAAGACTTTCATGCCTCTCATTTCCTCATCCAAGCCACCTTCCATCTCATCGGGACAAACATTCACGGTCATCTCTCCAATGTTTATTTTCCAAAAAATTTACGACAAAAATTGGATCTATTGGATACACTCACAGCTCTCAATTCTAATAGCTAGTTTCCCCTATGGATTGGTGGTGGCGATTTCAATATCATAACGGCTTTGGAGGAGAAAACAGGCAGAAGATCGAAGCTAGAAGGCGACAGTATTGGTTTCAAAGACTTCATTCAAAGCAACCAATTAATGGACATTCAGACTTCAAATGGTATATATACCTGGACCAACAAACGGAAGGGACCTAAACATATTGCTTCCAGGCTGGATCGTTTACTCATCTCGGATAATGCCATACACCTGGTTGGGGACTTTCATGCCTCCATCATGCCTCAAGTGGGATCCGACCACTGGCCCATTATGTTATAATGGACGCGCCTAGGTACAAAGTGCAACAGACCTTTTCGATTTGAAGCCTTTTGGTTCTCACATCCAAACTTCAAAGCAGTGGTTAATGAGGCTTGGAAATCCTTTATCCCACCTGAAGGACCCAAGATGTTCTAGTTCCAACAAAAATTAAAAAACCTGAAATAAGTTCTCAAAATTTGGAATCGAACTCTGTTTGGCAACATCTTTGAGCATCGAAAAAAGCTGGAGCAGCAAATGTGCTCACTCCAACAGAACATCATCTTGGAGGGAAGGATAGAAGAGCATGCACAACAGGAGCAGACCCTCTTGACCGAAATTGAAGCACGCAGGCAGCAAGAAGAAATCCTGTGGCAACAAAAGTCTAGAATCTGGTGGCTTAAGGAAGGGGAGAAAAATACAAAATTTTTCCATAGATCTACCATCCAAAGAAGAATGCACAATAATATAGCCTTCATCAATAATCATCAAGGGGAGAGATTAGAAGCGCATGAAGAAATGGAACAGGAATTCAAAGAGTACTTTCAGGAAACTCTCAGGGAACAACCAGGGAGTAGAGAACAAGCCATTCGATCAATCATGCAGCACATCCCTAAAATTATAATGGAGGACCACAACAACAAGTTGCTCCAATCCATCTCAATGCAGGAAGTGGAAGATGCTATGGCCCAACTTAAGGATGGCAAGGCACCTGGTCCTGACGGTTTCACCGCCAACTTCTTTCACGAGTTTTGGGAGCTCATCAACACAGAGGTTTGGGAATTAGTGGAGGAATCAAGATCCATGCACTGGATTCTCCCCTCCCTAAACGCTACTTTTTTAGCACTAATTCCTAAAGGGGATGAACCAAACACGCCCGACAAATATAGGCCAATTGCATTGTGTAACGTCATCTACAAACTCATATCCAAAGTACTGGCGAACAGGCTCAAACCTCTTCTCCCTCTTCTCATCTCGCCAGAGCAGACTGGATACGTAGAAGGGCGACAGATAATGGACGACATTATTCTTTCAAATGAAGTGATCCACTCTCTGAAGCTTCTAAAAAATCCATGTATGATTCTTAAGCTAGATCTCTCCAAAGCTTTTGATAAACTTAGCTAGAACTATATCCATTAGATGTTATTGGCTTTTGGCTTCAATGCAACTTGGACAATGTGGATCATGAATCTCATCTCTTCTCCCTGTTTTTCGATCCTGCTCAATGGTTCACCCTCTGCGCCCTTCCATCCTTCCCGTGGTATCCGTCAAGGGGATCCCCTTTCCTTTTTGTTCTCATGGAAGAAGGCCTCAGTCACCTACTTCATTCTGCCATCTCCTCTCACACCCTAAAAGGAATTTCTATCCATGGTCTTCAACCCTTATCCCACCAACAGTTTGTAGACGATACTATGCTTTTCGGTCACCTGTCTGCTCAAGAGGCATCCGCCTTCAAGACCCTGCTCTCTCTCTTCTCTAAAGCCTCTGGGACCTCCATCAATGCCTCCAAATCCCAACTTTTCTTTTTTCATACCCCTTCCATCACTCAAAGGAACATTGCCAGGATTCTGGGGTTCTCTATAGCAGTGCTTCCCTCGAAATACTTGGGAGCTCCTTTGTTGGACTCAGCCATAAAACACGCCTCATGGAGAACCCTCCTAGACAAGTTGGAATCCAGACTCTCTTCCTGGACTTTCCGCTCGCTCAATATTGCTGGCAGACTCATCCTAATCAAATCAGTTCTCCAGGCCATGCCTCTTTATCTCTTTTCTATTCTGGCAGCGCCCAAATGGGTTCTCAAGATCATCCGCAATCTACAGAGAAACTTTCTGTGGGGTTCCTCTGGTCTCAATAGGAAATGGGCTCTTGTCAATTGGAATGAGGTCTGCCAGCCAAAATCAGTCGGTGGGTTAGGACTAAGGGATCCCCTCCAAAGCAACAACACAATGGGAGCCCGTATATGGTGGAATTGGATTTCCAAACCACATACACCTTGGGCACGGCTTTGGCAAGCAAAATATGTGCCAGGTAGTCAATGGGACGACCTTATCAGAATCAGCACCACAACTCCAGGCTCTTTGATTTGGAATGCGGCCAAGCTTCACAGCGCCTTCATACAAGAGCATAGTTTTTGGGAAATTCATTCGGGCACCACAGCTAGATTCTGGGAGGACTCATGGCAACAACTCCCAAAACTAGCCTCACTCTTTCACAAGCCAATTTGGCAAGCTTATATGCAGCAAGTTGATCTTATCCATGTTCATCAGTTCTGGCAGCAGCAAATGTCCCAAGACTTTCAACACTGGAAATCAGCAAGCACCTGGCAGGCAAACTGGCAAGGGGAAACCTACACAGAGATCGATCAGGAGTTAAATCAAAGAAGAATCAAATACTCGGATCAACAGGACAAGCTGCGATGGGGACATACGCCCAAAGGAATGTTTACTACCAAGGAAGCACACCAACTTCGCTATTCAACCACGCAGGCAGACAAGGATCAGCTCTGGGACCAGGTTTGGCAACCAAGAATTTGGCCTAAGGTTTCCACATTCCTATGGCTTTTAAGCAAATGGCGAATCCTAACCTGGGACAATTTGCAAAAAAGAGGATTCATAGGACCTTCTAGATGCCCCAACTGTAATCTCAACGCTGAATCCATCTTGCATCTCATGGATACTTGTCCTCTAGCTACTCAATTATGGGAGAAAATTGAACAATGCAACAGAAGATCCAGAAAACGACGGGGAGATATTGCAGAAAACATCAGAAAATGGCCAAAGCAACCTTTCCAAAGCCTTCTTCTAAACTCGCTGTGGAACCTCATCCCAGGCTTTTTCTACTGGATATTATGGAAGGAGAGAAACAACAGAGTCTTCCACAATATCAGCAGGCCAATTGACTCTCTGTGGCTTCTTCTTAAGCAAAATCTCCAAGAAACTCTAGCTATCAGACACTGGCATGATTCAGACCTGCCAGACTCTCCTCAAGAATGCCTCATCATGAAAGCTTGGAACCTGGACCTCACATTTTTAGCTCAAGTCAAGTCCAGACCCCTAACTAGTTCCGCCTCTCCCCTCAATTAGTCCCCTCCTGCATCCAACTCATACAAATTGAACTTTGATGGGGCAGCTGTTACACTAAAGTTTGTCACCATGACTATTTGCAGTTAGTATGGCTCCATCAACTGTCATACTATCCTCCTTGGCAAGTCTTATACCTCTGCTCTTCATGTCAAACTCCAAAAAAGAGAGAAAGTCCTTAAAAAGTCAAATAACTCTGGGTACGCAGTTTCTCTTAGCCTTACCTGCGTGTACGCACCTCAAGTTCACAATACCTGCGTACTTGTACGCTCTGTCTGTAAAGGGGTGGGTGCGTACTCCTGTAAAGGTCAAAAGGCACAAGTTTCACTTCAAAAAAGTTACTTGTGGTCATTTCTAGAGTATTCTAGAAGCTTGTTTGACGTGTATTGAGCGCCTCCAGATGGTTCATGTATCCCTATGAAAGAGGAACTTATCCCATCAAGAGGGGAGCTAACCCATTCAAAGAGGGGCTTATCCCATTGATGGTGGACCTGATTAACTTCCTCTAAAGCACTATAAATACAGGCATTGGGCCAGAGGGAGGGGAGGTTGAAAGCTAAATATTCCTAAGGGTAGATGCTGCTGGAATTAGGACTCCCTTATAGAGCTTGAGAGGAGAGATTCCCATCCTTTCCTAGCCTTATTTGGAAGTGGGTGAGCTGATCAAAGTAAAGGAGAACTCTTGCTGGACCCTAGGAGGGACCTGCACAACACCAAGGCTCAGGTTGTAATGGTTTCTTTTGTTTCCACTTAATAAAATTAAGCTCACTTTTCTCAACAGATTGTTATACATGATTTGTTTCATATACTCCTTGGTCTCTATGATGAATATGTTTTATTTTATAAGTTATTCAGGTGCTATGTAATCTTTTGTCTTGTTAGTGAATGTAGGTTTCGAAGAGAAGGAGGAGCTCATCCGGATCGGCGAGGCTGGACTACTACAAAGCGTTGGACTAAAGGTATGTTATAAACACCTGATTACTTGTATTCTAAATGCATATTTAGAGAAAGGTAGTGTTTACTTGTCTTGTTTGTCACTAGAAAGCCTTAGCTTCTAGGGAGGTCGGTTTTGTCTGCAAAATTGACTCTTTCCGCATGACAAAATGGCGACTCCACTGGGGAACTCCATGATTTGAATGATGTTTCCTTTGTGTGAAACTTTGATTTGAGAAGAGTCGATTTCTTTCTGGTTTTTTACTGATTGACTGTGAATTTGGGTGGAATAGATTAGGGTTAAGTTAGTTTTTTTTTTTTTTTTTGAGAGCAGTACGCACCCTCTGCATTAAGCACAGTGCATACTCGTACGCACTTTTGCTGTGTACACAGAGCGTGGCCGCACCTATGCAAACAGGCTGCCTGCGTACCCCTGTCAAAAGCTTAGAAAATTTCCATTTTTTCCTTTTTCTCCTATTAGATTTTGTTTATAGCTTGTTTTTGCTGCCCAGATCCACTGTTCACCTGTCAGAAGCTTTCATCTTGGCTAATTTCATTGGCATTCCTGCTCTCAGCTTTTATCAATTGGGTGTTTTGAGTCTCTTTTTTGAGAAATTCTTGATTTGTTTTCCTTTGGTCATTACTTGGAGGTTTCTCTCAGTCTTTTCACAATTTTGCATCTTTTTGCTTTTGTTTTTGCAAAAATATTTCCCCCTCATTCGCCGGGGGGGACTAAATTGTGTATGAGTGTTAATCACCTTTGAGTGTTTTTATTTTTTGATCTTTGGAACTCTCACCCAATTTTCTCAACTTGCACTTGACTGGTTCTTAGATTACATTAGAATCGTCTTGTGTTTGAGAATTCTCTTGCATAGATCACATTTGCATAATTAGAATTCTCATTTTCAGAATATGAATGAAAAATGTGCATAGATTACATTTGCATACTTTTCAAGTGAATTGTGCTTAGATTACCATTGCATAGTTTACATTCTAAAAAATCAATCGTAGATTTAGATCAGCTTTCTTTGATTTGAATTTACACAAAAATAAAAATAAAAAAATGGTTTGGAATTGATTTGCATTAGTTTTTCTTGATGAAATTAGTGCATTAGAGAATTTGTTATATTTTCTCTTAGTGATTAATTTTTTGCATTGTTGGAAGTGAATGGAAACTCTCTCCTTACTTTAGTTAGGATTCATCGAATTGAAAAGATTACATCATCATATTCGATTGCATTCAGTTGAGTTGGGTCATAACACCATTGGTTTCATATCCATTTACCCATTTGAGTAATAATAGCCTTAATAACACAGCGCTTAATTAAATTTCATCTAGTAATTTTATGTTTCTAGGGCTCTGAAACACCAATATAGCTTAGGCTAGTGTCTTGGAGTAGGAGAGTAATCAACTCTCCAAGACAGTAAAACCAAACAAGTAGCTCATCTTGTGGTAGGATAAATCCAACTGTTACATTTATGCTCTGGGAAAGCTCCTCTTAAAGGAGAAGCACGAGATCGTGTCCGAACCAGTGAGGGGATCAATCCTCCTTCATTGGGAACGACGCCAGATACGCACGTACTACAAACGGTAAACCTCGGATTAACCATTGTCGAGGAGCCTGGGGTCACTTGTCGGTAAACCTTGGATTATTGTCAAGGAGCCGGCAAGGGGATTGAGCTTGTTACTCTGCCCTTGCGTGCTATCAGATCGTAGACTGTTCCCCCAAGTATATTTGTTGCTGTTGGTGACCTTAGTGACCATTATCTTTAGGATTCTACCCCAGGTGACGGTGGAGGGAAGATCCCACTATACCTGGAGCAGACGTCGGCTAGACTCACTTGGATTTTCCGGGGGGTTCACTTCACTCGAGACGGTTAAAGTGGAGGAACTTGTGCCGGTCTATTCATTAAGCAGGTTGCCGGGGTAACTGTTCCACCCGCCACTTCTGTACTGAATTCTGCGATGTTGGATTTCATCACCAACTAGTGTTTTCGGTCCGGAAGGTTACTGTTTGTGTGTGGTTTGACTCCTAGATTTGATAGCGCGTGTTAATTTGTTTGTTTTTACTTTTAGAGACCATAGGTGTGAATTGTGAATTTTAATTGTTAGGTGTGAATTGTGAATTGTTAATTTTAGTTTTAAATTGTTAATAAAATTCACTGAAGTTGAATATAATGGCAAACGTTCCGGAATTTACCAACCTAGGAATCCCTCCTAACGAGAATCCTAGTACTTTTCCTTACTTTGGAAATGTTGGTCCTCCTTATATGGCTACTTTGTCATTACCTGGATTTACAATAGGATTACCGATATGGTTATTTTCAACTTTGTTGGCCCAAAGTACTCCAATTGTTCCACCTCAACCGAATGCTTCACCTCAACAGAGTTCACCATCTCAACATCACCAACCTTCTGTTGACCCTTTACCTTCTTCGCTTAATTTTTCTTCCTCCATTTCTTCCTCTTTGCTTAGTAAAAGCCTTGATGCTAGTAACCAGGTGTCTAACAAGAAGAAGAAAGGGAAGAAGAAGAAGAAGCAAGATAAGAAAGAAGTCAACCAACCAGCCGTGGCTGTAAGTGTTAGTTGTGTTGAGGAAAACTCCGACATGCATCGTAAAACCAAATACCCTTGCAGGCTTTGTAAGGGTGACCACTTCCTTTTCAATTGTCCTGGTATTCCAAAGGTCTTGGAAGTATGGTCAAAAAAATCTCATCAACTTTCCATTGATCCATCAACCAGTGATAGTCAGGTTCCTGGGAAAAAGGGTAAAGTTAGGTTTCCTTGTAAGTTATGCAAAGGGAGTCATCAAACTCACATTTGCCCTCACATGGATGAAGCCTCAACATTGTTGGAAAACCATACTGTTCCACAGCAAGAATTTCCAACTGGTTACCGTAAACTTTCTCCCAACCTACCGTCAACTGACGGAGTGATCGATTCAATTTCACATTCGGTCGATCACACTCTTCCATTGGAGAGTGAAACTCATGTCACTCGGGTTGATGATCCATTAGTTGATCAAGTGGTCGATTCAATTTCACATTCGGTCGATCCCACTTTCCCTTTAGAGAGTGAACTTCATACCACTCAGGTTCTTCTTTTTACATCAGATTCTTCTATGCCGGGGGGCATTTCACATGTTTCTACAGAACCCCCTCCAAGCATTGAGGTCTTTTCCTTTGATTGGAATACACTGACGGAACCTCGTCTTCCTTCCTCCATCCCTTTCCAAATCATTGTCAAGGCTGGTGGTAGGGACATACATCATACTCAGGTAGATGAAGGTGCTTCTGTTAGTATTTTATCCTCAAATGTTTGGAAATCTTTGGGTTCCCCTCATCTTGCGCCTATTATGCAGAATCTGAAAGCTTTTTAACAGAACCTTGGATTTCAATTTACTCCTTGGGCGAGACTATGTATATGCAATGAAAGCTGTCGTATCGACACTCTTTCGCGTGATGTCTTTCCCTCACAATGGCAGTATTGTGACTGTAGACCAGCTTTCGTTCCCTATTCTTGTTTCAACTACCAATAATATGACACCCCTAAATGTTCCTGATTCTAAAGTGGTATCTTCCCTGCCACGGGTTAATTATGTGGAAACTGGTCCCATGTTTTCAGTTACCAATGTAAGTGAGCCTCTCACTGTTTGCTTATCTTCCTTTGATTTAGATCCGGTAATTGACATGGAAAACTCTATGGCATTACTCGAACACGATGTTCTTATCGCTTTTGAGTCCCTTGATATGTGTTCCTTCCAGAGAAGTATTCTTCCTTCTGATGAAGACCTCTTGGAAGCCATGATCAAGGTGTGTCCATTGACATGTCTTTCTTCCAGTTGGAAGCCATGATCAAGAAGTGTGAGGAAAGTTCCTTTTACTGTGTCAACCTTGTTAAAAAATGAATCAGTGTGTACGAGGAAAGTTCCTTTTACTGTGTCGACCTCGTTAAAAAATGAATCAGTTGGTCAGAGGATAGTTCTTTTTACTGAGTCAACCTCGTTAAAAAATGAATCAGGGACGAGGATAGTTTTTTCCTGTATCAACCTCGTTAAAAAATGAAACAGGCTAGTGTGAGGAAAGTTCCTTTTACTGTGTCAACCTCGTTAAAAAATGAATCAGAGTGTACGAGGAAAGTTCCTTTTACTGTGTCGACCTCGTTAAAAAATGAATCAGTTGGTCAGAGGATAGTTCTTTTTACTGAGTCAACCTTGTTAAAAAATGAATCAGGGGCGAGGATAGTTTTTTCCTGTATCAACCTTGTTAAAAAATGAAACAGGCTAGTATGAGGATAGTTCTTTTACTGAGTCAACCTCCTTAAAAAATGAATCAGGTAGATTTTAGGATATGTAGGTCGATTGTAGAAAGTAGAATTTCGAGGAAAGTTCCTGTTACTGAGTCAACCTCGTTAAAAAATGAATCAGTGTGTATGAGGATAGTTCTTTTACTGAGTCAACCTCATTAAAAAATGAATCAGGTAAATTTTTAGGTTATATAGGTAGATTGTAGAAAGTATTTATGAGCATAGTTCCTTGTCTTGTGTCAAGCTCGTTAAAAAATGAATCAAGGTTTTTAGAGCATAGTTCCTTGTCTTGTGTCAAGCTCGTTAAAAAAAGAAACAAGGAGTCATGAGCATAGTTCCTTGTCTTGTGTCAAGCTCGTTAAGAAATGAATCAAGGTTTTTGGAGTAAAGTTTTTTGTTAGGTAGATTGTAGAGAAAGGTAGTGTTTACTTGTCTTGTTTGTCACTAGAAAGCCTTAGCTTCTAGGGAGGTCGGTTTTGTCCGCAAAATTGACTCTTTCCACATGACAGCAGCCAAGGGAAATCCTGGGCCGGCTAGTTATGGCGGTGTCTTCAGGAACGAAATGGGAACAGTATTGCATATATATCATGGAACAATTGGCAAAGATGCCAACAACACTGCTGAATTGGAAGGATTATGGAAAGGTATTTACATAGCAGAACATAAAAAAATTTTCCCTCTTGAGGTAGAAGGGGACTCTCTTATCTTAATAATAGCAGCCACAAGGATTCAAACAGGCACCTTAGCAGCCAAGATTTCCTCAATATGGAGGTCGCTTAGTAGACTGGAACAAATTGAGGAATGGCTCAGGACCCCCTAGAGCATCACCTTCAAGCATATAAGGCACACTGCCAACAAAGTAGCAGATAGATTGGCCAATCAGGGGGTCAACCAGTAGCTCCCATTCTTCTCAGGCCCTCTTTGTGACTCAGATGATGCACAACTCAAACATGAGTGCACTTCTTTGTTGCAACAGGATTATTCTCTCCCGAATGCAAGTGAATAGTCGGCTCAAGGGTACGAAGGTGGCGTGGAGGGTGGGCGCGTGGCCGCTCACAAGTGCCATATGTAATTGTAGCAGGCCGGAGCCATGGTCTTGCACAAACTTATTAATTGTAGCATTAACGCTGCCCTCCCTGGAGTTCGTTTTATGTGCGATGGCACCTGGTTTGGTCCTCACTCTTGTTTCTCCTCCGCGCGCTTTCAGGTTCAACAAGGTGGCAGCTCCTTGCTGTTCCTCAAGTGCCAACTCCATCCTCTACTTCCCTTCGGCTCTGGTTCATGGTGCTGACAGTGATTAGTGTGCTCAGTCTCCATTATATTCGGTGTGCTTTCTCCTCAGTCGCTTCCCTGCCATTCCCTCTCTGTTTGTCAGTCCTGCTCTTCACAAAATGCCAAGAGAATGACCCAGAATGGGGTGCAGATGGGGCAGTTCTTGTGGCTGAGTCTCCCGCCAACCATCCTCTACCACTTCAGACCCCTCATTGGATGCTTCGGAGTTCTGCTACAACATATATCCTGCTACAAGAAGTGGCAGGGGCAGGGGAAGAGGGCAAGTAACAACTGAAGTTTTCTCACATCATTCTCACTCGCATACAGCCTGATTCCGTATTCCCTGTTCTCTGGGAAACCCATCATTCATTGTTTCAGTGACAGTCGAAATGTGTGAGGACGTTGTGGGTTCAGGGGAGGTTAATCATGGGGCTCCTCTGGAACATACGATGGAAAACCAGAACGTCTCCTAGTTCCAAGACTCAGGAGGCTTGCAAACTATGAATACAAACGCTAATGCTGGCCCAAGCGCACCAGCGGGAGGTGACCCTTCAAGTTCTGCGGCCCATCCTTCTGAATCCAAAGACTCAGATCAATTTGGGTGCCGAATTGTAGAAGAACAACCATCAACCTCGGATGAAGATTGAACTAGTCTGCGCCTTTGGTTTTTTGGTCAGTTGCCGAAGAAAGAAGTTCAACTCCCTCTGGATACATAGTTTTCATGCTTGTAAGCTTGCTGAATCAGGTCTCTGTCAATTCTATATGTCGGTCTCCACTATGAGGGCAACTTTTTCTTATATGTTGGTGTCTGTTTACGTTTATGTTTATGTTGGAATCTATCCAAGAGCTAGCTGTGAACAAGTTAGTCCTGGTTACTGTATGGGTCAGTTTTTAGTCACCGCATGGGTTAATTTTGGTATGGTCACTGTCAAGATTTGGAATCTTATGTTTTCAGATACTACAAATCCTGATGTAATTCAATACGCAGGTTCTCTAGTAAGTACGTCAAGAGTTTTTGTAAGAATGCCAACTCCATGGCTAGAACTCTCGAGGCATCTGCCTCTCTGTAATATCATTTTTGTATCAATATAGGAGTAGACCAATTAAGAAAAAAAAATTGGGAAAATGGTCCCATATCCCCAGTCGGACCCACTATACCAAACGGAAAAGGAGTTGCTAACCAAGGTCCAGACTGGGTGGGTATCCCCCTTGTTGTAGACCTAATGTTTGGGGCTTCAACAACTGCATATATGAAAGTTCACAAGAAAAAACAAAAAATAGGTCTGAAGAAACTGCTCAGACTTAAAGTCCGAGTTCCTACAGGAATAGACAAATCAGTTACAGCAAGAACACCAATGGTTGAGCCCTGATTGGCTTAAATTAACCCAAACTATGAACAACAATACTATTGTCCCCAGTGGAGTCGCCAATTCTGTTGAGGGACTATGTCCCCTAGGGTTTTGGGTCAACACCCTAGTAGAGCGAGGGGTTATCTACAGTAAAAGAAAAGCATTCCACGTAGACATGATACTTAAATAAGCAAGCTATGCAAAGAGATGCGTACCTGGGTGTCCTTCGTTCCAGTAGATCCAACTAGGGTTCAAACCCTCTTGGAGTTCCTCTTGATCCTTGAACCTACCAAACAGCCAATTTAAAGAAGCATAGCAATATATGGATAAAGTATCATATAGAAATCAACTTCATAACATATTGAAAGACGGTTAATTATACATTGAAACAATTATTCATATGTAAACCATAACAATAACATCATATGCGTAAAGAAGATTGATTTCAGGAACAAGACATATGTTTCTTTATTACAGATGAATAAAACAAAGCAAGGAATGATATCACCTAAATCTTCCTCTTGCTGGCTCCAAGCAGAACCGTCCTCCGGGTCCGTCCAATCAAAAGCCTTCAAAAGGCTCCTTCCATGACTCACACAAGGATATCTCAACTAGTGAAATGACATCAAAACTCAAGGAAACAAGGGTTTCCTATAGTGGGGGAAGTGCTGGAAGCACAGGGATCTTCAGACCTGATCAGGGATAATCTCAGCAGAGTCTATTCTCTCTTTTTTCTCCCTCTTAAGGCCTTCCCATTGAAGCCTTTTTATAATTCTCCCAAAGTAGTTTTTTAGTTGGGAATTCGTTGGGAATAGTTGGGGCCACGGGAACTAATAGGTAATCAACAAGTAAAACCCATGATCTCCGCTTGAAATTAAGGATATTTAATTTTTTTTAAGTGTTTTAAGACATGTACGTGGGTTGTATATACACTGACCTACATACACACGCATTTAGCTCAGGGCAATGTCGCGTATAGGGAATAAAATATTATTTTTTAAATATTTGGATCAAGTCTAGAAGGAGGGTTGCCCTAGGCCATAAATGTAGCATCACAAATATCAAAGGTGAGATTTGGAGCTATTACACATACGTAACTGAATAGGAGACCAATGTAGCATGGGCCTGCCTATGCGTTCCCACGTCTATTTTGGTAATAAATTCGCGTCTAACCCCAAATCCAGTATGACCTGATCCATCTCATACTCACCAATTTGCGCCGTCAATCACATTTCCTGTCCGGTATGCAAAGCATGCTTTCCAACCTTCCAGATCACGCATGGCTCTCCTGACCCTGCGCACCTAGTGATCAGCTCTTGTAGTCCCTTAACTGCCTTATTATCACGTAGCAACTTCATACATGTCTCTAAAAAGGTAGTAAGCATAGAAGGATCCATTCCTGGCTCAAGTTGATCCTTACTACCTGAAGTAGAGGCTTCCGTGAAGCTCTTTTTAGCTTCCTTAAATGTTTCCTTCACATGTTCCATCTCAGACTTAGGTTCCTTTGTAGGAACCTCGCGAACCTTCGAATCTTCTTTGGGTTGTTTCCTCTTATCTTCCCCTGTAGTTGCGCCACTTCTGAGTACCATGTTTATGCTGGGGTCCTCTTCGCATGGTTCAGACCTCATCATTTGGATATTTTGAGTTGGAGTGGGTTGTAGTATGCCTTTCTCGTGCATTTGGGCGATCAGCATCAGGTAATCTACCATTTCGTGATCAAACTTCTCACAGGAAAGATAAGATATTCTCATCAGGTTGGTGCAATCACGAGCGTAGTGCCCTGACCCTCCGCAATTATAATAGATTAGATTTCCGCGCCCTCGTCTAGGTCCTGACCCAGGTTTGGAAGTGTTTTAGCCAAACAATTTCCACACTACTAGCCCTTTTGGCAATAGTCCGTGGAGCGCAGACTGAAGTCTCACCTGAGGTAGTATGGGAGGGTGCTGAAACCAGGTTTTCGCACCCTAGGGATGTCTTGATGAGGATTGGGAGGGTCGCGAATCGATCTGCACACTCACACTACTCTGCCCAGCAGTCTGGCCTTCGCGTAGCTTGGCGATGAGGCACTTCTTAGATCCTTCTTATTAACGTCTGTATTATAGATTCAATCTAGTTCTTAATGTCATTAATGAAGCATTCAACAGTTATAACTAGTGCACGCAACCATAAATCTTACAGATGTGCATAAACTCAGAATATAAACATAAAAAAATAGATCTGTGACCAAATGCACAATAATTCAGAAACACTTATCTTTATTAATCTTCTGCTCAGTACAATCCGTTCCACCCTGTGCACTCAGCTGCAGGGGTCCGCGCACACAACTGCGGACTCTACCAGGCCTCTGTGCACACAGCTACAGAGCCTACTCTAACTACTACCAAACTAGACTTAGACTTATAGACTTAGAGTGAATAGTGCCTTTACAAACCCATATGCTTCAGATCTGATTAGATCTACCCAAAAGTTGACTTCTAAACCTAGAGCCCTTCTCTATTTATACATTCCCATTGTCCGTGGACCATGGACAGGCCTACTAGATTTCTATTATCTTACATTATTCTTGGGCAGACAACCCTTTGACCTAACTCGTTATAATTCGCGCACTTCAGGGAGCCTTTACCATACTATTACCCAAACTTGTGGGATTTAAGCCCCAAAACCGTTACGCGAGGGGGATCCGCTACCCAACAGGCCCCTAACACAATCATTGTGACTCGTCCTGAGTCACTCAGCGGTCGCGTTGATCTTTGCTCGGAGTTCCTCCAACAACCTTTGCACTGTTCGTTGTATCAATTGTGCTCGACGTTCTGATACATTGTCGGAGGCACCTTCCCGCCTTAGCGCATATGTGTCCTGCAGCTTGGTCATCTTCCCCTCGATCATAGTGGTGATCATGAACACTTCCTCAAGCCAAGGCTGGATGCGCGCTTTGAGCCCAGCTTCGCACTATCGTGCGATGTCCACCTGCTCCTTCAGAGCCTGGGCCTCCCTCATCTTGGCCAAGCGCTGAGTGATGGCGATCGTTTGTGCAATCCCCTGGACTTTGTCATAAGCCTATTGCAACTCTCGCGCTTCTGTCTCTACTTGTTGCAGCGTTGGGTCTTGTTGGAGTGATGTGAGCATAAGAAGGGACTGATCCAACAATCCTATGCAATCTTGGACAGTGTGCTCTATCACTTCCAATCCTACTTGAATCTCGCAAGGGCGTTGCTTTTGAACTTCCAGGGGTGTAGTAGGCTGCACCTTCATCCTTAGCTCTGTGATCTATAAGTTCAACTCCCACTGAGCTTTCATGGCCTCCTCTTGGGCCCTACAGAATCCTGCCGCCATGTGATGAATCTTGTCGGCCGCGGGGAGTTCTGCTAGGATAGCCAATTCTGGTACACTGCTACAGACTTCCTCCATGACCTATTCCAATCCTTGGTGTGACCCATTACAATTCGCGCTTTTTTAACTTCACGGAGTCTTTACAATATTAATACCCAAAATTGTGGGCTTTGAGCCCTAAAACCGTTACGCAAGGCCTCTGCTACCCAACAGGCCCCCAACACAATCATCGTGACTCGTCCCGAGTCACTCGACTGGTGCGTTGATCTTTGCTTGGAGTTCCTCCAACAACCTTTGCACTGCACTGACATCTGCCACACTTTTTTCCACTGTCTGCTATATCAAATGTGCTCGACATTCTGATGCATTGTCGGAGGCACCTTCCTTCTTTAGCGCATATGTGTCCTATAGCTGGGTCAGCTTCCCCTTGATCGTTGTGGTGATCGTGAACACTTCCTCAATCCAAGGCTGGATGTGCGCTTTAAGCCCAGCTTCTTGCTATCGTTCGATGTCCAAATGCTCCTTCAGAGCCTAGGCCTCCCTCATCTTGGCCAAGCATTGAGTGATGGCGACCGTTTGTGCAGTCCCCCATACTTTGTCATAAGCCTACTACAACTCCCACGCTTCTGTCTCTACCTGTTGCAGCGTTAGGTCTTCTTGGAGTGATGGGGGCATAAGGAGGGACTGATCCTTAGCTCCACAATCTGTAAGTTCAACTCCCACTGAACTTTCGCGGCCTCCTCATGGGCCCTACGGAATCCTGCCGCCATGTGATGAATATTTTCGGTCGCGGGGAGTTCCGCTGAGATAGCCAATTCTAGTACACTGCTACCGACTTCCTCCACGGCCTGTTCCAATCCTTGGTTGTGACCCATTACAATTCGCGCTTTGCGCACTTTGCAGAGTCTTTACATTATTAATACCCAAAATTATGGGCTTTGAGCCCTAAAACCGTTAGGCAGGGCCTCCGCTACCCAACAGGCCCCCAGCACAATCATCGTGACTCGTCCTGAGTCACTTGGCTGGTGCATTGATCTTTTCTCGGAGTTCCTCTAGCAACCTTTGCGCTGCACTGACATCTGCCACACTTTGTTCCATTTTCTGCTATATCAAATGTGCTTGGTGTTCTGATGCGTTGTCGGAGGCACCTTCCTTCCTTAGCGCATATCTGTCCTGCAGCTGGGCGAACTTCCCCTCGATCATTGTGGTGATTGTGAATGCTTCCTCAAGCCAAGGCTGGATGAACGCTTTGAGCCCAGCTTCTTGTTGCTATGCGGCATCCACGTGCTCCTTCAAAGCCTGGGCCTCCCTCATGTTGGCCAAGCGCTGAGTGATGGCGACCGTTTGTGCAGTCCCCCGAAGTTTGTCATAAGCCTACTGCAACTCTCGTGCTTCTGTCTCTACCTGCTGCAGCGTTGGGTCTTCTTGGAGTGATGGGAGTATAAGGAGGGACTGATCCAACAATCCTATGCAATCTTGGACAACGCGCTCTATCACTTCCAATCTTGCTTGAATTTCGCAAGGGCACTACTCTCGATCTTCCAGGGGTGTAAAAGGCTGCACCTTCATCCTTAGCTCCGCAATTTGTAATTTCAATTCCCATTGAGCTTTCGCGGCCTCCTCTTGGGCCCTACGAAATCCTGTTGTCATGTGATGAATCTTGTCGACTGCGGGGAGCTCCGCTGGCACAACCAATTCTGGTATAGTGTTGTAGATCTTCTCCACAACCTGTTCCAATCCTTGGTTGTGTGCAACTAAGTCGTCGCGCTGTAGACTGATCTGTTCTAGAATTCCTTTTTCTCCATTAAGACCTAGAGGGCACGACCTTGCCTAGCACGGAGCTTAGCGATCACCCCATCTTGCAGCTAGTATAGGGTTTCTCACGAAAGGGCAGCCAAATTCAATCCCCAACCCCTCATGTCACCTTCGGCTTCTGTTAAGACGACGCCTGTTGGTAATACTAAAGTGTTCATTGTGGAGGCATGCACCATCTGCTTCGCTGCAGGTATACCTTCTGCAAGGGTCGGAATCATCCCTCCTGGGGGTCGCACCTGTAACGCCTGCAACTGTGCCCTAAGCTCCCCCAACACAGTTGTATACTCTGACATCAGCTCCTCTAGAGCACCTTTAGTGACATCATGCACCGGTTTGCTGCTGTCAAGAAAGTCTTTCTCCAAGGTCTTTGTTGTCTTTGTCTTTTTACGTGTATGTGGCGGCTCCTAGATGAGTGGCCTCTTGACTTGGGTCGATTTTGTAGTAAGGTTTGTGCATTTCTATGTCTCTGCTTCCCCTTGTATGTCCTGCTTCGTGGACATTTCCTAATTGTCCCTAATCTCTTCGGTGATTGTGGTGGTGGTTGCTGCTGCTTCCTCGATCGCCTCCTGTTGTGAGGCTGCTTTCTATTCCTGGCGCATCCTTTCCGCCATCTTAGTGATTCACAATTTGAGTTCCTTCTTTCACTGCTGTGCTGCAATATTTTCTAATTTGGCCAAGTTTGGGGTGCGCCACTCTAGAGGCCATGCTGCCATTACCTCGTAAATTTCATCGTCCGTTGCAATGAACGAAAGCTTTACCCATGTTCAATTTTGATCCTTCCGCGCCTGGATATACAAATTATGGATGTCTGCCTTGAACTCAGCCGCACTTTGCAAACTGTTGTATACTATCAGGGATAACCATGACCTGTGAGTGATCCATGTCTAAATACTCACCTCCATGAATATCCAAAACACTTTGATCTCACAAATCCTTGTGGCATATTTCGTAGCCTGGAGCACGTTATACCACATGACTTCATGGAGGTTCTTCTCAATGTCAGGAAATTGGTTGCCCTTCGGCAGCTCTCCTACAACTGGGACCGGGATCCGCTTAAGGGATGTCTGATGTCAGAATGCTGGAACCCTACGAAGAAAGAAATTGAAGATTTGTTGGATCAAGAGCTACACGAGTTCATGGTACAAGAAAACAAAACCCCGTAGATAGCCTTAGCGCACACCACTTCCACCAAACCAGAAGTTTAACATGGCAAGCGCGATCAAGTTGCATGTATTTAGAGGAGTAGGAAGCGAAGATCTAGATCAGTTTTGGTTTGTGGTAAGAGCAGTGTGGGAAGTGCACAAAGTTACGAATGATAACATTAAAAAGGCCACCTTGGTGAGTGCGTTGCAGGATCGCGTGCTAACTTGGTATATCAAGCACTCTAGCGATCATCCAAATGCCAAAATAGCGAAGGTCCAGGATGCATTGAACAAAGAGTTTAGCCAGCCGAAATCAGAGACGCAGTCAATCATCGGGTTCAAGGAGATTGTGATGCTGCCAGGTGAAACCCCTTGGGATCTAGATCAGAGACTAAAGAGTATGATCCGTGAGGCTAACATGACGCTAATGGATGTGCAACACCGCGTGTGGTTTGTGATGTCTTTGACACAACATCTGAGGATGGCGCTATCACAGCAGAAGATCTCAACTGAGGATGAAGCATTAGAGATAGCGAAGAGGTTGCATGAAACTCCAATACAGGATCCTCAGTTGGGAGTTCAGCAAATCCACGTGCAACTACAAAATCTATGCTTGGAGATGCAAAGTTTGAAACAGGAGAATGCACCCCGGCCAGAAGTGTGAAAAGAAGTTTGGTGCATAAACTATAGAAGCCAGGGCCACGATAAGGATCACTGTCTGGTATTAGCGAACTATTTGGCGGGGGGGGGGGGGGGGGGGCGCAATTCCACTGAGGCCAGAGGTGCAGGCCAGACCAAGTGCAGTGCCCTCGCTCTGGTGTGTGATCTTTCAAGTGGGGAGAAAGCACACAATAGACAATTGTCATCTATTGCAGAAGTTTACGCACACCCCCAGCAGCTATTTTGCAATTTTTGTAGATCGGTGGGCCACGATGAATGAGACTGTCGAAGTTATGAATTGTTGATGGATCGAACACCTGCCTACAGGATGCAGACTGAGGTGCGAGGTCAGGATCCAGCTGTAGCAATAGCGCGGCGGTTTCCAAGGGTGAGGATGAGGATGAGGAGGAATGGGACCAGGAAGGGGCTGCAGACAGCTAATCTGTTATAACTGTGGAGGACCAGGGCACTATGCTCGTGACTGTACCAACCCAACTAGAATATCGTGCCCCTATTGTGAGCAGTTTAATCATGAAATGATAGATTATCCCATGCTGATAGCACAGATATGCGAGAAAAGGGCAGCACAGCCTACGCTGACGCAGAATGTCCAAATGATGAGGTCCGAACCACGTAAGGAAGACCCCAACGTGAACATGATGCTCAGAAGTGGTGCAACCATAGGGGAAGATAAGGGGAAACAAACCGAGGATGACACATGGGTTCGTAAGGCCCCTACAAAGTAGCCTAAGTTCGACTTGGAACACGCGAAGGAGACATTTATGGAAGCTAAGAAGAGCTTCGCGAAGGTCTCTACTTCAGGTAGTAAGGATCAACCTGAGCCAGAAATGGATCCCTCTATGCTAACTACCTTTTTGGAGACATGCATGAAGTTGCTACGCGACAATAAGGTAGTTAAGGGATTACAAGAGTTGATAACTAGGTGCGCAGGGTCAAGTGAACCTCATGTGGTCCAGAAACTGGGAAAACATGCTTCGCACATAGTACAGGAAATGCAATTAACGGCACAGATTGGCGACTATGAGATGGATCAGGTCATTCTGGACTTAGGTTCGAACATGAATGTGCTACCTAAACAGACATGGAAATGCATGGGTAGGCCCGCATTATAGTGGTCTCTGATCCAATTACAGATGGCAAACCAACAAAAGATCTTGCCCATTGGGAGATTACGAGTAACGGTGGACATCGAAGGCACAAGCACATTAACGGATTTTGAGGTAATAGAAATTGTGGATGATAGAAACCCTTACCCCACATTGCTAGGAATAGACTGGGCCACGGATATGAATGGAGTCATCAACCTAAAGAAGCCAAAAATGATATTTGAGAAAAAATCCCTACACGTAGTCATTCCGCTAGATTCGGCCGAAGGAGCGCACTACACTGAACCCGTGCGCGACGAAGGAAGTGATGAGGAATTGGATTGTATCTACAAGATAACTGTGAGAAATCAGGATTGGGTAAATCTGTTTGCAGAGGGAAGAATATCATGGGAACATGCAGATTCCTGCCCCTCAGATCCAAATGAAGAAGACGAGCGCTGGCATAATTAGTTGAACGGAGTAACAACGTTAAACTACAACATGATGACTAGATCGCTACATTACGTAACCATTGAGGATCGAGATCTACCAACCTATGATGGGTTGACAGTGGTGGATGAATTTTTGAACAAGTTTGAAAGCACAGTACTAGAGCACCAGAGGTTTGATGCATTAAAATGGGCGCTGCACTCGATGCCTGCGCGGTGGTGGGGAACGCATGAAGGAACCTTTGAAGACTAGCGCGACTGTAGGAGGATGATGTAGATAAGGTTTGGGAAGCCAGAGCTACAAATAACAAATAAATACGATGGACGTTATGACCAACGCATGCACCTTACAAAATGGACCAAAGCTTATGGGGAAGAACCCCAGCCGGAGTGGGTACACTTATTTTATCATACCCTGGATGTAATCCTGAGGAACTGGTATACTGAGACAGAACTCCGACATGGTACAGGCGAATGGGATATCTTGCGTGAAGGATTTTTATTAACATTCTTATTTGAAGACCAATGGATGGATACTATTGACGATGCGCTACAAGTTGTTAAGGTAGCCATTTTCAAAATACCACTGGAACCAGAAGAAATAGTGCAACTAGTATGGTCTCATCAGTTGAGCTAGGCCCTAGAATGTTACAATGTGCAGGTAGAGGATGAGGATGATGACCCCAGAAACATCAATATTTTGGAAACAGAGGGGAGTCGCGAGGTTCGTGGACCCCAACATCACCGCGCCACTAAAAACGAAACAAGTGAACATTGGTACGGAGGAGGAGCCGAAGTACGCAACGCTTGGGGACTATTGGGACGATGCCACAGTGAATAAGGTCGTCGAATTACTTTGCAAATATCAAGACTTATTCCTGACCAAAATAACCAAGTTAAAAGGGATCCTCGGTGACCTAGGGATGATGAAGATAACTCTGAAACTAGACGCGAAGCCAGTTAAGCAGCGTCCTTACCATTTGAATCCAAAGTACAAGGAAAAGGTCCGCAAAGAATTGGACAAAATGCTTGCAGCAGGAATTATTGAACCTGTGGAAGAGTTTGACTGGGTGAGTCCTATGATAGTGCAGGAGAAAAAATAAAAGGGTGAAATCTGAATCTGCGTGGACCTCCGAAAACTGAATGACGCTTATGTTCATGACCCATTCCCGACACCCTTTATGGATGAAGTTCTAGAGAATGTTGGTGGACAGGAAGCGTACTCATTTATGGATGGATTCTCTGGCTACCATCAGATCAAGATCGCGCCAGAAGATAGAAGAAAGACCACCTTTGTGACTGAATGGGGATGTTTTCAGTACATTGTTATGCCCTTTGGGTTAAAGAACGCTCCAACAATATTTTCACGCGTAGTAGTGGCCGCGTTCAAGGAATTCATCCATAAGTTTTTGGAAGTTTACTTTGACGATTGGACTGTATTTGGGCTAGTTAAGAAACATATAGCGAGCTTACGGTTGATGTTGGATACATGCCGATGACACCAAATTGCGCTGAATCTTAAGAAGTGTACCTTTCTCGTCCCCTTCGACAATTTGCTCGGCCATGTGGTCTGTAGAGAAGGCCTGATGGTGGACCCTGCGAAGATTGTTGTCATACTCAATCTGCAAGCATCACGAAGTGTCAAACAACTCCACACCACGTTGGGGCACACTGGCTACTATCACAAGTTTATTAAGGGCTATGCACAAATCACGGCACCAATGGAACAACTGTTAAAAAAAGATGCTACATATTGTTGGAATGATGATTGTAAGAAGAGTTTGGAGATTCTCAAGGAAAAAATGGCATCCACCCCCATTTTGGTTTTCCCAAAATGGGACATTGAATTTCATGTCCATGTTGATGCGTCGTGTATCGCGCTGGGTGTTGTACTCACGTAGGAAGGAGCGGAAGGAATTGATCACCTGATCGTGTTCGCAAGTCGACGATTGTCCAAAGCTGAAAAGAACTAATCCAATATTGAGCGTGAGGGGTTGGCAATGGTATACGCGCTCCAGAAATACCACCACTATCTCCTCGGTGAACACTTTAAGATGTATACTGATCATTCCGCGTTGAAATACTTAGTGAATAAGCCTGTCTTTCGAGGGCACATTTGTAGATGGTTGTTATTGTTTTAAGAATATGATTTCGAAGTCATCATAAAGCCGGGAAGCCTAAATGTAGGCCCAGATCACCTATCCCGAATTGAGAATGGTGAAGAGCCCACAAATTTAGAGGAAGGACTACCTGATGCAAAGCTTTATGCAGTGCGCGTCACGGATGGCCACTTTGATGATATAATCCACTTCTTAAATAAAGGGATTGCACTGCAGGGGTATTTAGTTAAGCAGAAGAAAGAACTGGTGATATGCATAATGGAATTTACTGTTATTGCCGGGAACCTCTATAAAATGGGAAGCGATGAAATATTACAAAGATATGTACCTGAATTTGAAGGAGGACAGATCCTTGTGGAAGCACATTGAGGGGTTGCAAGAGGACATTATGCGGGGAGGGCGACAACACAAAATATTCTTCGCACCGGACTATGGTGGTCAAATCTACATCAAGACTCAAAAGCGTACTGTCGAGCCTGTGAAACATGTCAATGGACTGGGAAACCATCGCGGAGGGACGAAATTCCGCTCAATCCCCAGATGACATTGTAACCATTCAAAAAATGGGTGATCGACTTTGTGGGGCCTATCACCACTCAAGGAAAGACGGGTGCATGCTATATCATCACTGCGACATAATACTTGACTCGATGGGCGGATGCACAACCAGTTAAGGATTGCACGACCACTACAACTGCGAAATTTTTGTTCAAGAATGTCTCACACGGTTCGGATGCCCAAAAATTCTAATGAGCGATTGCAGAACGCAGTTCCTAAATGAAACTATCAGCGTACTCACTGAGGAATTCCAATTATATCATCAACAAAGTACGTCGTATCATCCGCAGGTGAATGGGACAGTTGAAGCTTTCAACAAGATTTTAGAGACTGCATTGATCAAGGTTTGTAACACGTAGTGAAACGATTGGGATTTACGCATACCTGCTGTGCTATGGGCGTACCAAACCACATGCAAGAAATTGATGGATCAGACACCTTTCTGGTTAGTCTATGGCATAGAAGTCGTCATGCCAATGGAATACATTGTACCTAGTTTGCAAATAGCAGCAATGACAGGCATGGCAGACCGTGGAGCATTGGAAGAAAGGTTCACACAATTGGAAGAACTAGAGGAGGAACAGTTTTTGGCAGGATTCCATCAGCAGGTATAGAAGCAAGACAAAAAGGCTTGGCATGATCACCATATCAAGTTGCGCACATTCAAAGAAAACGATTTAGTATTGTTGTATGACAGCAAGTTGGAGAAATTCCCTAGAAAACTCCAGATGCATTGGTTGGGACCATATGTAGTCAAGGAAGTCATAGAGGGAGGCGTGATCCAGCTCGGCAAGCTTAATGGAGAGCCCTTCCCAGGGAGAGTAAATGTCAGTCACCTGAAGCTCTACACAGGTGGGCCAACTACCTAACTAACTGACCGAAGTATAGTCTCACTGCTCCAGACAGTTGAAAGAGAGCACGGGATGATAAAGCAGTCTATGAGGGAGCTACGCGACAACAAGGGTGCGCATAGAATCGGTATGTCACAAGGGTCGCGGTTGGGTAGAAGGGGTTGTGCTGCTGCGTGGACAAGAACGAAAGTGACTATTGTTGGCATTGTTCATGATAATATTTTTGAGTTATGGTGAAAAGGAGCGGGCGATGGGCAATTAAGATACGAAGTACGAGCCAGATCTGGAACGATCTACCGTAGATTTAACGTTAATGCACTAGAAAAGGAGGGAATGGCTGAATTTGAATTTCAACACACCTATAAATCACAGAGGGGCATCCACCGAACGATCTGTGGTATCGAGAGAAGTAAGCTATTGTGCTTTCCAATCGGTATGGAACTGCTGATCATCGATGCTCAAGGAGTAAGCTTGGGGGTTTTAATATGGCCAATGAAGATGTAGGACCTTCTAGATAGTGTGATGTTGATGGCTGTGGATGCCATGCTGATTTCAGCATTGACAATTTGGGATGTACCAGAAAGTCTCAAACACAAAGCATAACTGGTCCAGATGCTGCTGCCTAAACCATGGGGTGGCAGGCAACCCAGGAAAGATAAGGAAAAGATGGTGAATCTTGAGACAAATGATGGAATTGTAGTTAACAGTTCATCTTTGATGCACCATGAAGATTGGGATCTCACGGACAGCAACATATTTCTCGCAGAAATGCAACACAAGCATTACCAGACAGTGCATATGTTGAACTAGAGATTGAAAACTTGCTGCTTTGGCACAAAGAAGTCTCGCCTTTGGCGCCTCAGCTAGAGCTAAAATCCTATGAGGGGTCGCTTTGTGTTAACCAAGCAGAGCAGAATGAGCATCATTAGTTAAGCGAATTAGTAGAGGCAATAGAGCAGGAGCTTGAAGAAGTGTTGCAGGAGACAAGGAGGGAGAAACAGAATGTAGTGTGTCACTCACAGGGATGGTGGACCACGAAGCCTTGGCAGCGCATATTGCCGCACTGACAAGTGACTTGGGATGAGTCACGATGGTTGTGTTGGGGGCCTGTTGGGTAGCTGAGGCCCTGCATAATAGTTTTGGGGCTTAAAGCCCACAATTTAGGGTAATGATATTGTAAAAGTTTTGTGAAGTGTGCGAAGCGCGAACTGTAATAGGTCAAGTCAAAGGGTTGTCAACTCGAAAATAATGTAAAATAATAGGAAGTGAGTCAGACCATGGGAATGTATAAATAGAGCAAGGCTCTAAGGGTAGAAGGTAGCCTTTTGGTGAAGGTCTGATGTATTATGGGGTTGTGAATGCAATATTCGATCTGAGTCTCTAAGTCCGAGTCGTGGGTGGTAGTAGTTAGAGTAGGCTCTGCAGCTGTGTTCGTAGAGGCCTGGTAGAGTACACAGCTATGTTCACGGATCCCTGTAGCTAAGTGCACAGGGTGGAACTGATTGTACTGAACAGAATATTAATAAAGATAAGTGTTTTTGAATTATTGTGTATTTGGTCGCAGATTTATATGTTTATGTTCTAAGTTTATGCATATCTTTAAGATTTATGGTTGCGCGCGTCGGTTATAACTGTTGAATGTTTGATTAAAGACCTTAAGAATTAGATTGGATCTATAATACACACATTAATAATAAGGATCTAAGAAGTGCCTCGTCGCTGAGCTACTTGATGGCCAGACTACTGAGCAGAGTAGCGCGAGTGCGCAGATCAATTCGTGACCCTTCGAGTCCTCATCAAGACATCCCTAGGGTGTGGAAACCTAGTTCCAGCACCCTCCCATACTACCTCGGGTGAGACTTTAGTCTGCGCTCTGCGGACTGTTGTCGAAAGGGCTGGTAGTGCGGGATTTGTTCTACTAGCAGGGTCGCAGCTCGTTTTAGTTCTGTAATAGGACCAGCCAGGTCTAGTCCCCTTATTCTTAGATTCACATGGCCTGCTTGTGTGACTTCGATTTTCAGTTTGCTGATTTCTTCATCCAACATTGCGCTTTTCCTCCTAATCAATGCCCATTCTTCATCGAGTTCGCAAAGTCTCAAGCTGCAGCGCCGAATGGCTTCCGACAACCACAGAATTCCTTTACCCACGTCCTCGCATTCAGTATGAACTGCAGGGGTGGTAGTCGGGGAAATTGTCTCCACCTTCCTATTTTCATTGTGTCTGATCACGGATAGGGTCATCTTCACACACCCCATTTTTTTTACGGTCCTATCAACCCATCGAACCCCTGGTACACACAGATTTAGTTGGGGTGGTGGTTGTACAGCATACGACTGCATCCCTCGTCGTAGGCAGGTTCCCAAACTGCTTCGTCTTGGTTGTCCAGACCGCGTTTGATGCTGAAGGCCTCCAACCTATACACGCAACCGCCTTCTACATTCGCACCCATTCCACCTAATCTTCCAAGGTGTACTCCACCCTCGTGTAGTTGGTGCATGCAGCGCCCCTTTTTGCACACCGTGCCACTCTTGCTCCATGATTGTAGTTCCATAGTGGTCCATGAATTCCTCCCTATTTGTTGCGCCATCATCTACTGGTAGTTTCCTTACTTCGGTTGTCATGCGTCGCAGTGATCTAATCATCATATTACAATTTAGCGTTGTTACTTCATGCAATCGGTTCTACCATTGCTCTATCTCTTCATTTGAGTCCAACGTGTAGGAACTGTCGCATTCCCATGAGATTCTCCCGTCTGCTGTTGGATTCACCCGATCCTGGTCTTGCACTGTTATCTAGTAGATGCAGTCTAGTTCATCGTCATTGTCCTCATCACACATAGGTTTAGTGTAGTGCGCTCCTTCGGCTGGGTCCAGCGGAACTATTACACGGAGTGACTTTTTCTCAAATATCATCTTCCGTATTTTTAAGTTGATGACCCCATTCATGTTCGTGGCCCAATCTATTCCTAGCAACATGGGGTATGGATTACTGTCATCAACAATTTCTATTACCTCAAAGTCCGTCTGCATACTTATGCCTTCAATTTCCACTGTCACCCCTTGCAACCTTCCCATTGGTAAGATCTTTTGTTGGTTGGCCATCCGTAATTGAATAGGAGACCACTGCAGCGCAAGCCTGCCCATGCGTTCTCACATCTGTTTTGGTAATACATTTGCATCTGACCCCAAATCCAGTATGACCTAATCCATCTCATACTCACTGATTTGTGACATCAATCACATTTCCCGTCCGGTATGCAAAGCAGGCTTTCCAAGCTTCCAGATCACACGTGGCTCTCTTGACCACGCGCACCTAGTGATCAGCTCTTGTAGTCCCTTAACTGCCTTATTGTAGTGTAGCATCTTCATACATGTCTCTAAAAGGGTAGTAAGCATAGAAGGACCCATTCCCGGCTCAAGTTGATCCTTACTACCTAAATTAGAGGCTTCTGTGAAGCTCTTTTTAGCTTCCTTAAATGTTTCCTTCACATGTTCCATCTCAGACTCAGGTTCCTTTGTAGGAACCTCGCGAACCTTTGAATATTCTCCAGGTTGTTTCCTCTTATCTTCCCCTGTAGTTGCGTCGCTTCTGAGTACCATGTTTATGCTGGGGCCCTCTTCGCGTGGGTTTAACCTCATCATTTGGATATTTTGAGTTGGAGTGGGCTGTAGTACGTCTTTCTCACACATTTGGGCGATCAGTGTCAAGAAATCTACCATTTTGTGATCAAACTGCTCACAGTATGGACAAGATATTCTCGTCGAGTTGGTGCAATTGCGAGCGTAGTGCCCCAGCCCTTCGCAATTATAACATATCAACTGTCGGCGCCCTCGTCCAGGTCCCATTCCTCCTCTCCCTCGTCTGCGTCCTTGGAATCCACCGCGTGGCCCTGCAACTGGATCAAAGCCTTGCGTTTTAGTCTATATTCAATAAGCTAGGGTCCTATCCATCAGTAGCTCATAGCTTTGACATGTTCGCTCGTTGTGACCTACTAATCTACAGAAGTTACAACATAGTTGCTGCGGAGTCTGGGTATACTTCTGCAACAGGTGACAGTTGTTCGTTGCGTGCTTTCCCCCTACTTGACAAATCACGCACCAGAGTGCGGGTACTACACTTTGCCCTGCTTGTACCTCTAGTCTCAATGGCATCAGTCCCCCTCCCGCCAAATAGTTCGTGAATACAGGGCAGTGATCCTTGTCATGACCCTCGCGTTTGCATTTGATACAACAAACTTCTTCACGCACCTCTGGTTAGGGCGCCCTATCATGCTTCACGCTTTGCATCTCCAAGCATAGGTTTTGTAGTTGTGCGTGGATTTGATGAACTCCCAACCTAGGATCCTATATTGGAGTTTCATGTAACCTCATCGCTATCTCTAATGCTTCAGCCTGGGTTTAGATCTTTTGTTGTGACAACGCCGTCCTCAGATGTGGTGTCAAAGACACCACAAACAACACACGGTGCTACGCATCTGTCAGCATCATGTTAGCCTCACGGATCATACTCTTCAGTCTCTAATCTAGATCCCAAGGGGTTTCACCTAGCAGCACCGTGATCTCCTTGAACCCGATGATCGACTGCATCTCTGATTTCAGCTGGCTAAATTCTTTGTTCAATGCATCCTAGATCTCCGCTATTTCGGCCTTTGGATGATCGCTAGAGTGCTTTATATACCACGTCAATGTGCAATCCTATAGCGTGCTCACCAAAGTAGCCTTTTTAATGTTATCATCCGTAACGCCTTGGGCTTCCCATACTACCTTTACCACGAACTAGAACTACTCTGGTTCCTCATTTCCTACGCCTCTAAATACAAGTAACTTAATCACACTCGCCATTCCAACCATTGGAGGTGGTGGAGGCAGAGTGGGTGAAGATGGGGTTGATGTAGGTGAAGTAGGTGATGGCGCAGATGGAGGTGGTAACTATGGAATGCACTGCTTTATCAACCAGACCACATTTCTTGGAGAGAACCTAGCGAGCTCCTTGTTAGAAAAATATTATATATGACAGAGAATGCAAGACATATAATATGCGGAAAAACACAAACACATAAAACTAGAGAGACACAAATATACGTGGTTCACCCAGTTTGGGCTACGTCCACCATGAACAGCCAGTCCTTCCTTTCTATTATCCAACAAATTGAAGAGACACAACCTACAACAGATCTGCCATAATATCCTCTGTTTTCTCTCATAGTCTCACCAATCTATTTTTCGCTCTGAGAATACACATATATTCCACAACCTCAATACAATACCCTCATACAAAGAGAGGGGTTGCCTTCTATGGAACAAACCCTAAACTAAACATAAATTCTATCATTAGATCATTTGCCTAATGAACGACCCAGATTGACTAGAAATTACTATACTTTTACAAGGCAATTTTACATCTGTTTTTAGCTTTGAGGGTACACATCCAGCTGAAACAAAGACCTCTAAATTAGGATTATAATCATGCTCCATACCCAACAATCTCCAACTTGGAGAATGATTGTTGCAACTCCACCACTGCTTCATTTGCTGGACAATGACTCCTCTTTGGACCTGGATGTTTCTAATCTTCATCGTCATCCTTGAAGACCAATTGAAACTGAGCATATTCTTAGTTTCTCCCTCATTACAACTTTTGTTAGCATATCTACAGGATTCTGGCTAGTGTGTATCTTTCCCAGCTTCAACTCTCCATCTTCCAACACTGATCGTATGAAATGGTACTTGAGCTGTATGCATTTAGTCCTGGAATGAAATGTTGAGTTCTTTGCAAGATGAATGGAACTTTGGCTATCACTATATAACGTGCCCATATCATGCTTCTTACCCAATTCATCCATAAAACTTTGTAACCAAATCATTTCTTTACTAGCTTCTGTAGTAGCAACATACTCTGCTTCTGTTGTTGAAAGTGCAACAACACTTTGGATTTTTGAAACCCAACTGACAATTGTTCCACCTATAGTAAATACATATCCTGTAGTGCTACTCCTGTTATCTATGTCACCTGCCATATCTGCGTCAACATATCCATGTAGAGAAATGTTTGAACCACCAAAGCATAATGCTTGATTTGTGGTACCTCTCAAATATCTGAGAATCCATTTCACTGCAATCCAATGTTCTTTTCCTAGATTGTTCATGTACCTTCTTACAACTCCCACTGCATGTGCAATATCAGGCCTTGTGTAGACCATTGCATACATTAAGCTTCCAACTACTGATGCATATGGAACTTTAGACATATAATCCATGTCTTCTTGGGTCTTTGGGCACATCTCCTTACTAAGTTTGAAATGGCTAGAAAAAGGTGTACTAACTGGTTTTTCATTGTGCATATTAAATCTTTTCAACACCTTTTGTATGTACTCATTCTGAGACAATGTTAATTTGTGATTTTTCCTATCTCTAGTTATTCTCATACCAAGAATTTGTTTTGCAGCTCCCAAATCCTTCATTGCAAATGAATTTGCCAATTTTATTTTGAGCACATTTATTTCCTGCATGTTAGACCCTGCAACAAGCATGTCATCTACATACAATAACAATATAATATAGCTGCCATCATTTTTCTTTTTCAGATAAACACAATGATCAAAGTGACATCTAGTATAACCTTATTCAGACATAAACTTGTCAAATTTTATATACCACTGCCTTGGAGCCTGTTTTAAGCCATACAAGCCTTCTTCAAACTACACAATAGTTTCTCCTTCCTTTTTACCTCATATCGTTGCGGCTGTTGCATATATATCTCTTCCTCCAAATCCCCATGGAGAAAGGTTATCTTTACATCTAATTGCTCAAGATGCAAATCTTCAACTGCTACTAGACTTAAAATAGTTCTGATTGAAGTCATTTTTACAACAGGAGAAAATATTTCATCAAAATCAATACCTTTCTTCTGTGCAAACCCCTTCACCACAAGTCTAGCTTTGTACCTCTATTTTCCTCCATCTTCTTCCTTCACCCTGTAAACCCATTTATTCTGCAATGTAGTTTTACTTACAGGCAACCTAACTAAGTCCCAAGTTTGGCTATGCATTAAGGAGTCCATCTCTTCTTCCATGGCTAGTTCCCACTTCTTCCTGATTTCAACCTGCATTGCTTCTTCATAACATTCGGGTTCTCCAGATACAGTCAAAAATAAATAATATAATGAAGGAGAGTATCGTTCAGGGGGTATACTTATCCTGGTAGATCTTCTAACACCACTTTCAGGTGTTTGGGGTGCCTATTGCTATTGTTGTGGTTGTTGATTATTATTATTTTTAGGCACCTTTACTTTTTCAGTGATCCCATCAAGAACTGTGTATTCCTTGTTTTCTTTTTCATGTTTCTTTTCCTGCAACTGATTCTTATACAAGACCTTTTCATTGAATATTACATCTCTGCTCCTAATGATTTTGTGATTTTCATAATCATATAAGTGATAACCAAAATCATTAACACCATATCCAATATAGGTACATTTCTTTGATTTTTCCTCAAGCTTTGTTCTATTTTCTTTATTAATATGGACAAAGGCCTCACAACCAAAAGGCTTTAAAAATAAGTAGTTTACCTTTTTACCTGTCCCTACTTCCTTTGGAATACCACCATCCAAGGAAATTAAGGCCCTCTGTTTATTAGATAAACAACAGTATCTACAACATCTGCCCAAAATTCTAAAGGCGATCCTGCATGCAATCTCATGCACCTTGCACACTCCATGATTATTCTATTCATCCTTTCTGACACACCATTTTCTTGTGGTGTTCTTGAAACTGTCTTCTCTCTGTGAATTCGATGCTCTGAACAGTACCTATCAAACTCTTTGCTGCAATATTCACCTCCATTATCTGATCTGAGACACTTCAATTTCTTTCCTGTCTCAATCTCAACCAAAGATTTCCATTTCTTGAAAGTATCAAATACATTAGATTTATTCTAAATACAATAAATCCAAGTTTTTCTAGTTGCATCATCAATAAAAGTAACATAATAATGAGAGCCACTGAGAGATGATATCTGAGTAGGTCCCCATACATCTGTATGCACAAGCTCTAATTTTTCGCTCTTCTTTTCTTTCCCAACTCTGAGAAATATGACTCTCTTCTGTTTTCCATAAATGCAATTCTCACAAAAGTCCAAATCAACATTCTTCAAACCCGGCAACAAATTCCTTGAGTGAAGAATCATGATCCCCTTCTCACTCATGTGTTTGAGCCTATGATTCCATAATGCTACATCTACTCCTTTGGAAGTTAAAGCATTAACAGAGTTAGAAATACCATTGCATAAATACAATGTACCAACCTTTTCGCCTTTTGCTATTACCAGGGCTCCTTTGGTGCCCTTCCAAGCTTTATCCGTGAAAGTTGTCACACAACCTTCACCGCCTAACTGCCCTGTTGAAATTAGATTTTTCTTCAGATCTGGAACATGCCTTACCTCCTTTAGTAGCCATTGGTTTCCGTTCTGCTGTTTTACAAGAACCTTACCCATTCCAACAATTTTACAGCGTTTATCATCACCCAAACAGACTTGTCCAAAATATATTTGAACATAGTCATGAAAATATTTGTTATTAGGTATGGCATGGAATGAGGCCCCTGAATCTACCACCCAGGAATCAATAATATTTTCGAAAGAAAGAATCAAAGCATCTTGTAACACCTCACTTGTCACATTTGCTTCATGATTATTTTCTTGTTGTGCATCTCCTTCTTTTCCCTTCTGAGATCTACAATATTTCTTTAAGTGTCCTTTCTTTCCGCATTTCCAGCACACTATCCCTGATCTAGACTTGGATCTGCCTTTCCTTGATTTACTGGGATATCCTGAGCTCTTTCCTCTTTCCATTCTTCTTCCCCTAGACTTTGCACTCAAAGCATTACCTGATGTCTCACCATAGCTTTTTCATCGCATTTCCTCGCTAAGGATAGCACTGACAACATCATCAAACTTTAAAGTACTAGATCCAGAAACAGAGTTACTAATGGCCATTACTAAACCATTCCAACTTTTTGGCAATGAGCAGAAGAATAACAAAGCTCTAACTTCATCATCAAAGTTTACCCCTACAGAACTTAACTGTATTAAAATCATTTAAATGGTCTGCAATAGATCCACCTTTCGACATCTTCATATTAAATAACCGTTTCATAAGAAATACCTTGTTTGAGGCCGAGGTTTTTTCATATAGTTTCACCAATGCTTGAATCAAGCACTCTTTCATTGTTTCCTTCGAAATGTTGAAGGTGACCGATGCTGCGAGGCACAACTGTACTATTCTGAGTGCCTTTCTATCGAAAATATTCCATTCTTCATCTGTCAAAGCCGTCGGCTTCTTTGTTTTTCCGCTGAATGGTAGGTATAGATCTTTCTGATACAGATAATCTTTCATCTTCATATTCCACAGCAGGAAGTTTTGGTTGTTAAATTTCTCGACCCTAAACTTACCATCTTCCACCATTTCTCCAACTCGAACGAGAAACCCTTCTTTCCTGTGAGTTTATCAATCAAATAGACCTTCGGCTCTGATACCAGTTGTTAGAAAAATATTATATATGACAGAGAAATGAAAGACACATAATATGCGGAAAAGCACAAACACATAAAACCAGAGAGACATAGATATACGTGGTTCACCCAGTTTGGGCTACGTCCACCTCGAAGAGCCAGTCCTTCCTTTCTATTATTCAGCAAAATGAAGAGACACAACCTACAACAGATCCGCTGTAATATCCTCTGTTTTCTCTCACAGCCTCACCTATATGTTTCTTGCTCTGAGAATACACATATATTCCACAGCCTCAATACAATACCCTCATACAAAGAGAGGGGTTGCCTTCTAGGGCAAAAAAACCCTAAACTAAACATAAATTCTACCGTCAGATCATCTGCCTAATGAACGGCCCAGATTGACTAGAAATTACTATACTTTTACAAGTCCCCCTTGCACCCCCCCGCATGGAGGGGTGTACAATATTCCTGGGGTATAAATCTGGCTGAAATTAGATGTTCCAACGTCTTAAAACCTAGTGGCTGTCGTTTTCATTGAGGTTGGGTGATTCCTCCTCTCTGATTCGATAAGTACTAGTACGGACTTATGCTCCCTATACCATCGAGTATATAGTGGGAGACCCCAATAGGTTGAAATCCTTTATCCCCAGGAAGTCGAGTCTGCCACCTTATCGATCACAATGCACCGAACATAGCATTCGGTAAGACTAACTGCAGTACGGTAAATCCTCGGTAATTTCTCTTTCATTTACCACCAAGGTGTATATTGCAATTTTGTGATTAGTTTCGTAAACCCTCTTGTCTATTATCTCTAGAGCAATCACTTTCATTCCTTTTCGACTCCTTAAAAGAAAAGGTTCATCTGAGCGCTTGTCCTTTCAAGCTCATTAAACATCGAAAGCGACTAGAGTCATCTTTTGTTTTTTCTCGAATCTTTAAAAATGAAAAAGCAAAGTTATGTTCTAGTGTCGTAAAATTTAATTGATCATGAATAAAATCCTTATTCCTTAGTTGAGTTTAGGTTGATAATAACAATCAACAATTCTAGAGGAAGATCAACCTCCACTCCATCATTCGAGGAGAGTTACGAGCAAACCGCCCTTGCCACTAGAAGCGACACCCATCAGGTCAAGGCAAACTCGTCAAACTGAGTCTGGTACTTCAAGAGTTTCTGGTACTTCATCTGAATTACTAGAACCGCCTATCACAGCTAGTACAGAGCCTCAAGTTACTCCAACTATTTCTGGTACATCTATTACACAAGAAGAAGTTACTCAACTACCTAAGGCCACTATAATGGAAACAAGTGAACAAGTAACTGAAGTTGATCCACAAATTGAAGTTAATCAACCAAAAATTACTTCAGAACTTGAACTTGTTCAATTGGAATTTGATCCAGAACCTATAGCAGTTGAAACCGAAGACATTTCTGAACCTAAAGTTGTTCACGAACCTTCCCTTGAAACTGAAGTTCTTTTACCAGAACATCTGGACTTTGACCTTGAACATTCTGAAGTTGTTACTAAAATACCTCAGTCATCTGTAGTTCCTGAAACTCCATCTTTAAAACCAAAAGTATTTTTTGGACCTGATGGTGAAATCCTTCCACCTAGATTAATTGCTGTAGAGGAAGAAACTGAGGAAGATTCTACCCCCAGGATTCCACATCATTTTGGACCTGGTTTGTATCTTTATTCTCAATATCTTCCTCATTCTGCTGCTACCTCTGAGATACCACTTGATTCATTAGGTCAACTCTTGGGATAGTTAACCATGTTAGAACAACCGCAAACATCCCAGACTGCTTCATCTGATGCAGCGACGATAGAATCCTTTGTTGCTACTTCTTCGATGTTTACTACCACACCTAAGTCACATTTATATGGACAGTCATCCATCCCGGCTAGTTACCAGTCTATGTCTGGAATCCACTCAGGGGTTTCTTCTTTGCCATGGTCATCACCCATGTCATCATTAGGAATTTTACCTGGTTCTTCTTATCAAGGGCAATAGTTTGATCTTGCTCACTAGTATCAAACTGGGCAATTCAGTGAACAAAGACCCACATATCCTCTTAACACTAGACTGCCACCATATGGTCAGCAATATGCCTATTTACCTCATCCTCGCTATCAAGGAGGACAACCCTATGGTTATGTCCTACCGTGTTCAAGTCAACTTGAAATGAGAGTCTGTCAGTGGCAGCCAACAATGCCACCACATCCAAGGCTTGTGTATGCAACACAACCTATGCAAACTGAGCCTATTATTTCGAACCAACCTGTCGTAACTATGGAACTGCAGATAGAAGCTCAACCTGTTGTATCTCAACCTGTGCAAGTTAGTTTCGCTACCTCGCAACCACAAGTTTCGAGTCAGAAAACCCAAACTTCTCAGGCTGTCGTGCAACAACTTCTTGTTTCTGGGGTGCAATTACCTTAGGTTAGTGTGCCATTATCTGGAGTGACTCAAGTTGCTACAGGTTTAGTTTATTCTTAGCTTGGTCAAATTGGTGTTGGGGGGCAATATCAAACTTCACAACCGATACCCCAACAACCTTGGCAGCCACAGTATCCACAACCTCCTTTTCAGAATGTCCAACCTCAGTATGGGCTTGCTTTCCAAGCTCAACTTGGGCAAGGACAATATCAAGCATATCAGGGTCCTGTGTATCAAGCCCAACCCAGTTACGAACAAATGCAAGGTCAACCTAGTTTTAATCCATATACCGGATATGTCCCACCACCCTATCAAGGATATCCGCCTTATGTGGGTATGCAAAGGCCTATGGCACAGGCAATTCCATCTTATCTCGGATATGCTCAACCTGATTTGAATCAGCAGTTGCCATTTGTGGCAACTCTAGAATTACCGGATTTAAACCGGCTTACCAATGATCCAATTTTGTATGCACCATGGTGGCTGGTAATTCCTCATAAGTTGCCTTCCGATATTCCAAAGTTCAATGGAAATCCTGGAGAAGACTCGTCAAATCATGTTATGACTTATCATTTATGGTGTTCTTCGAACTCCTTGAATGATGATTTGGTAAGACTCCGTCTTTTCTAAAGAATGCTCATTGGTTTGGCTACTAAGTGGTATATTGAATTACCGAGAGCTTCATTTAATAATTTCACCCATTTAGCCACTACCTTTTTGACCCACTTCTAGTTACCCATTAGATATGACACTATAACGAAACTTTTGACCAACTTTAAATAAACGACTTATACTCACATATCGGATCATATTCATGAGTGGCGTCATCGTCGTCGAATGGTTAACACCTATGTTCCTGATCAACTTCTTGCTGAGTGGTTCATTATGTCCTTATTGCCATCTAACACTGAGGATGTGGCTAAAGGTGGAGTTGTTATAGAAGTGCAAGTGATTGCTCATGCCCAATACTTGGATTTGATTTACACATAATCCGACATGCTCTATGACAAAATTCCACATGCACCGCGCCTAAATCAATCCATTCCACCTCCATCATCGAATAGGGACTCTCATGCCAGAGACGGTGTGATCAGTTCCTTGAGCACGCAAATGGAAAGTAGACCATCTGGTCAATCACTTGCCACGAATCAAACTGTAAATGCATCTAAGGTTCCTGCTTCCGAGATTAATGCCGTGTCATCTGACAAAGGTAAGAATCCAAAGCAACTAGGAAGCAAGAAAAAAGGGAAAAATAAAAAGAAAAATGAAAACCCTCCTCAAGAGAAATCATCTGATTCCTCTAATCCAGGAAAGAAACCTCGTTATCCATGTCTGATATGTAATGATGAGCACTTTACAAGAGATTTTCCTCACCGCTCAGAAGTTTCTAAGTTGTTAAAACTTCTACCACATCCACAGTGTTGACAGATCCATTTCCAAATCCAGATACCAATATGGTTGCAATAGAAAATGCTTCCACATCCCAAGTATTAATGTTATCCATCGCAAAACCTAAGGATGAGATTATGGTTCAGACACGTAGTAAATATTATGGTAATCCGCCATCGTCGTCAAATAATCAGGCCACTGATCAACCTAGTTCTTCGACTTCGACCGCATTAGAAAATATTCCACTACCTATTGCACCAGAGTTAACAATAAAGCCACCTAAGGGAGTTGTGCATAAATCAACGTTTAACCCTTGAGCTCAAGCTGCTCAAAATTATAACATAGTAGAAGATCTTGCTCAGTCTCCTTCTACTATGTCAACGCTTGAGGTATTACAAAATTGCCCCTCCCAGAAGCAGGCTTTACTGTTGGCAATAGGTGGAGTAGATCTAGCAGATTCTAATCTTGTGGTTTTTAATCACTCCGGATATACACCTCAGTTACCAGCACAATTAGCTTTTCTAATTTAGGTTAAAGCTCTCAACAAAAATATTCATCGAACTATCATAGATGAGGGAGCTTCTACCTGTATTATGTTAATGAGGTGCTGGAAAACACTGGGGTCACCTACATTATCAAGGTCACCAACCACATTTAAGGCTTTTGATGGAAGAAATTATACTTCATGTGGGATTTTGAATAGCTTGCAAGTAGAACTAGGGGGAAAAACGGTAATTGTTGAGATTGAGGTGGTTGAAAAACCCTTTGATTACAACATTTTACTTGGATGACCATGGGTTTATGCTATGGCAGCTGTTGTTTCCACGTACTTTCGTACAATTGCATTTCCTCATAAAGGTGGAATAATAGTTATAGACCAAATCTCATTTTTTTCCTCTAGTTCTCAAGTTATGGGAAGCATTCAGTTTGTTAATGGACCCCCGCTTTCACTTCAATTTGTTGGTGTAGGTCTTTTCAAAGATCCCTCCTTAATGGGTACTTTCACACTTCCTCCACCATCTGGAACTTTGGAAGTTGTGAGAGTTGAGACATGTAATATGTTATCCTCTACTTCATCTGATTTGAAGAGGATCACCAATAGTGTTGAAGACGAGAGTTTTTCTGAGGTTATGCCACTAAGTCCCATCAAAATTGCATAGCAATCAATTTTTCTTGCTTGTGCGGCATTTCCAGATCCAAAATTGCCAATTGTATGGGTAGATCGTTCACTTGAATACAGTACTTCTTCTGATCCTTTTGCTTGTATATATTCTACAGATGAGGAAATCATCCAATCAATGATGATAGGGGAAGAACCTTGGGAAGATTATCATCATTGTTCCCTTCCTCCAGATTCCAGGGAGGATTATTCAAATGAACTAGTACACCCTTCAATTGTAGATTTCTTTTCGAATTTTGTTAGAATAGATTCGGTAGATTCTGAGCATAATTTGTCTAACATAGAACAAACCATTTCTATAGAAATTTCGACCCAGCTTAACGTTGTAGAAACCATTCATGTCGGAAAATATTGTTATCCTTTGGAACTCGATATTTACCATGCCATGTTTCGTGAATTTAGAGATGTATTTGCATGGTCTTATGAGGATATGCCAGGCATTGATTTAAGCATTGTTGAACATCAAATCAAAATGTACCCTGATGTCAAACCAGTACGACAGTGGCTTTGACCTGTACATCCAAAGAAAGATGCTACCATTAAGTCAGAAGTTAAAAAACTTTTGCGTGTTGGCTTCATTTACACTGTACCTCTTACTTCTTGGGTATCAAATATTGTTCCATTGATGAAAAAACAAGGACCAATCCGAGTTTGTGTTGATTACCGGGATGTAAATAAAGCATGTCCAAAAGACAATTATCCTACACCCTTCATCGACCATATTATTGACGAATGTGCTGGATGTGAAATCTTTTCATTCATGGATGGATTTTTTGGATACAATCAAATCAATATCCACCCAAAGGATCAGTCAAAAACTGCATTCATTTGTCCCTCGGGCACATTCGCATATAGAAAGTTACCTTTTGGTTTGAAGAATGCAGGGGCTACATTTCAGAGGGCAATGAATTATGATTTCCATGACATCAAGAACATCGTACAACCATATCTTGATGATTTGCATGCTCATTCACGAAAGTGGATTGAACACCCACAGCATCTTAGAGAAATATTCTTACGGTGCCGACACTACAAAATAAGACTCAATCCACACAAGTGTGTGTTTTGTGTTGGCTCTGGTCGATTGCTTGGATTCGTGGTCTCAAAAGATGGAATTCGACTCGATCCAACTAAGGTTCAGGCAATACTTGACTTGCCTCCACCTTCGAATTTATTAGAGTTACAAAAACTTCAAGGGAAGGCAAACTTTCTGAGGAGGTTCATTCCAAACTATGTTGAAATGGCTAAAGGTTTTACTCGTCTATTGAAGAAAGAGGTACCCTTCCATTGGGATCAGGTTGCGCAAGCTTCCTTTAGTGCTCTTAAAGATTCCCTGATTAGAGCATCATTAATGTATGCCCCAAACTATCAACAAGACTATTACCTGTATCTCGCCACTGCAGATACAACCATCGGAATGGTTTTAGTCCAAGAATAAGATGGAATATAACATCCTGTTTATTATTTGAGTTGCAATCTCAATGATACAGAAAGGAAGTATTCATATGTGGAAAAGTTAGCTTTGGCAGCCATTCAAGATGTGCAGAGGTTTCGTCACTATATTCTCTTGCATAAAACTACAATTATCTTTGACTGCAACCCTATGACATACATTTTGTCACGATAATTGCTGGGGGGAAAATACTCAAAGTGGATAGTTATATTGCAGGAATTTGATTTGGAATTCATTAAATCTAAGTCAAATAAATCTCTTGTATTTGCCAAACTACTTTCCGATCTTCCCTCATCCTCCAACAATTCAACATCAGAAACATCAATCATAGATGAGTCTCTGTTTCTCATTTCGTCAAGTGATACATGGTATGGAGATATATTGATCTATCTCCAGACCCAAGCTTTCAGGCTCGATACCTCTCGCTCTCAATAGCGACGTATTCGATACCAAGCCAAAAATTATCTGATTATTGGTGACACGCTTTATCGTCGTGGTATCGATACAATTTTACGAAGGTGCCTCACTCATGAGGAGGCCGAGAAAGCTTTGAATGAATGTCATTCAGGTGCTTGTGGTGGACATTTGTCTGGATATGCAACAACATAGAGAATTCTCTGTGTTGGATACTTTTGGCCAACAATATTCAAAGATTTCATAATTGCTGTTAGAAGTTGTCATGCATGTCAAATATTCGATCGGAAAGCTAGACTACCACCTGCACCTTTGCATCCAGTAGTTGTTGTTGGACCATTCACTAAATGGGGCATTGATTTCATGACATGTAACCCCACCTTGATCGGGGGGCATGGGTATATAATAGTCGTTGTTGGCTATTTTACCAAATGGACCGAGGCGATGCCTACATTAAACAACAGCAGTGAAAGGGATGCATTATTTTTCTTCAACCACGTGGTTTCTAGCTTTGGTGTACCATAGGCCATAGTTACAGATCATGGATCGCATTTTCGCAATCACATGATGGTTGAGTTAGCTGCCAAATTAGGACTTCACATGATAGTTCTACTCCATATTATCCGCAAGCTAATGGACAAGTTGAGGCTATCAACAAGGTCCTTAAGTTCATGTTACAACGAATGATTGGAGTTCACAAAAGAAATCGAAATTTAATCCTGTACTTGGCCTTATGGGCATATCGAGCGTCGGTGAGAAATGCTACCAGATTCACACCCTTTTAGTTGGTGTATGGTCTGGAAGCAGTCTTGCTGATTCATGTGAAATTTCATCACTCAAACTCGCAATTGACCTGCTACCTAACACTTCTGAGGAAGAAACATGTTTCTTTGACTTAATCCATCTAGATGAAACCCATTTTGATGCTGCATTGGCTAGCGAAGCACACAAGAAACGGGTAAAGACGCAATATGATCAAAATGTATAAGTCTCAAGTCTTCTCAGAAGGTGACCTGGTCCTACTTTATGACCAGGAGTCTGATGAAATTGGTGAGGGAAATTCGAACCACTTTGGATGGGCCCTTATATTGTTAAGCGCGTTTTGATGAAAGGTGTGTTACACAGTAATTTGCCACCGTCCCTGTTACCCCTTCTCCCGCACATTGGAGGACTTATTCCGAGACCTGTGAGAAGTGACATAACCTGAAAACACTTGCATTGTATCCCCTTGAGTATGTACTTCATATGCCCTGAAGACACCTTCTGCAAAATACCCATAAAAATAGCCCTTTTTCCATTGGTGCGGTTCCACTGTGTATCACTCGCGCCAATGGGGGAAATCCTCCAAAGAGGGCGCGCCAGCTGGCACTCTATCTCAGAGTCACACTCGCTCCAGCCCAGTTGGGTAAAGTTTTTAACAAACAAACTTACGAAGGTTCTTCCTAACCTATTCATGAACTGATTCCATCTTGAGTTAGTTCAGTTGGTCTTTGAATCTCCATAGAAGGGAAGTAGTTCTCCACCTCTCATGGAAGCTTCTTAGTGATAAAGCCAATCCCATGAATCTTGTGGATGACCCTAACTCCTTCTCCTCTATCTATAAAAGCTTGTCCTTTTTCCTTTGACAAGTTAGAGTCTCCAAGTTCCAAATTCTAAGTCTCAAAGTCTGAGAATTGCCAAGTTCATGCTACAAGGAGCCTTATTCATTCCCATGAGGCTAAATCTTAAGTGAGGAGATTCTTATCCAAGTGACCAAGGAGAGAGAGGCTTGTTCCCCATTCCCAACAAGCTTTGCAAGGCATGTGTTGCTGATCACCCAACCAAAGGAGGATTTGACGTCAGAACTATGGTTGTATTCTTCTTTGTTGTTTATCAATAATAGACGACTATCATTATGGTTCCACTCTTATTGTCTTTTGTAATGATGATTGAGTTATATCCTTTCTGACTAATATATAGTTGCATCTATTGGATTTTATGCTTGTGTTTGTGTCGTTCTTTGCATGTGTAGGTGTCTGTTCATGAGGATCGTGGGGATTGTGATCAGTCGGAGCAAAGGAACGGGAGCGACGACTCTTCTACAAGTACTAGCGTTGGAATCCAGGTAGGCCCTCATCATCGGTCTTTGATTTGCAATTAGGAACCTGCGTGTTAGCGTTGTTTGATTGTTGCTAGACCCCATTTGGGCTAGTAGGGATCGCCTCTATCCGCAGAGGGGATTTACCTCCACAACAATTTGGCAACTCCGCTGGGGAGTTGGCTTTTTGCCTTGTTGTTTGTTTTGTCTTGTTGTTTGATTTGTAAACTTTAGACGGAGCCTGAAGTACGGCCAGATAGCCTTCGAAATGCTATTGCTCCGCATTAGCAAAGTAGATCAATGCCACTTCAGTCCATCTCCGATTTGGTTTATGAGCTGAACGGCTTGGAACTTGCCTTGTTTCTTGGTTGTTTCTTGGTTTCTCCTACTTGATTAGCTTTCTGGGTTGAATCCCTGTGTTGCTTCTTGCCCCTTGGTGTACCTGGGTACTGTTGACTTAGCTTTGGCTCGTTTTTTTTTTATTTTTCCATAGCAAACTCGGCTGGCGCTGTTTTATAGCGTTACAGTCGCGCCAGTTGGCGCATGTTGCACATTGACAACCCGCGCCAATACCTGAAAGGTGCTATTTTCAGCCTGACAGTCGCGCCAGGCCTGGGAACTTTTGAAGTTTGCTTGGCTGTGAGCCCTCTGAGCTTAGTTTTTGTTCTGGGTACCTTTTTTAGACTACTTGAGTGTGTTGGAGTGTGATTTGACTGGCTTTGATCTTTACCCTTTGGGTGTTTTCATTTTTCCATCGATTTCACATTTCTAGCCCTAGGGCATCTAGTGGCTTTGTGTGTCGAGCCTTCCTCAGATCTTTTGATCTTCTAGTGGTCCAGTCGATTCTTTGATTGCTCCCTTGCACTTGTTTGGTGGTTGTAAATCATTTTATTGCGTTATTTGGGTGACTTGCTTCGCTTTCACTTGAATTCCGCTTCGTCTCACTTTGAGACTAGATTACATAGCTAATTGGTGTTGTTAGCGCTCGAATTTGGCCTCAGGCTGAAGAAAGCGAAACTCAAGGTAACATCAAACCACTTAGCCTCGTAGCTAGCCCTACGAGGACAGGAGAGGGCTCTCTCCAGTCTATCTCAGCAAAACGTTTTCTAAAAGGGGCTGAGATGACTTTAAAAGAAACTGATTTTAGGCTAGTAAATTGATAAAAAGGGGTTTTTAATAAATGATGGGGTTTTTCTGGGCTGCATGGGGCAAAGAAACAGCTTGAACAGAGAAATATAATCAAAAACACAGATTATCTCCTGAGGCAAGGTAGGCAAGAAAGTTTAACATCAAATTGAGATTAAATGGAATGGCAAGACTGCTGAGGAGCTGACAAGGGCATAGAGGATGAATCCTTGTCAAACAAAAGAAAACATTAAATATGAAAAAACTTAAAGGCATAGCATATATATTATGAATTCTACCTTAACACTTCATTTGTTCAAATGGAAACGATCATGAAATGACATGAACACATAACAGGCTACATATGAAACAAAAGAGGACACAAATGTTAAATTTCATACCACAGGAATCTCAGGGGTTAGAGCTGCATTTTTTAATTAAAATCTCTGTCAAAATCTGTACAATGAAAGCTCTTCTCTCTCTCCTCCACCAGCGCTCAGAACTCTCTCTCCACTCACTCTTAAAAATGATTTTTTAATACATTAAATAAACGCTGCTAGGGGAAAAACAAATCGACCCCAAAACAGGGGCGCTGTTTCACCTGCAGTTATAAAAATAGAAAAGAGTGTTTCCTCTATTCTAAAATAAAACAACGTCCCTCTAAAAATCCTCTGATGGTCGACAAACTGGAGCGCAGATCCTGTTGAATCATTAACTGAAGTCCTTAGTAGGAGATCGGTTCCTATTTTTCTGTTGTGGTCGATGTCTTCGTGGTGTTTGATCCTTTACTTTTCACCTTCGCTTTCTGTTTGAAATCTTTAACAATTTCACAATTGTGCATATTACGCCAATTGTATTTGTTGAATGCTCTTATCTGTCTAAAAATATTCATAGAATCTCTCAATCTAATGATTCTTCATAAAACTTGGAAATGTCATGTAGTCGTAGCCTACAAATGAGTCAACTGTCCTATTCTCCATATCTGCCTTCCTAATTGCATGATTCTCTGCAAAATATAGGTAATATTGATCAGCACTAAAAAAAATGAAGCGGGGCAGCATATCTTCGCTGTCTCAAATGGCCCATCCTCAAACCCTGGAGAGGAACCCATACAATCTAAAACGCTTCCATTTGCATTTGCCACGATGATTCGATGATGATTAGTGTCAGAAACAAATATGTGTTGCCTATCTTCATCTGCAAAAACAGAACCTGGAAATGATAGCAGCAAATATTTCCATATATCACAAACAAGAGGCTCTTTCACAGGCTTAGAAGGGTTCTCCGCCAAACCCAACTCTACACTAGAATCTACCATTGATTGCTGTGCTCCATTTTCGCAAAAGTATTTTCTTTCATATGCATCAATGGCTGGAAGCATTGTGCCAATCTTCGAATCATTTCTACCATAGGCAATTGGATCCTCAAAACCTTCGAATAACAAGTAGAATGCTCCACTTATATCCTTGCTGAAATCCTTAGAAGACAGAAGAACAGGAAATGTGATAAATTCTTTCAAAATAGTCATATTTACTTTAGCAGCGTTTTGAGGAGAAGTGGATGAAAGAGAATGCTGAATACCAAAAACCTTAAGATTTGGAAATCTTTGCTGAATAAATTTCAATTTTTGAATCAAAAGAGAGCACTCATTCTTATGTACAATGTCATTCTGAACAAAAACATTTACAGCTACCATAAAGATACTATCCTTGTCCCAAGTTCCCTTTTTATTGTTCCCTAGGTTCAACCATCGGTGAGAAGGACCTTCGACAGTGTCTAATGTGGACTTCAAGTATGTTAAAACATCTAATACGAGACATATCATGTTTGGTTTATCTATCATTGTGGAGCATCTGTAATTGAAAACTTTCTTCCATTTCTGAGTACCATTTTCTCTTCTACCATCAGAATATGTCCACAAAATAGATCCAGGGAATAATTTAGATTGTGATCCTTGAATTGAGGGCCCTGCGTGTGTGAGATTCCCATAGCTGAAACCACGAAAATGGATTGAAAGGCGAACGAATTGATATGTTCTTCTCGATTGTGGCAGGCGATTTGAGAAGAACCAACATGACATCACAGACATCGCATCTTCTTACTTTCTTCCTCGCTGCTAGAGCCCTGTTAACGCATCTTTCCTTCCATTTATCGTAGGCAAAGTTTAAAATGATAGAATATACTGCAGAGCTCCCTGTAGCCAGTTTGAAAGTTAAGAATTTGAGTCTGCTTCCTTTGCCTAATTCAATAAATCCACCATAACCCCCTTTATTGGTCATACCCTGTTCTTGGACTTTGAAGAAACTCTGGCATACTTTGAAAAAACAATCAATGTAGCCAGCTTAAACAAATCTCTCGACAATTGTCGGTGAGCACATTTGCAAGTTGAAATCTTTGAGCTGCGATAGTAAATCACTCCGCTGCCTTACTGGGAATGGTCTCCTCTTGATCTGGTAGTGTTCTTAATATTTCCTGCACTTATTCTTTATTGTCCACTACTGAAGAATCTCCTGAAGCTCGCCCTCTGAAAATAATGATAGCTATTATTGTGTCTGATGGCATAGACTTCTTATGTCAAAACTAATTAGAAAAGCGCACATATGTGCAGCAAATCCCACATAGGCTATAGAAATATAGGAATATGGCCCTGCGCCCACGAATCACCAATTTCAAATACCCGGGTAGCACCCATGAAACCATTTCCAAAGTCGGCGCTGATAGCCAAGCCCACTTTCAAGTTCAATTGCTTGTAATGTTCTGTTCTTCCCCATTTTACGCAATGCCTCAATGGAAGGACAAGCATCAATTAAACCGGTGTAGTTCCATTTCTATATCGTATATAGAAATTGTAGATCTGTACAGTGTATCCTCTTATTAATCAGAAGAATGATAGTATTATGCCCTTGTTGAAGCATGGTAGACACATCATGTGCTGTGAGCTGCATTTGGAGATAAAACTGAGCTGTAACCTGCGTAAGGATGACTATATCTGGAGATAAAACTGGCTAATTTCTGAACAAAAATGATAATTCCAAGGAATTAAATAGTTCAAAATCTCATACAAGCCTCTCGTACTATGGGTAACTCCGGTCTCAACATTTCTGCATCCTTGATAGCATCAAGGATATAAATATCTTCCAATTCATCCTCTGAGAAGGGTATAGAAGCGTGAGGCCAATGTTGCCAATCGAAGTGAGGATCCTCCAGAATTTCTGGGAGGCAAAGACCCCGATACATGTGTATTATCAATGGATTTTCCTCCAACTCAGGGATATCTTCTTATTCTTCACAAGAAGATTCTGCATGTCTGTCAGTATTAAGTATCCTATTATCTCATATTTCAATCCTATGTACAACAACCACTCGAAAACTATTCCAATCCTTCATGTATTAAACAGACTTGATGATTTCTTCTTCAAAACAGGGTTTTGAAGAAGAATCAATCTCTCATTGACTGACAAGACGGAGTCTAACATCGGCTCCACTTGGGATGGCAGCTGCCGCTTTTTGGAGGTGCCAAGAACCGCAGAACTTTGGGAGAGCAGACAGTGCCTCCATCCATTGGGCAATGGAGTCCATTATTTCAACAAATCAACACAACTGAAGACTCATCTTATTAACTGGAAACTGACTGAATTGATTGAAAGACTGACTCGGCAAACTTCAAACTAAACTGTAAATGAAACTCAGAATGAAATGCTACCTTTTGGCAGCTTATTTATTTACAAAATCTACCCTACTTTGCTGTAAAAATAGTAGATCAGGTAATACTAAAATGCCAGATCAACCATTCAAGTAAACCTGAAAATGATGCCGCTTGAGAATGCTTCCACCAGGACACAGATGTAATTGCTGGCAGCCCATCATGTACGTAATGAGCCTGATCACGTAGACAACAGCTTGATCTATCAATCAAACTAAAAAACATTTCCATGTATGCTGCAATAGGATCGTAATAGCCAAACTCTATTTGCTACCCCAAATCTGAAATACATACTTCCAGCTGCACACTGTCAATGTAAACATCTGTAAGCAATTCTATGATTTCTTGTTTCAATGGAGGAAGGATTTCCAAGAACTTTTTAGGGTCTTGGAAATCATATGACTAGATCTGCTCATCTAAACATTGAATCTCCTTTTCGATTCTTTCAACAATTAACTCACAAAATCTAGTTTTGAAACAAGGGAACTTTGGAGATTTCAACCAATGAAGCAAGGCACTGACAAAATCTTCATCAATTTCAAAATCTGCTAACTCATTTCTTATATCTTCTACAGCTTCACACAGGGCAGGGTTTGCCACATACCCCACCATTGCATGAGTGAATCAACAAGCACTGGAATGTCTGGATCGAATTGGAGTCGCCAGGTGAATGGTTCAGCCTGCATATGTGTCTGACTGCTGTCCACCATCAGCATCAGATCTGCAATTTGATTTCATGTACTGGGACAAGACAATCAACAAGTCAAATGTTCTCCCCAGTATGGTCGCCAATATGTTAGCACTTGAATTTGGCCTCAGGCTGAAAAAGACAAAATCCAAGGCAACATCAAACCACTTGGCCTCGTAGCTAGCCCTACGGGGACAGAAGAGGACTCTCTCCGGGTCTATCTCGGCAAAAAGGTCTTCAAAGGGCGGAGATGACCAATAAAGAACACTGATTTTAGGCTAGTAAACTGATGGGGAAAATTTGATTTTAAATTTCTAGGGTTTTGGTGGAAAATTGAGCACAGCAATTTTGGGTGCGGGGATGAGACAGTTTTTGCAGAGGTCTTTTTGGGGCAAGGTAGGAGATTGTCTGATGCCTTTGAATTAATTGAATGGATAGAAATGACCGGTGAGGAGCTAAAGAGAGCAAGAAACTTTCGAGAATTCTCTTTAGACAGAGGAAAACATAGATATTAAGCAAACTTAAAGGCAGAGCATATAAATTATGAATTCTACCTTAACACTTCATTTACTTAATGTGCAGAAAAGAGAAGTAGGAAAATGATACACATAACACACTTACAAGTACATGAGAGAAGCACACCATCAACAAAAATAACCACAGGAATCCCAAATAGTGCTGCAAAACCCTGGTCTTTCCTTTGCCAAAATTGCAGAGATACAAAGAGTAAAACAGTCTAAGCTTATCCCTCAAGAGTCCAACCATGAAAATGACTAAGAAAATACATAATATAGGCAAGCTAACACACTTCCTTGCCTCTAGGGGTCGAGCTCATCATCCTAGGAGCTGTTTCAACCAATTCTAAACTGAGCACTACAATCTAGGCAATCAAAACAACTTGCCTCTATAAGTTAGTAAACCAATTCATTCATTAATTTTTTGTCATTTTATGAATGAATCTTCTAGAATAGGTAAAAATTGTCATGTCAATCATGAAATTACATCAAATACATCAAGGGGGATGAAAAATCCAACCAAAAAGTCAAAACTAGTCATTGTTGCGTTTTCCTGTGCTGAAGATGCAAAACTGGCCAACTTCCCCAACGCGTAGCACGCCTTTCAGGTCACTTTTGAGGCACTTCCCGGCATCCAAATGAGGCAAAAGTGGGCTTGTTTGAAAGTTCTAGATGTCTACGCTCCATCCCAAGTATAATTTCGCAATTTGGTGGTCATTTGCCCCTCCAAAATTGCAATCTCCCAAGACTGCTTCCTGTGTGTCCAAAAAGTGGCAGAAGGTCATTTTTTGCTTGTTTTTTGACCTTTTGGGGGCTCAAATCTTCATGAAACTTCTTGGCAGTGGCTGAGCAAGTGTATTTTGCCATGAAAATTTGAAAAATTCTGAGTTTTCCTGAAATGGACCTCCACAACTTAAGGGTAGCGCGCGGCGCGCTATGCGTTGAGAGTAAAAACCTGTGTTTGGCACAAAAAAGTCAAAATTGACCAAAATTGCTCAAAATTTCCTGAAATTTGAGCTAGAAGTGTGTCATTGAGCACCATGCTCCCCCAAGGTGGCTTCAGCCAAAATTTTAAGCGGATCGGACCGTTTCGTCCGTTTTAGTGCCTTGGCCAAGCGTGCTTTAAGTACCTTCATTTTTGCTTTGCATACATGCATGCGGGCCCAATAATGGTTCTTCATGTGGCAGAGCATGTATTTGTCCCTGTTTGCCTTTGCTATCAACCTCTCTAAATGTGTGTTCACCTGAATGAGCATAGAGCTTTTCTCCTTAGGTTTCAAATCACCGGGTCTCTTGCGAGCCAAGTTCTGGTCTTCTCGGATCCTCCGCAACTCATCAAGAGTGTGTTCATCCTCTAATTGCTTGTTGCGCTGCTCTAAATAAGTAATTGTCCAATTTTCCATCTCCAACTTTTTCTGCAACAAGTCATTTTCAGCCCTTAGTTGCTGGATGATCTCCTTTGACTCTAGGCTAGGAGAAATGATATCAAGGTCAACAACATCTATGCCTGGAACACCTGATGGCCCCTCATCAATCTTGGGCTGCTTGCCTCTCTCTTGTACCTGTGTTGTTGTCGAAAGCGAGGCCCCTTCCACCTGATGTGGAGATAACACTCGTTGTGCCGATGAAGAAGGCGAGACCCCTTCCACCTGATGTGGAGATAATACTCGCCGTGCAGATGCAAATAAGACCCTGCGGCCTCTCTGATATGTAACATATGCTGGAGGAGTGCTGACATGTTCTGGCTCAGGAATATCAAACTGCTGTGAAGGTCCTCCCTCATCACGGACAACCTCGGGAGGTGGCTGTGGCACCATGAAGAAATCACGAGAAATGAAATCCTCCCAAGCAATACCCTGCTGTGCCAACTAATGCATCACTATAATCTCGATCAGTGCATAATGATATATACTTTTGAGCTGCTGTGCGGGATTCTTCCTTTGCACTACGGGCACCATCTTCTCTATATTTCAGCACATGAAAATGGAATGTTCATCATTCGTACCCGGGTGAAATGCATCAACAAATGGATATGGTACGAATATAAACGTGAAAATCTGCCCTCACAAGTGAAATAACGCATAATGAGCCTCATCAAGGGTGCATACTCATCCCTTAGGAATCTGAAAGGAAAAACAATAGTAAGGTGTCTCATGCATCCGGGTTTGATGTATGGTTGATAATGAAATTTGTCCAGCAGCTTGCGCTTGGTCCATTCTTCCCAAACATTTGGTATCCCGGTGGCTTGAGCAATCATTTCAAGTGATAAGGTGAAATCTACTCCTGCAAGGTTCACATGGCCATTATGCAAATGTAGGACAAACAGGCGGACCAAATCTCTATGGTGTTGAATTTGTGAGATCCTCTCACAATACCCAAAGCATGACTGATACCGAAAACATGACATTGCAAGAGGACAAGCTTGCAAATGAGCCAATGAAGTGGGCTCCTCTCTAACATGCCGACCACCCTTACCACCCTTATGATGCCTCCTTGGCACTTCTACCTCTGGTGTTGAACCACTGTCATAGCTCTGCTCATAATCTGATTCGGTTTCTGACATGGTTATGAAGGCAAGATGACTGAAATATATTGCTAACTTGGCACCCAATTAACTGCTTTTTGACTTTTTCAAATGTTGTCACCAAGGGGACATAAATACAAGGGAATTGTTAGGGATAGGGAAACATGTGGGAAATAGGGAGAATAAACACAAAGAAGGAATTTAGGGAAAACAAACATGGGAAATTACCAAATTATGGGATTTTAAAGAGAAGTAGGGTTTTAGGAATTAAATATGCTTTTAGAAATTTTAAAGAGGAGAATGATGAAATTTCAAGGGAAAATTTGAGGGAGAAAAGTGATGAAAATGAGGGAAAAAGGAATTTACAAAGGACAACCTTGGACAGAAAGAGAAATTCAAAACCCTAGTGCCATTGAAACTTTAAATTTTCCATAAAAAGAGAGGGTTTTGATTTATCATTTACATAGCATTTGAACACATTAATTCTCTTTTTCATTGTGCAAAACCAAATTTAGGCATAGAGGAGAAGCCTACCTGCACTTTGCCTAAGAGAAAAGTTGTTTTGATGACTTGCTGGTAGGTTTTTGAGCTGAATCCCCAACGCGTAGCGCACCCTGCCCAACGCGTAGCGCGCCTCTGACGTGTAGCACACTTGTAAATTAACACTGGAAAAGTATGCCTGATGCGTAGCGTGCCCCTGACACGTAGCGCGCCTCTCCTGACGCGTAGCGCGCCCCTGAAACTGCTCGACTTGCTCAAGAACTCCTAAAATCGCCTTTGCAAGGTTACACTTAGCTTGTAAATGGCAAATGAGTTGTAAATGAGGAGTGATGTGCTTTTATAGTTTTCCTTTTGATTTTTACTTACCCAAAACCCACTTTGTAATGTTTTGAGTGTTGACACTTTTTGAATTAATTGGCTCTGACCTTTAATTTCATTTCTTTGAAAAATTGCATGAAATGATGATTTCTTCTGAAAAATTTTGCAGGGATAGCTTCTAGGATGCTCTGGCAAAGGAGACCAAGGCTGCACTTCGACATTTGAAGAATTTGAAATTTTGAGAATTTTTACAAAAATGAGATAATGACCTTTGTTTTCAAAAACAGAGTTTTTGAGAACAAAGTCAAAATTTAGCTGTACAATGATGGGAATCTTTGAAAAAATATTTAAGGAAGAACATCCCTCTGGCCTGCTGGTCCTTTATGACCTCTCAAGACAAAAATGGACTCAACCCTAGACCTAAGACCTTAAAACTTAAAGCAAGATGAATGACCCTTTAAGGACTTTATTTACTTGAACAAACCTGAACCAACAGTGCCAAACAAGAGGGGAATAAAGACACAAACCCCCTCCACCAGGATTATGGCATGCCTAACGGAATGCAACATGATCACACTGATGGGACACCTAATCATGAAATGCAAAGAGCTTTGATCTCCAGTGGAGGGCTAGTAGACCGACTCTAACAACTAACAAGCCATGCTTATGGGTATGATGCCAACTAGGTTACACTCTACAAAAACCAAGATAGGTTGAGCTACTACTCCAACCCTATGGGTAACAAATAGGGGCAATACCCTATTTTATAGAGTTGGATTATTGTTCTCGATCGATCCTAATCTCTGTAGATTAGAAACATATCGTCGTGCTCATATCTGGTAATCGTCATGTCTTAATAGCAGTTGTCTCCTATTCATACAAGACATCAAATATCGTATTAGAACATAAACACTATATATATATATATATATATATATATATATATATATATATATATATATATATATATATATATATATATAGATATATATATATATATATATATATATATATATATAGATAGATAGATATTACAAAACGGATACCATATTCATCCTCTCTCTCAAGGAGGTGCCTACCATAAGCTTGATCTTGTTTCATACAGCATCACTAACTCAATATATGAAGGTATCTTAGTCCCAGCTATATGCGTGATTCTCTTCCAATCCATTCCCACTTTTTGTCATCATAATGTATCCATTTCATATCCATATCCTACTCAGACAGCTCTCCAAGGAGCTTCTTCATCCTGCCACATGGCTAGTCATGATAGCAACCTCGTACTCAACCTTGGTCGTGCTATGGACCTCTCATCCAAGATATCATGGCATATCTCATACTAAGTCAACATCCAAATGTGGTTATCTCATTAATAATGATCATAATCATCATCACTACATCCAAGTATTCACATAGCATAGGAAGATCGTCCCATGTACATATTTTTAAGGATGTTAGGAAACAACTCATAGTGAATGAGACAGCTCAATCATCAATTGACTTAGGTTTTATGCACATAATGTACAGATACGGATGGATATTCAAAACATAACACCAATGCTTCATTCAACTGTTCAAAAATGTCTATTCACAACTTCTTGAAATTCAATCAGAGTGTCCAAGGATTTGCATTTCCACTTTCCAATAATTCTTCAATAGATTTGCAATATAGATTTTATTTTCCCAACTTTAGAAATCAATTCATCATGCCATGATTCATTATTTGAGCTTTAGAAGCCATTTCCTTCTTACTTAGATCATTAGATGCTCATTTCATATCAAGGGTAGACCATCAATATATAAAACCAAATTCAAAATCAAAGTCATACATTGGAACACTTCTGAAGTAGAGGTTTGGATCAACACATCATCATAACTTCACCATATAACTCTCAATGCAAACATATTAAGATCGAGGAGCTTGTTTCATATAGTGCTCTCCGCAAAAATAATACTTTTCCAAACCAATATGCTCATATTCAAAATATTGTACAATCAAAACAGCTAAGTCAACTTATCAAAGTTTAGATGCTAGATCAAAACCAATATCAAGATCATCACAATATCACAGTATCAGATTCTTTAGCCTAGGTGACAAGTAGAGCTCTCATCAAGCCATGACTTATTGTATTATCATGTCAACAAGTTGTCATAAGCAATGTCAATCCAAATTTCATCACGTCATCCTCACGAGCATAATATAAGTCATTTCTATCACTAGATGAAAATGCATACACCAAGAATAAGTCATGCAGGTTCCAACCATTCATGGAGATAGCTTCATACTTAATCACAACTGTGAGTACTTCAACCAATGTGCTAAGAACAATGAGGCCAATACAAAACCGTTATCAAACACCAATATTATCCACTGAAAGTCACCATGCTCACATAGCATTGCCATCACAGAAAATCATCAATCGTCAAATCAAATCATTAGTCATCAGGTCAAATACAAATTTTCTATCATAGAGAGATCTATAGTCCAAAACATATCTCAATCATCAAGTCAAAGTTATAAGTCATTATCATGTCAAAACTCCAAACATTTCTCATCTATATCAATCAGCCAAATCATGTCAAACTCTTGTAGCACAAACTTTAGGCATAATGACATATCTATATGCATGTCCTAGTCAGTTGCAAACACAAGTTCAATATACATATTCATATTATAGTAAACATTCAAAATTCCCTTCTCATAGAACTTTCTGTTTCATACTCCACATCTACAGGACTGACATCTGTTGGGTGAACATCTGATTTCATGCACAAAAAATCATTTTTGTGTTCAACAGTCATAGTCGCACCCATAGACCTTCCTTTGTGCAGTTGGGAGACTACAGTCGCACCCTTGACCTCACTTTTGTGTAGCTGAGAGGCTACAATCGCACCTATGGGCCTACTTCTATGTGACTAAGTCTTAGAGCAAGGAGAAAACTCTTTCACCTCCTATCAGAACTTTGCTGCAAATCAATAATGTCAGATATTTGTCTATTCATCCCCATAAATCATAATTCAACAATACAGAATATACATATAATGAAAATGACAATAGGAGAAGAGATTTTATGGAGAGGTTCTCATTCTGAATGGAAATCCACTCCAGTCATCTTCATTCATGCCTTCAACCTATCTATAATACTTTCATGCATCAACAGATTTGTTAGATCATAAAGTCAAATCATATCCACATATTCATCATGGTGATCTTATGTTATCATCAACTACGACATCATCACATCAAACTATCATCAACGGTTAGTGTCAAATAGCTAATAGGAGTAGAATTCAAGAATCATAATCACAAGCATTACTTCTTTTTCACATAACTCAATCCATTAAGTTACGGAATTAAATTTTACCATATGCCACAATCACTAAGCACATTAAGACATAATCATGGTCAATAAAATATCATGAATATAAATCTCATTGTTAGACTTCTATCATGATGACTACCATGCACTAAAAAATGGTGTCAAGTTACCATGTACTATAATAAAGGTGCTAACATTCTTTATGGGATCAAGATATGCAAAATGATAGAGGTTAGCTAATAATAAAGTATGCCAAAATATAAAGGATCAATATTAAGAATCAATAAATATCAAGTGCACCATTTCAATATAAGAACCATGAATCCAAATCACTTTCATTCATGCATGAGTCATTTGAGAAGGAAACATTCTCATCATACCTTAGGGCTACCTTGCCATCCAATTAAAACAATATATCATGCATACCTTGTAGTATTCAAATAATTGTTCATCTTTTCATTTGACATAGGCAACTTGTAGCACTCAATCATCTTTTCATCAGGTGCCTCTTTACCTTTTTCCAGCTCTAACTTTTCTTTCTTACATCCCACATGATCCTCAAGAAGGATCCACTTATCAAATCTCATTAAGGACGTTAGAAACATCCAAATACTCAAATATACATGCGAGAAGTATAAGTAATGATCAAAACAATAATCAGATCTATAATTATAAACAAAAGTAAAGACATAAAGGAGCATCATAAGTCAAGAGATACTTATCTTGAATGAGAGGTGATCCTCTCCCACTTGAGCCACCCTTCAAGAGCCATCACTATCCATAGTCCACATAACAATGTTTCCTTCAATCAACTTTATTGACAACCAGGCCTACTAGAGATTATCCCATCCAAGGCTTCATCGAATCTATCACAAGTGCTTGAGCATCTTCACATTGACCATGCAAGGCTTCATATCTCATATATCTTCCATAAATTAGGTTTTCTCTCAAACCCTAACCTCAAAATATCCATCAAACACTAATATACAAATTTCCTAAGGTTATCTTCAAACCCTAGAATTATTTTAGGTCTCCTCCATCTTCTCTTGCTTCCATCAAAGGTGTCACCATGGGGATTATCTCCATGAATTTTATTCAGCCCAAATCTGATATCATGTTAATTTTTCTTAGGGATGTATTGTTCTCTGCTTTGATAATTGCATTTCTTTATTAACACATTAATTTCACCCCATAACATCATAAGATTATTCAGATTTACATCATTATTCAACAACGTATGCAACTATGTAGAAAGAGCAACATTATCATCATCAATGCAACGGAACATAAAGAAACAACAGAGGAAAATAATTCACACATAGAGATGTCAGGCCAGGAGTAACTCCAGTTTGGCAGAAAACTGATACGATTTATTTCATTAGGTAGCTATTGTTATATACAAAGAATGTGACTGCTCAGTTCATCTTCTGATGACTGTTCACATTCCAAATTCACCCAATCTCAGGGGATTAGGTGTCAACATTCCACCCCTTAATCTGAAAGGGATGTTGGTGAGTCCAAGCATGGTTATGAATCTTTCAAGCTTTTCTCTTCCAAGCGCTTTGGTGAAGATGTCTGCAATTTGCTCATTTGTGGAACAATGACGGAGATGGATTGTTTTGGCCTCAACATGATGTCGGTCAGATGATATTTAGTATTGATGTGCTGGAACTTTGGGTTCTTGTCCAACTTTATTGCAGAGGTGTTGTCAATCATGAGTGGAGTTGATTGTACTTGTTTTACCTGCAAATCTTCAAGAATTTTCGTGAGCCACACAATTTATTTCGTTGCTTCAGCTGCTACCACGTATTCTGCTTCTGTTGTGGAATATGCTGGAACTGATTGTTTGCGTGATCTCCAAGAGACAGCTCCTGATCCAAGATTCATAACATATCCTGAAGTAGATAACCCAGTTTCTTTGTCTCCATCGAAGTCTGAATCAGAGTATCCAATCAAGCTGAAGTCGTCCACCTGTGTATACTTGATTCCAAGGTCTTGAGTTCCCTTCAAGTACCTTAGAACTCATTTTGCAGCAGACCAATGTCCCTCACAAGGCTTTTGCATAAACCTAGAGAGGATTCCAACAGCAAATGAAATGTCTGGTCTGGTAGTAGTGAGGTAGATGAGACTTCCTACAAGCTGTCTATACTTTGTTGCATCCTCAAATTCCTTTCCTTCAATAGATGTGAGCTTTAAGTTTTGTTCCATTGGAGTAGAAAGAGGATTGCACTCTGTCATGCCAAATCTGTTTAACAAATCTCCAATGTATTTCTTTTGAGAAAGAAATATGGATTTTGGATGTTGGGTTACTTCAATGCCAAGATAGTAATGAACATAGCCCAAATCAGTCATTTCAAAACTTTTCCCCAATTCCTTCTTTATGGATGCAATGTAGCTTTCATTTTTCCCTGTCGTTAAAATATCATCTACATATACCACAAGATATACAACTGTTTTGCCAACTTTCTTGACAAATAAAGTTGCATCATCAAGATCAAAATGATTGAAGTTGAGTTTCAGAAGATGCTCAGTTAGTTTTTCATACCAGGCTCGTGGTGCTTGTTTGAGGCCATAAAAGGACTTCACAAGTTTGCATACTTTTTTTTCATGTCCTTTCATAGCAAATCCTTCAGGCTGGGACATAAAAACATTCTCTTTTAGATCTCCATTCAAGAAGACAGTTTTTACATCCATTTGATGGACTTTCCAACCGTTCTGAGCTGCTAGTGCAAAGTGTCCGGATGGTGGCCCATTTTGTTGTGGGGGCAAAAGTTTCCTCATAATCGACCCCTTCCTTCTGTGCAAAACCTTTTGCCACAAGCCTAGCTTTGTGCTTGTCAAGTGAGCCGTCAACTTTGTACTTGTTCTTGTAGACCCACTTGCAGCCAATTGGTTTGGTTCCAAATGGAGGATCAACCAGCTTCCAAGTGCCATTCTTTATGAGGGCATCATACTCCTTTTGCATCGCTTCCTTCCATTCATCATGAGAAGCAGCTTCTTTGAAGGAAGTTGGTTCAGAATCTGTATACAAGTTCAATTCAAAATCATAAGAAACATCCATATCAACAGGTGAATTAGAGTCATCTACATCACCTCCATTTTGTCAGTTTGAATTTCTTGTTCCTGTTTTTCCAGTTTCATCAGGATGAACACTTTCAAGTGTCTTTGTCAGCCACTTTGGGGGACCTTTCTGAGATGGTCCAGGCTGCTCTATTGATTGAGTTGGGACTTAATCAAGATTGAGTCTCCCAATTCTATCAATTACATCACTTAAAGCATCATCCGTTGTTGGAGTTTCAGTCGGGGGAGAGTGTTCTTCAGAAGAAGATTCCACATGTTGATCTAGTATATGAATCCCCCCTTCAAGATGTAGAATCTGATTATCAAATTCTTGAAATGATTTCGTTTTTGCGAATCTATCCAAGCGATCAAGTTGCCGCTCAACAACATTGTCAGATTTGGATGATTCAAGAAAAATTACATCTCTAGATACAACAAACTTTTTATTTACTTCATCATAGAGGCGGTATGCTTTGGAGGTGTTTGAATACCCCAGTAATATACACTTACGAATTTTAGCACCAAGTTTGTTTCTATGTACCTTTGGTATCAAAGCATAACAGGTGGAACCAAAGATCCTGAGATGTTTTACTGAAGGAGCATGTCCATACCACAATTCATAAGGAGTCTTGTTTCTTATAGCATTAGATGGACATCTATTCTTTATATATGCAGCACATAGAACAGCATCAGCCCAAAACATTATCTTTACATTTTTGAAGAAAAGCATGGATCGTACCATATTCAAGATTGTTCTATTCATTCTTTTAGCTACACCATTCTGTTGGGGATTATAAGGCACAGTTGTTTGATATTTGATCCCATGTTGGCAAAGATAGTTTTCAAATTCATTTGATGTATATTCTTTTCCATTATCAGTGCGAATAGACCCAATATGAGATTGTGCATCATTTTCAATCCATTTATGAAAATTCTTGAATGTTTGAAAAGAATCAGATTTGTTCTTCAATAAATAAACCCAACACATTCTGGTGTAATCATCAATAAATGTCATGATATATTTATTTCCATTTGCAGAAGGAACATGCATTGGACCACATAAATCTGAATGAATGAGTTCAAGCTTCCTATGTGCTCTTGAATGTGAATCATGAAAAGACTGTTTTCTATGCTTTCCTAGAATGCAAGCATCACATTGCTTATGTTTCCTAGGAATTGTAGGCAAACCAGCAACACCATTTTTCTTTAATAAGCGGAGACTGTCATTATTTAAATGTCCAAATCTAGCATGCCATAATAAACTTGATGGAAGTGTACCTTCTTCATGATGAGAAATATATGAGAAATGTTGTGCATGAGCAGAGGTTCCTTGCAGTTTGAGAAGTCTTTCTTCTTCTATTCCCCTCATGACAAGTGAGTGGTCAGATGCTTTTCTTACCTCAAGCTTGCCATCAAACATATGAATGGAGTGACCTTGCTGGTAGATGTGGACCAAGGACAGCAAGTTTCTCTTGAGCTGTGGGAGATATAGAACATGATCCAGAAGAAAGTCTGGAAGACTAGGCAGTTTAAGCCTGAATGTGCCAAGCCCTGATGGCTTGATTTTTGACTGATCTGCAAAGTATACTGCTCCATCAACATTGTCAGTTAAATCTTCAAAAAAATCTTTTCTATGAGTCATATGACAGGTTGCTCCTGAATCAAGCAACCAATCATTTTTCGAAGAAGCAAGTGAAGCATTAAACAAATCTTCATTTACTCCAATGTTACATTGTGCCTCAATATAGTGAGCGGTTCAGGTGCTTTACCTTTGTCTGTATCATCAGTTTTACCTTTCTGTTGGTTTCTTTTTTGCTCAATTTTGTCCCATGGTAGCTTGCATGTAGAAGCATCATGTGATCCATTTCTTTTGCAGCGAATGCAGTGTAAGTCTACCTTTTCTCCTTGAGAATGTCTGCCCCCCCTGCCTCTGAAGTATCTTCCTCTTCCTCTTCGTCCACCTCTTCCTCTTGTAGAATCTTGAGCAGGATGCTTTTCTTTATGAGCAAGGCACACAGTCTCTTTAGAAGATTTAGGGGTTGTCTTCTTTCCAAAGGCTTTCTCTCTTTCAGCAAACTTTTTCACAAGAGAGTCAAAGGTTATATCTTTAAGATTTCCATTTGCTTGTAAAGACTCAAGATAATTGGAGTAGGTAGGATAGAGTGCCTTGAGAAAAGCAATAAGAGGGATATCCAGCTCAACCTTAGTGGATTTGATATCATGCATTATAGATTTTACTTCAGATGCAAGAGCAAGAGGATCATTATTTTTCAGTTCAAGAGTGAAGAGTTTAATCATGAGCTGAACAACTTCAAGTGCAGAATGTGAGTCATAGAGTTCTTTCAGCTTTTGTAAAGCTTCAAAGGCAGTTGAATATGATGAAATATGGCGACTCACCTCTTCATTTACAGATGTTGTGATTAATGCATAGGCTTTTCTGTTCTTGTTTTCCCAAATGACGAGCTCTTTGTCTGATGTAGGCTGCACTGGGTCATTGTCTGCTTCTCCGACACACACTCCTTTCCACAACTCATTGAAGATGAGGGTGTGTTTTATCATCCGGGACCATTCAGGATAGTTCTCCTTGCCAGTGAGAACTATTCCTACCATGGATATGATTGAATGCATTTTGTAAAAAAAAAAATTTGCTGATAGAAAAAAAAATTACTTCTGCCAATATACAGTAAAAATGTACTCAAAAGGGCATTCTCAAAGGGTATTATCGTCCACTAAAACTTCTAACATAAGGTTTTCATGTACCCATTGAATCACTGTCATCACAACTTCAATACACGGAAAGAAAATGACTTTCACAAATGTACATAGCTACCAATAAAAACATTCAATGCATGCGCAGTATACAGCCTCTTTTTTTTTTAAAGGCTCAACGCATCATGACGTTCTGCCTTCACCAAATATTCTGCTACAAATGTTGTCACCATTCAAATGTATGACCAACGTTCAAATATTAGAACAATCAGCGTTCAAATATTACAACAGGAAGCAATACAATACCCCAACGCAATAGAAATACGACCCCTTCAACACAAGAAAAAATAAACGCTCCAGAACTCAACGCTGGTTGTCATAGCATGGAGTTAAATTTTGCAGCGCGCTTAGGCCAACAACTTGAACTATGAAGCCATATGTGGTCACTGATAGTTTGATCAGTATGGATGCCAACAAGTATTTCCGTGTCATACAGGAAAATCTTTACGGTTGTTTGGATGGTTTCCTTATCAAGAGAATCAACACTCTGTAATATCAGATTTCGAAGCATAACATTACACCAGAGCCCATATACAACTTGATAAAAGAGTTAGGGATTTGAGAATGCCTGTCGTGAAAATTCTTTCCATGGGGAAGGACAACCTCCACAAACCAATCAAAGGGAGTCATGGCACTATATCCAATGTAGCAACAGCTACGAGAATTCCCATTCCCATCTTCTACATGTAAATCCAACTCAAGAATATATTGATCACTAAAATCGCTCTAGATAAGCAGACAATCATCGAGTTTTTCAGATGATACCAACATTATATACCCGCGGGGAAGAAAAGGAGATAAATAAATTTTACACCAACAAGGCAGGCTAGCCAGTTTTTGGAGAGCCAGAAAACGTCCAAAACTGCAGAGCCTTCCAGAAGGAGAGAGTTGGTGAATGGAAAAACGATGGATATGTCGGCCTTGTCACAAAAGTGATGAAGGGGCTTGCAGAAGTTTGAAAGGTCAGAGTGGCAGAATCCAGTGCGGGCTGGTGAATGGAAAAACGATGGAGATGGTGGCCTCTACTGTGGTGGTCTAACAGTGGTCAAGAGATTTTGGAAGATAAACGCAGAGGGTAGCAAATGTGCAGCTTGTGGCTACTTTGCATCCCTAAACTATTCAGACGAGGAGGAAGCATTATGACAGATGCGTTATGGACAGAGGTAGCGCTGGTGTGCCAGAGAGCGTTATGACAGATGACAGAGGAGTTACAAAGACATAAAGGGTAAACAGGGAGCTGGCTCTAATACCATGTCAGGCCAGGAGTAACTCCAGTTTGGCAGAAAACTGATACGATTTATTTCATTAGGTAGCTATTGTTATATACAAAGAATGTGACTGCTCAGTTCATCTTCTGATGACTATTCACATTCCAAATTCACCCAATCTCAGAGGATTAGGTGTCAACATAGAGACACCAGGATTGGTCAGAGACCAAGGAAAAACCCACTATGGGGAAAGCCCTTACAATTTCTTCTTCTTAGATTGTCATCAAATTATTTAGAAAAAGAGAGTAGAATGATCCATACCTTCAGCTATGCAGCTATCTAGCAAAAACATCTACAACATCCCTAAAATAAACCCAACAAAACTTATACTCAAAATAATGATTCTGAAGTCTGTACTGAATTGTCATTGACTGCAATCAAATACTGAACCCTACAGTCACTGATCAAAATCTTTGGAAGACTGAAATTTCATATTTTAGATCCTAGTCGCACAGAGGAGGTGTCATGTGAGAGACTATAGTTTTCATGGCCGCTCCCTTTAGCCTGACATGTGAGCAACTAGGTTCAGATATGATTTGTGGCAAGGGAGCGACTGTGTCTTTGAAAACCATAACTCTCAGTCACATTCACAATGAGTTTTCTATGCGACTAAAGGCTCTAGTCACACACATGAGCCTCTATGGGATTGACTGTGGTTGAGATCCTTTTGTGTTGTGCCTACGACTATGGCCCAAAACCCTAGATCTGAGATGTGAACTTCAGACCCTACAATTTCACCTCAAAGCGAACCTATTCCTCCGTGAACGAGCCTCAGACCTGTGTGAGCAAAAAAACCAAGATAAAAGAGTGTCTCATGATTATGTACAAACGAGGTAGAGAGCACTGGTATTTATATCATTTCAAGGTGGTCCACTTTTCTTTGGGGCTGAACTTATCAAATATACACATGTGGGCTTTTATTCATAATTACACTTTCCCTTATTCAATTTGAGTGATCTTTAAGTCAATTTTGGTCCTCTCGAAAAGAGGAAATCAATCCAATCATTATATCCATAAATTGAGTTGTCCAAAGTGGAATTTAAACACAATTAAATTTGAACGCATCTAAAGCTATCATCAATACATGCAACTTAGCCAAACTTATTATGTTCACTTAAATCCTACAGAATTAGTCACTCTAAAATTGTTTCCAACAACAAGCCCCATTTTTTCATGATAGCTTTAGATGATAAAAGAAACAATTTTCCTACTGAAATTTTCTCTATTTGCACTTCAACAACATTATTAGATTCATTTTCACATTCATACAAAAATTTGCAAATGTAGGAAGCTATATCTGTTAAAAATTCTAGTACATAAAATCTACAGTCATTAAGACATTTAATCTAATGATTTATGTGCATAAAATCTATAGTCATTGAGGCATTTTGGAAAACACTTTACAAAATTGCAATCTACCGCCAATGAGTCATTTTGACAAACACTTTGCAAGAATGCAATCTACAGCCATTGAGGCATTTTGTCAAACACTTTGCAAGCATGTAATCTACAGCCATTGAGGCATCTTGTCAAACACTTGGCAACAATGAATTTGAGATTCTTCTTCAAACTATTTAACTTAGAAGACTAAAAAATTAAAACTTCAAATGTTGTCATCTTAAAGCATGGACTAAATAATCTTAGTATTTCATCAAAAACTCGACAACAGACACACATAATTGGCAGCAGCAATCTGCAAAATCACCCAGATATACGATCTGGGTTCTTAAAAGTATTTTTTTTTTAAATCAAATTAGGGGTTATAGGGCCATAAGGTACGGATACCCCCTGATGTTGAGCTGAAATGAAATAAAAACGCCTAGGGATTTGATTCTTTAAAACAACAATAAAAAATGGATTCCTACTATCTTGTTTACAAATTTTGTCAAACAGTAAGTATGAAAACTTCATCTACAACTCTACTTGGAGAAAGAAAACTCAGTTTATGCTAATATGATATTTTCATTAAACTCATGGTAGCCTGAATTCTTCAGCCATTAATACCTTCTGTCAATTAGCTTGCAACAAACCTGTACAAAAAAAAACATACATAAAATGAACTACAATTATTGTATTATTTCTTCAAATATTTAGTGTGCAACATTTTATATACATCTAAGTTCAACTAACAACCCAATTCACAATAAGTAAAAACCATGCTATCAAACATAGAATATTGAATTTGGATAATAGATATGACCTGCTATGCACAAAGATTCATTATAAATTGAACTTGAAAAATTTGGCAACACATTCCTATTTTAATTCCTTGCATGTACATTCTCAACTATAGTTTCCATTCATTTTTGGCTAGATCATACCATAAACATTCACAAGTAGCAATATCCTATAAATTGAAATTTTTACAACACTTTAAACTAATAATGAACTAAGATTTCAAGAATGTTTATGAATATACCTGACAGTTTATATATACAACTCAAAATATGAGAGTATGCTCCATCTCCATTGTTCAAGATGAGAGTATGCTCTAGTTCCATTGTTCTAGATGAGAGTATGCTCCAACTCCAATCTACTCACCAATTCATTGTGAACTATTTGGTTTTCCACCCAACCATATCCAGGAATAACTTCTCCCCCTGGAACCCCTGAGATATAAAATCTCACAAGAAGTACCAAAAATACAGCAATAGAGAGATATACAAGGCAACTAAGGAAGATAATTTTCACTTCCTCTCAATACCACTCATGTTCAACTCCACTAGCTAGAGCTACTTAGTAGTTTAGTAATAATTTCAAATTCATTTTGAAAGCATTTCTCTACTCTCCAGATCTCTCCCTCTCACAATCTTCCTCAGGTCTCTCCCACCCTTGGCATCACAATGCACATGCCCCCGAAGTTAGAAGACATGAGACACATATATGAGGAGAAACCAATTTTTGTCATAAAGGAGGAGTAATATGTATGCCTTTTATTCCATTTAGAGGAGTATAACTCATGCCATTAAAGAGAGATATGCATGGCTTAGTTAAGAAGAGTGTAACATATGCATTAAAGAGAGCATAAGAGGAATCGTTTATGACATGTCTTTAATGCGTGTAAGAGGAATATGTCATTCTTTGATGAGTGCATAAAAGAGAGTGTAATATATTGTTGAAAGAGAGAGAGAGAGTTACATAGAGTCATGAGAATAATAAAGGAGAGAAGTGTGAAGTGATTGAGGAGATGAAGGTGAATTATAATTCCCTTTTAATAATAATTTTATAATCTCACAAAAGATAATAAAAATAGTAAAAATATTGAGGATTAAGTCAAGAATGAGCTATTAGAATTGATTAATGACAAGTTAAGTGATTCTCCTTCAACTACGCTTGAATACCAATTTATACAAGGTGATTTACTATTTTTGGAAATTCATACTTGAGATGCTAGACATGACTTTTTATTTTTAGAAAGTCACTCCAAAATTGTTAGAAATTATATATTATTAAGGAAATTCACCCCTGAGCTGCGCATGAGTGGTATTTTTCTTCCAGAGAATAGGGATTATGCATCCCTATTGCATGCATATTCATGTCCTGGTATATTAAATACTTCGCGTCCTGATCTACTCCAAGGATGCAAGATTCCACACCTTGATATTTTAAATATTTAGGACTTTGTGTCTCAATCCTTTTATTATATATCCAAGACTCCACGTATTTATCTTTCATGGATTTAGGACTCTTCTCCCTAATCCTTTTATTATAGATCCAAGACTCCATGTCTTTATCTTTCATGGATTTAAGACTTTGTGCCCTAATTTACATGGCTTCTCATCTACTCTACTTTGAAACTCTGTGCTTCACCTTAAGATATTGATTATGAGATCATACCCATCTGATGGTCCATTGGTAAGGTCTTGTTCCAAGACCTGCACATATCACAATCTCATAGATCAAAGGAATCAAATGAATTTCATAATTAACTTATTCACATATTATCAAGGATAGTGCATGACTTCCATAGTGATTTTGGTTTGGGAGAAACGACTTTCGCAGTCATTTATAACTCGAGCATCCTTGTTGGTAATGACCAAGTCCCCTACCACATCCTGTGTAGTACAAGATTAAGCATATAAAATCATACAAATCATGTATCATCCATAACTCATAATTGACCATATGTTCCACATAACCATTATCATCCATGGATCTATGTGTCTCAATCCTAGATCACTATCCATGTTATACACTTATTTCAAAAGTGGAATACCAAAAGAGAAAACATTGATAATATGTACTTAACCAAAATCAGTCTTATAAACAACCATAAATATTACCATAAGCACATAGCAACCAAGTGACCCAAAATAGGTCTATAGCATACAAACATATACATAAGTCTTACATGCATAATCTTATATCATTGCATCAAAATGACCCTATCCAAGTGTCACAAAACTAACCTTGTCGAGGTGGGACACTACATACTCCCCCTCTCGGATTAAACTTGGCCCGAATTTTGCTCATAGTTGTCAAATATATATATATATATATATATATATAGATATATATCCAAAATCCAAACACGGTGTCCATGAATACAAAAATTCCATTATTAATCAAGTGCAATGTATAATCATGCCATACTAGATAGATTTTGACATACATCACAATACATATTATATCAAAACAATCATCTAAAACATATATTCACATAAATGACAATGATATCACATTACGCATGATTTTATTTTCCCTATCTAATGCATTAAGAATTCAATAATATTTCCTGTGTCATTCTCTTGGGTTTCTGTAGAAAAATTGATCTTGTGAACTCACAAACAAGTCCCACATTAGTTGTGTAAACAACAATGATGGTTCATCCAATCTCACAATCAAGTTTGCATACAAGAACCATCAAATCATCCACATACAATTGTCATTGCAACTATGCAAAAAAACATGTCATATATATATATATATATATATATATATATATATATATATATATATATATATATATATATATATATATATATATATATATATATATATATATATATATATATCTATATATATATATATATATATATATATATAACCCACTCTTACATCCCACTTGATTTATGTCTGCTTAATCCAAGTTTCCCCCTTTTCATTTCATAAGACATCCCTACAATCAAAATATTTAGGATCTACCTATGGTTTTTACTAAATGTTTACTCTTTAGGAAAAATCACAATTTGAATTTCAACACACCATTTTTTTTAAACTAACAAGCTAAGGTTCCATAAATTCCTAATTGACCCACTTTTTTATTATAGACCATTCCTTTAGTTCCCATTGTTTATTTCTGGTAGCATTGAATGTGCTCTAAGCCTCAAAATTTGCAGGGAGGCTAGGACACATGTATTCCAGATTACCCCAAAATCGTTTTGGGAAATTCCACCTAGAGACAGCTTTATTAAAATAATTAATTATTTGTAATGGGTGCCTAAGTCTAAACTTAGGAAATTAAAATAATTAAAGGGTATTAATTAAACTGGGGGTGAAACTTCTAGAAGAAGATCAGGATTAAGTCGAAATGATCTAAGCTAATGATTAGAATCTAATCTGGTCCATTGATTACTCAACTGGAGGATTGTAAGAAGAGGCTTGATGTGCATTTGGAAGACACATCGAGTAAGAGATCAAGAGATCGATTTCTGAAGAGAGCAATGCAGCAGTTGTCGAAGAAGTGATCAAGGTGATTTCTTGTAGTGAGGGGCAGAGATAGTTTCTGGTCGGAGAGTTTCCTAATCTGGAGATACATTGCAGAGAAGGCAGAGAGAGATCTAAAAGAGGCAACGCAGAACCACGTTGGGTAGCATAGGGCCAGGTAGAGGCAGCGCAGAGCCTGAGAGGAGATCCAAAATTTGCTGGAGAATTGTGTTCCATAGCCAAAAGTCAGGGTGTGAGACCGGGAGGGAAAAATTCAAAGTTCCAGAGGAAAATCAATCAGTTGAAGGAGTGATGCAGTCCCCTAAAGCTGTGATGTAGAGAAGTGCAATGATTGCACAAAAATTGCGCAAAGACAGCTAGGGGTTAGCCATTCAATGGTTGGATTAGTGTTGGATCTCCAGTGATAGTGTGAGGTATATCTCACTCATCTGTATTGGATAGCCAGCAAGGAATCCAAAGATTCTATTTAGAAATTATTGCTTAATAATACAAACCCTTAGTTGTTGCACCAAGTTTCCCACATTGGGTTTTTTCAGGGACATTGATCCAAAAATAACTGTGTCACTGTGTGTTTTATTTCTTTCTTTCTTAGTTCTTGTTTCCGCATATAATTTAATTAGTGGAGGGTGCAGTGTATTGGTTTCGATATTTATCATAGAACACAGTAAATAATTTGTTCATTTATTTAACAAATAGAAGTAACTTAATCAGTCAATGCAGTAGAAATTTAGGTCTTCCAAATTTTCACATGGTATCATAGCGCAAGTGAAGCAAGGGAGAAGACCAAAAGAGCCCAACGCTGAAGAGAAAGAGGGAGATCGAAGTGTTGCGTAGGTAGTAGATTACATCCCAGAGGGATTACACAATCTAATTCAGGAGGGAAACATTTTCGTGGAAGATATCTCTCTGAATAAGTCGAAAGAGAGGTAATTTTTTCAGATCGAGATTCGTCAGTGGCAGAGGGAGCAGCCCAACAGAAGCTTTAGTGCAGAGAAAGTTCCAATGAGACAGAGTTTTTTGCAGCAAAAAAATGTCAAAAGAGAGAAGGAAACATTATTTGAGGGAATTTCTTCCTCAAAAAATGCTGAGTTAGGGAATTCGATTTCTCATTTTTTGAGCAACAACAGAGATGATCTGGTCTACTAACTCCAACAAGGAGTGCGTAGGCCAGCCTAGTAGCAACGCAGATGAGAGAGGAGGTAGTTTGACACTTTTTTGGCAAAGATGGCAGCTAACAGACTGAGAGATCAATATCAGTTGGATGGAGCATCCAACTATGTGATATGGAAGGTGAAAATCCCTGCCTTCTAGATGAGCATGATCTCAAGATGTATGTCGATAGTGAGGTAGTTGTACCTGGTGATGTAGATCCACTCAAAAAGTACAAGTTTGAGATGACGTAGGCCAAGTAGATGATCCTCGATAGAGTGAGTGATCAGGTTGTATGTCACATTGTTGGCAAAGGGACGACCAAAGAAATGTGGGATGCCTTGGTTATGCTATATCAAGGATCTTCCGAGCAATGAAAGATGTACTTATAGGAGAAGCTGAGATCAACTAGGACGGATAAAGGGGAACGTATTGATCCATTCCTATCAAATCTTTTGGAAGTCCAAGATCAGTTGGCAATTGTAGGATCAACACCTCAACCTACAAAGATGGTGAGGTTGGCCTTGAATTCAGTTTCAGAAGAATGGAAAGTGTTTGTCCAGAGTATCTTGGATAGAGAGAAATTGTTGGATTGGGAAGGAATGTGGACCGCTCTTCAGCAAGAAGAAATGAGGCGAGACTTAGTCAAGTGAAAACTTGATGGCAGCAGCAACAGTGGGACAAAGCCCAAGGAGGAGGAAGATAATGCAACCCTTGAATCTAAGGGGCAACAGGAGTAGTAGAAGAAGAAGAAAGATGTTTCAAAGATCAAATGTTTCCAATGTGGTGAATTTGGTCACTATGCTATGCAGTGTCCTCTCAAGAAGAAGGAAAAGGATGAGAAACATGATCCACAGGTTGCAACTACAAAGATCGAGGAAGAGGAGTTCGCCATGATTGCCCAGATACCTCTAGGGGAGAGGTGGGGTGATCTAGTACTGTAGTTCGAAAGAATTGCAGATGGGCAAGATCCTTGAGGATTCCACCTCTTGGATCAATACCTTGCTACGGGATCCCATATCAGAAGTAGTGGGATGGACCAGTGTCAGTTGGTGCAGAGGAGTGCTAGAGTGATAGTTGCAGTGGCTAGGAGCACCAGAGACTAAGAAGCGCAGAGAAGAGTTGCAACAGTGTAGTTCGCACATTGTAGAGTCAGCAGCAACACAAAGACTTCATAGGTCAGTGCAAAGACTAGTAGCAGTCAAAACTATAGCAACAGATACATCATACTGAACACCTATTTAGTAATTTTGGATGTTTTCCCATTGCTGATGCAGTAGTAGCAAAAGTTGGAGAAGGATGCAGTGTAGATGCAGTTTTGGCAGTGGCAAGACTAGCAGTAGTAGCACAGATGCAGAATTTGTGAGGGTTGTAGTATAGATGCAGTGTTGGCAGTGGAAGGGTTAGCAGCAGTTTAGATGTAGCATTTTCACAGTATTTGATGGACAGTGATGTCAGACATCAATGGTGCAGAGGCAAATGTTACAGAGTTAGAGTGATGCTTCAACAGGTTGCAGTACTAGAGCACATCCCTCGCTAAGAGGGAGTGTTGATTTTTGGTAGCATCTAATGTTCTCTAAGCTTCAAAAATTGTAGAGACACTAGGATGCATGTATTCTAGAATACCCAGAAATCGGTTTGGTAAATTCCACCCATAGACAGTTTTATTAAAATAATTAATTATTTTTAATGGGTGCCTAAGTCTAAACTTAGAAAATTAAAATAATTAAAGGGTATAAATTAAAATGGGGGTGAAACTTCTAGAATAATATGAGAATCCATTTGAAATGATATAAGCCATTGATTAGAATCTAATTTGAGTTGTTGATTACTCAACTGAAGGATTATAAGAAGAGGTTTGATGGGAATTTGGAAGACACATCGAGTAAGAGATCAAGAGATTGATTTTTTAAGAGAGCAGTGTAGCAGTTGCGGAGAAGTGATCGAGGTGATTTCTTACAGTGAGGGGTAGAGATAGTTTCCAGTTGGAGAGTTTCCTGATCTAGGGATACATCACAGAGAAGGTAGAGAGAGATCCAGAAGAGGCAGCACAGAGCCATGTTGGGCAGTGTAGGGCCACACAGAGGCAGTGAAGAGCCTGAGAGGAGATCCGAAATTTGCTGGAGAATCGAGTTCTAGAGCTAGAATTTTGGGTGTGAGACTGAAAGGGAAGAAATTCGAAGTTCCAGAGGCAAATCTATCAGTCAAAGGAGTGACTCACTCCCTAGAAGATGTGACGCAGAGGAGTGCAGTGATTGAAAAGAAACTGCGCAGCGACAGCTAGGAGCTAGCCATTCAGTGGTTGGATCAATGTTAGATCATCAGTGATAGTGTGAGGTATATATCACTCATCTCTCTGTCATTCAGATTCTCTATATTTGATATCTAGAAACACATCCAAAGATTGTATTCAAAAATTATTGCTTAATAAAACAAACCCTCAGCTGTTGCACCATTTTTCCCACATTGGGTTTTCCCGGGGACATTGGTCCAAAAATAAAGGTGTCACGTGTGTGTGTTATTTCTTTCTTTCTCATTTCTTGTTTCCGTGTACAGGGGGGATGGCCAGCCAGAGAAGCTTTAGAATAAGGGCACGGCATGGCAAGGAAGAGAGGATGCATTAGGGGAGGGTATAGGGTGTCTAGTATCGTTCCGGGCTATCAATATTGGTGGGTTGTTTGGGGGATTGAGATTCATCGGTCAAGCAAGTGGTTAGGGCATCCATCAGTAAGTTAGGTAAGGGGATAAATCGAGGTGGTAAAGAGAGAAGGTGGTTGGTAGCATGCACGTAAGTAAAGGGAGCAGAGTAAGAGAGTACTAGTGCTGATACTGCTATTGCTACTGCTAAGAATATTCAAGCAAGTTTTCTTTATTGAAGCCTGGCCTGTGAATGTTGTCTGTATACCCACCCAACCCATCCAATCTGAAGAACGTGGGTGGGAAAAGTCGGGTTATCGTTCTTCTAAAGCGTTGGCCCTGGTCCGGGCTCAGGTTATCGTTCTTATCTTATCAAGTGGCTTGCTTGAAAGAAGAATCGGGTTATCTCCTGATACTTTCCTGCCTGTTCATCCTGCGCTTGCCGGGCCAAATAATTTGTTCAGTTATTTGACAAATAGAAGAAACTTAATCAGTTGTTGTAGTAGAAATTTGGGTCTTCCAAAATTTCACACCCATAATCTTCATTATTATTCACTTCTCTTACTTAAGAATCAATTATGAATGAATCCGTTAGAAGATCTTCATTCCAAAAACAAATTAATGGTATCTTTTCAAAAGCGGCTTGTAATCAAGAACAACTCTCATAATTATGCAAATACGATATCTATATTATTGAATATACCTTGATAATTGTAAGTCAAATTTTTTCCAACTATAAATCACTCATTATTTCTATTCAATAATTAATCAATTCATTTGGTTTCAAGTCTTATTCCTTACTATTAATACATATGCAAAAACAAGCTATGAAAACCATACATTTCTCAAAACATGAAGAATCTTGTTGAATTTAAATAAGATTTAGACTATCATAAGGGAATTTCTAGCCTGAAGCTAATCCCTTAGAATTACCACCCTCTCGAAAGATTAAAAACCTTTGTAAGACTAATAATTACTAATACAACTATACATCCAAGCACAAAATACTAAATCCAACAATCTCTTCCATTCCACATACAATACAATCATCTTAGGTTTCTAAATCATCCAACAATTCCAATGCATCAAAATGTGATCTCACTCTCCTTCAATTTCTCCCTCAAAAAATGTCACAAACACATATTCTTGTATTTAAACAATAACTGAAATAATTTTTTCTTTAATCACATACATTTTTCCTTTAAGTTCAAATAAAGCAAAGTTCTCACCACAAAACATGTGTATCTTCTAAACATGTTATTCTCTTAACAATTTAGAACTTAATCAAATTTCAAGAAAGGATTTCATCAAGTTCATAAACAATATGAATTTTGACTCGATCACCTAACTAAAAATAGTTTAGAGCAGTTCATGAGTTCAATCTTCATAATTTCTCTAGTTAATTTAGTTTAAATAGAATTCAACCAATATGCAATTTATAAAATTATTAAGGAGACTATTATGGATTTCCTAGACCTAATTTGTCTTAAGCCAATAGAAAATATATTTCATCAATTTATCACAATAAATATTTTCTACATTTCATGAATTTGAAAATCAATTTAATTCTACTTAAATCCAACACAAAATAATGACAATACTAAAGGATAGATACCTAGTTCACATTTGACTCCATATATCAAAATAAATTATTCCAAACATTCTAAACCACCTGATTGTGTTCACTATACCAATCTTAGTATCTTAATTATAATAAAAATAAAATAATGGATTTAAATCTCAAGCAAATTCATGTTACGAACCTCTATCCATTTAACTTTAATTACACATAATCAATCCTCCTTAATCATGTCTATGAGATTTCATCAAAATAATTTGTTCATTCTAACCATAAGAGTTATTTAGCTCATGGATATATGTTAGTATTGATTCCACTCCCATACCTTACCTCATAGATATATGTTAGTATGGATTCGACACCCATGCATTAGCTTATAGATATATGCTAGTATGGATTCCACACCCATCCATAAGTTAAGGAAAACATAACCTTCACGTGTTCCTTAAAATGGCTTCCACAGCCATTCATGCACAAATCATTTAAGCCTCTTGTTTATTAGGAAGGTCATACCACAACCTAGTATTCAAGTAATTTCAAGTTATTTGATGCAAATGTGAATCGAATATACACAAAATCATGTAAGTAAATAATAGAAATTTCATACTTAATCATTAAGAATGTATTCCCAAATCATATTTTAACACATCAAATTAATGCACATACATTACTCATGAATCCATATTCATAGTTAAAAGTGACATCCTTCAAGTTCACTTTTGTTAAGTTTCCATTATTGTAGATAAGAAAAGAGTCAAAATTAACATGATGAACTCAATCATAATGTTAATTGAATCTCAACCTTACACTTGTTACACATTCCCAAAGCATACACACCAAGGTCATCATACTATAGTCCATATTAGGCCAATATTTTCTTGGTAGATACAATTTCAGCTAGTAAAGATGGCTAGTAAGCCCATATCACATTGATAATGATGCATTAAACATATATGCAACCATGCATGCACTCCATATATCTCACTCACCCATTGAAAATCAAGCCATTCACACGCTTAGGTTTAACCCCAACTTCTCAAGCACATCCTTTCCCAGCATGTCTTTAAGTCCTTTAACATATTTCCAATAATTTGTCTTAACAAAAATATTAAGGAATATAAGAAAGCATTATTTTTCTTTCATGAGTTTCTAAATGACATAATAATAATAATATCCCTTATGCAACCAATATGCTCCCAAGTCAACATACACAACAATTCAACATGCATGCAAAATCAACATTCATACATCATCAACCTACAAGCAAGCATGTTGGCCCATTAGGCCCTAGTGTTGTACCTCGCTTTGATATGATACCATATGTAATGTCCCACCTTACCAACCACCAATAATATAGACAAATAGAGGTCACATTGAACAAAAATACTTAATTTATTTGTTTATTTATTTATAATATGACTAACTTAGTTACCATGTAATCATTTTCCTTCATCTATTTCAATATAAGAATATAACATAAGAAGTCAGGGATAAATTTCCCTTAAAACCAATTCCAAAACACATTTCCTCTCAAGTTTAAAAGATGATAGCATGTGATATTTTCATACTTATACATGAGCTGTAAGTAAGACTAGAAATAAATTAACCCATAATGCCATGTGCAAACATTAAGCTAGATCAACCTATTTGATTTCCTAGATTATGCTAAATAAGCTCCACTTATTTCCTCTTGATATCATAACCACAAAAGTAGCATGCTTCTATTACAAAAATCACATATAAGTGTATGAGTATTAACCTACTTATAGCAAGGTAGCTAAGGGAAGAATATTTCTCTCTTCATCAGTAAATCTAATAAATATGATATGTTTATGAAATGGAATCACAAAATATATTAACCATGTTACCACTCAAACTAGCAGGGGTCCTAGGAGGGGATCCTATAGGGAAACTACTAGGTCAATGGAAACAATGGAGCGATAGCCCACTTTCACCTCAGCTAAGGCTCCCTACTCTTTATGAACTTTCACTGATGGGAGGAGACCTATTATATGAGGAATCAAAAGACGAATGGATCAAAGGAGAGATGAGAGGTGATTCTGAAGGCTTATTCACAAGAGAGGCTCAATTGTATGGCTTGCTTGCTTTGGAAGCAAGGTGATGGGCTCTTTAGGAAGGGTCAAGAGGGATTTTTAGGTTAGGGTTTGAGAATATGACTATCAAGGAAGCCCCTAATTTCAAAATGCCTTATGGATACTTGGCTTTTGAGTGAATTTTGCAAAATTGGAGTCAATAAGTTGCGGGACCATAGAAGGCCAAGTGCACCCAAAATTAGGTGAAAGGTATGGAGTTTCTCAACCAAGGATGTACTTGACCTAATTAGGGAAGGGAAGAGGATCAAAGAAAGAGTCTTATTTTGATAAGTTAATGTTATGATCCTAATGAGATTACTAGCCAAAGGGAAACCAAGGGAAAGAATCGATCTTCAAACTACTGCTTGAAACCCACCATCAGAATTGCTTCAAAATTGGAGGCCTTCTAGAAGACACACCATTGTAGTTGTGGGAAAGATATCAAATTCCTTGGATGGCTAAATCATGAGAAAAGTGATGCCCTAGGTGACCTATGAAGGCTAGACCTAAAAAAAGAGGGGATGGTGAGATGAATTCTCTTAGAAAATGATCACCTATGGAAGGATCAATGTATTATCCTTTCAGGAAGATGGACTCAAGATCAAATTTATGATTTAGAGGAACTACACCCAATCAAGAAGCCTCCTCGAAAACTTTGCATGGAAATTAGGGCATGAGAGCAGCTATTAGGAGAATTTATATTTCAGTTTGCAATAATCGGTGGCTTATCAAGATATGTTCAATAAAAGTAATCTCTAGGAACATCCGTCCACTCACACATGGTACATGAAATTATGCAATGCTACAAAATATCAATATTTCCACAATTTCACATAAGAAAAGCATTAAATTTCAAACCTATTATAGCAAAAATCCCAGCAACATTTAAGTATTAAAGTAAATAACAAGAATAGACATGAAAAGATTATTCACATGTGTAAAAGAGTATATCCAAACATCATATTATGTCAATAGTGAAGCTCCAAGACAAGAGAAAGAAGATCCAAACCTCAAAATTCATTCATATCATCCAAATTCGTCCTCCAAAAGGAATAGCGAAAATCTCACAAGAGATAAGAACCCATACCAAGTGATGATGAGAGAATGAATCACCTCTCATATATTTATAAAATGTCTAATGAGTTCGATTTAGCTAATTTTTCCTATTTGAGCCACTAAAATAAAATAATGTGCAAAATAACAATACTTTTGGAGACAAGCCCACCAAATAGCTCAATAATACAAAAATAAGCCTCTCAAGAGGGTTGAATGATCAAAAAAGTGAGTTGTTGGGCCTTTGAGGAGGCCTAATGAAGTCCAAGGGGTGCCATGATATAAAAATGGACTCCAAACATAGTGGAAAAGGGGTTGGCCCCTTGTTTTCCAAGCAAGAACCTGCGGTGCTCCCAAGTGGGTGTGGAGGCACAAGGACATCCTCATGGGTCTCCAATTGGATCTAAAATGCTTGTAGACCATCAGTAAGATATAGGATGATGATATAAGACCTCCCTATGCAATGGGATACATCCTCTAGACCCCGAAACATCTACTAAGTATAAGGTGTGAGTGTGGAGTCGGTTGGGCATGGTAAACTAGGTGCATCATCCTCATTCAAAAGGTGGAACATGAGCAATCAATGAGTGGTGCTGGGGATCCATGAACTACTGTCTATTATGGTGGAGGCCCATGGCTCTCAATTCGCACCCTACAACTATAAATATGGCCCTCTGATGGGTTAGGGCCTCGTATCGGGAGATCAAGCCCCAGATGGATACCCAACTGCAATCATGCATAAAATCTAATGCGTCCCCTTGCCCTCCAATACAATAAGTTATCAGAATAATAAAGTAAAAGAGCTTACAATTCATGGAATCAATGGGGCACTAAATCTTGGTATGCCCTTCTGTTGGGCATGGAATACCCCCACAGCAGGTTTTGGGGCTCAAAGCCCAAGTTTTGGTCAAAGATGTTGTAATACTCCGCGAATTGTGGGCGCGGAGTGCAAAGTGTACAATCGAGTCATAGGGTTGTCCGCCCTAAACATTGTATTGTAAACTAGTGTAAATTCGGCCTACCCATGGTCCACGGACCATGGGATTGTATAAATAGAGCGAGGCTCTAAGTTGTAAAGATAGGGATGGATAGAGAGAGTAGCGAAGGAATGGTTTGAGCTTAGAGTAGAATTCTAAGTGTCTTGGGTTGTAGTAGTAGGAAGAGGCTCTGCAGCTGAGTGCACAGAGGCCTAGTAGAGTCCGCAGCTGAGTGCGTGGACCCCTGCAGTTGAGTGCGCAGGGCAGAGTCGAGTCTGTAATCAGGACAAAAAGATAATAAAGAGAAGTTGATTCCTAATTCTGTGTAATTTTTGTGAATTATCTTCTTTATGTTCGTTTTCATTTATGTATCGCGTGCACTTATATGAATGATGAATATGTCGTAATAACCATAAATCTTACACACACAAGTTAAGTAATCAGTTAATTAGCGAGGAATTATATGGGTCACACCCCAATTAGGGCTGCACAGAAGTCGCACCACATGTCGTGAAGGGATCGCAAGTGCGCGCAGTGACAGGTCAGAACGCGGACCTCCAAAATCCCATCAAACATCCCAAGGGTGCAGAAACATGGTTCTAGCACCCTCCCATACTACTTCGGGTCAGAAATCAATCCACGCTCCATAGACTTTTGCCAAAAGGGCCAGTAGTACCAGGATTTGCTTGGTTAAATCAGCTCTGAACTTGGGTTAGGCCCCACTAAGAAAAATAATGGTTCCGTTGCCAAGACCGGGGTCTGCATAAAGGATGTCTAATGTCGTGCCACTAGAACCCTATAAAGAAATAAATTGAAGAGTGGTTGGACAAGAATATTCACGAGTACGCGGTGCAGAAAAACAAAAATCCATGAGTATCTAAGGAACAGTGATTAGATCGCTACTTGTGCACTGAAATCCACAAAATTTTATTTGCATATTTTACGTCCGAGCTGTATGAGTGGATTGCAAAGTTAGCAGACAGCCAGGGAAGGTGTAGGCTCAACAAACCAATAGTGTGGACTCTGGAACTAGTGTGCAAACTAGAAGCCTCGGAAGAGAAGATAGCGCGAGCTATGGACCACTGGCCCAACCAAATAATAGGAGGATTTATCATTGAGTTCGCAGTAGACACGACTATCAGCTATAGTGAGGCCGAGCGATGTTTTCTCAAGGGACCGCAAGGTAAGTATATTAAATCTTTGAACACTTGGGAGATGCTATTGTGTGAAAAGCAGGTTATGTAGATAAATTAATGTTTGGGACTACATGAAGTGGAAAGATCTAGAGAAGCGGAAGTAGTGAGGAGTTGGAAAACAATCCCTTAATTTCACCCTCACTAGAAAGCGAGGAGGAACTCGCGAAGGTTTCTCTAAGAAGTGTGGTCAGTTTGATGAGGCAGCGAAAACCGCGTTTACCACCTCCACCCACGCCGCAACCCATTTCACCCCCCTGACCTCCATCTCCACCCACTCCACCTCCACCACCACCGCAGTTTAGTATGGCAAGGGCGATCAAACTGTCAGTGTTCAGAGTAGGAAATGAAGATCCAAACCAATTCTGGTTCGTAGTAAGAGTAGTATGGGAAGCACAGGGCTTCGTGGATGATAATATCAAAAAGGATACACTGGTGAGTGCACTGCAAGATCGTGCATTAACGTGGTATATCAAGCATTCTAATGAACACCCAAGTGTATGAATTGCAGAGATCCAGACCATGTTGAATAGGGAATTTAGCAGGCCAAAATCAGAGATGCAATCAATCATCGGGTTTAAGGAGATCGCAATGCTCCTGGGCGAGACCCCCTGGGATCTAGACCAAAGGCTAAAGAGTATGATCTACGAAGCCAATATGACATTAACAGATGCATAGCATCACGCATGGTTTGTGGCCTCACTTACGCCACACTTAAGGACGACGCTATCACAGCAAAAACTTCCCCCTCAAGCCGGAGCGTTGGAGATGGAAATGAGGTTGCATGAGACCCCTATACAAGACCCTAGATAGGGAGTCCAACAGATCCACGTGTAGCAATAGAATCTGTGTCTGGAAATGCAGAGTTTGAAATAGGATAGGGCACCTCGGTCAAAGGCGCGTGAGGAAGTATGGTGCATAAAATGCAAAGGCTAGGGCCACGACAAAGATCATTGTCTAGTGTTCGTGAACTACTTGGCAGGAGGAGGGCCAATGCCATTAAGACTGGAGGCATAGGTGGGGCTGAGCACAGCATCTGCATTATGGTGCGTGATCTGCCAGATAGGAGGAAAACATACCATGGATAATTGTCATTTATTGCAGAAGTATACGCAGATGTCCCAGCAGTTGTTTTGTAATTTCTACAAGTCAATAGGCCATGACGAACACACCTGCCGAAGCTATGAACTAATGATGGATCAGACTCCTGCCTATAGGGTTCAGGCTGAAATGCGAGCCCTTGACCCAAATGCAAGGATGGCATGCACTAGGTTTTAGAGGCACGGTCGAGGTCGAGGTGGAATGCGACAAGGAAGGGGTCGCGACCAGATAATTTATTACAATTGCGGAGGGCAAGGGCATTATGCTCGCGATTGTACAAACCCGACTAGGATATCATGTTGGTACTGTAATTAGTTTGATCATGAGGTGGAAGATTTCCCTTTGTTTATAGTGAAGATACGTGAAAAGGGGTACTCCAGCCCCCTCCAACACAGAATTTACAAATGATGAGGTCTAAATTGTGCGAAGAAGACCCAAATGTAAACGTGATGCTCAGGAGCGGTGTGACAATGGGAGATGATAAAGGGAAGCAGCTAGAAGAAAGCATGTGGGTTCGCAAGGCTCCTACAAAGGAACCCAAGTTTGATTTAGAACACATAAAGGAGACATTCATGGAAGCTAAGAAGAGCTTCACAGAGGCCTCCACTTCAGGTAGTAAGGATCAACTAGAACCAAGGATGGATCCTTCAATGCTCACTACCTTTCTAGAGACATGCATGAAACTACTGCGTGACAGAAAGGCAGTAAACGGGCTTCAGGAACTTATCACTAGGTGTGCGGGGTTAGGAGAACCGCGCGTGTTCTGAAAACTGGGAAAGCATGCATTGCGCACAGGAAGGGAGATGAGGTTGACTACGCAAATAAGCAAGTATGAGATGGATCAAGTAATCTTGGATCTGGGTTCAAACACGAATGTGCTACCAAAGCAAGCATGGGAATGCATGGGCCGAACCACATTGTAATGGTCCCCTATTCAGTTACGAATGGCAAACCAATAGAAGATTTTTCCCATGGGAAGGTTGCATGGGGTGACAGCCGACATTGAAGGAACGAGCGCACAGGTAGATTTTGAAGTGATAGAAATTGTCGATGATAGAAATCCCTATCCCGCACTACTAGGAATAGATTGGGCTACTGATAACTGAATAAGGCAAGGATTGGGTGAATCTGATGGCAGATGGAAGGATTTCATGGGAGTGCGAAAGTGCCTACACTTTGGATTTAGGCAAGGAGATAGAGTGATGGCAGAATCGGCTGGACAAAGTAACAACACTGAACTGCAACATGATGATCAGATCATTGCTTTGCATAAAAACAGAGGCAAGGGAGCTGCCGAAATATGATGGATTGTCAGTGGTGGATGAATTTCTGAGCAAATTCGAAAGTGCGGTGCCAGAGCAGTAGCGATTCGATGCGCTGAAGTGGGCACTACGAGCAACACTTGCACGATGGTGGGGTACGCATTGAGGAACTTTTGAAGACTAGCACGGATGCAGAAGGATGATGTGCCTATGTTTTGGAAAACCCCAACTTCAAACGAAAGCCAATCAGCTGGGGTGGAACAACTTGCGCGCTCGCCTTTCCCGATGGATACAGGCATATGCTATACAGTCCGTACAAGTGAACAGCCTAGAGAATCGTAACAAACCACAGTAGTAGGAAGGGCAATGCACGTTACCAATTCTCCAAGACAAGGCATTCGATAGGGTTCACAAAGTACTGAACAAGGTTTACCAGACGAGACGAACTTATTGGGACCTACACGTGACAGCGTTTCGATGGGTCTATAGGACCATGTACAAAAACCTGAGAGTGGAGATGATTCCAAAGGTGCGAAACAGAGTAGAAACCAAGATTTCTGAAGGGAATACCAAAAGGAATCCACACGTAATAGCTCCCGCAGTTATGGCAGCGCGGGAAGACCAGAATGAAGGAATCACACAGGTACGCAAGGATGACCATATAAGGATTCGAGAAGCCATTCAACGAGGGAACCGCATACTTCATGAACTTGAAGAATATCAGGTACGATTGAGGAAAAAAAACATGTTGAAGGATGTTGAGATCAAAAGACTGGAAAATGAGGTCACACAAGCATGTCTTGTCGATAAAACAAGGATGACAAGGCAAGATACGTATGGTCATACCACTGCATTGGAAGATTGTCGCTAAGAATTTATGATTCTATTACCATGGTTGAGACCACACCTTACCAAATGCAGTAACAAGGGAAGTGCACCACATAAGATAAAACATGCAACTCCAAGTGTCGCGAGGGAAATTGAGGAGTGTCCACGGACTATATTGGAAGGCGAATTAAAGTCTCGAACAGATGGTGCGACCACTTGACTAGCCATAGGGAGCACAGTCTCATCGCTCTAGACAGTTGAAAGAGAGTGCAGGACTCTAAAAGATTCTATTTGGGAACTACGCGATGAAGGAGGTGCATGCAGAATCAACATGGTACAAGGTTTGCGCCCATGATGAGATGTCCAATTTAAGGAAAAAGGGAGCAGGCAATGGGAAATTAAGACATGAATTAAGAGCTAGATTTGGGACGATCTGCCACCAAGGATGCATTAATGACTCAAAAATGGGGGGAACGGTCAAATTCAAATTCAAAAGATGCTATAAAATTCCCAAGGCTAGCCATGAGACAACACTTGTTCATTTGAGATTTGAGCTATTACGAAGAGCACAAAGTGTTGAGCACCATGTGATATTCGAGCCCCCAAGTTCGCGAACAACCACAAACAGTTCGAACAAGATGACAACTACCAAGAGAGGTGTGGGATTTGTAGAGAGTACCACCAAGGAAGCCGCGTAGAGCCCTACGGTGCAGGTGGGGAATGTGCCAGAAATTCCGAAATCACCTCAGATGCTGAGGCCCAAGAAGGATACACAAGTAGCGGGACCAGTTCGCATGTCCCCGCGAAATCTATAGTTTGGTAAACTTTCCATGGAAGAAAGGGGTTGGCTGTCAACCTTGAGACAAATGATGAGGAGGAGGACCTCCAGGCTCTCGTAGATGAGATAGAGGTAGATGAAGAAATGGAAGAAGACATCCAGCTGGTGCGCGCTGCAGAAAAACTACCCAAGTACGTTCCTCTGCGGAAAGGGAAAGCTAAAGTACCCAAGGATTTGGATGCCGCTAAGAGCACGCTCCAAACCCTGCTCCTCCCAGATGGAGTTTTGTTTGAGGACTCGGCTCTGGGCCGCGTGCCCATAATGAACATTGAAGACTGGGACCTCGCAGACAGCAAAAATTTCCCACATTTACAGACTGAGAACCTCATGAAACAGAGCAAGGAGGGGTCAATTACAGTGCTAGAGCCGAAAATATGGCTGCGTGGTGTGGAGAAGGCCAGGCTACTCCACCTACTATGGAATCTGAATTTTCACTGCACATCGATCACGATATTTGTCATCAAGCAGCTACTTTACCTGGTGCACGATGGGTATTTATGGTTGGAGGAGCCTATTCCCATCATGGCAGAGCTTATTCACAGGATTTCCCAGCTTCCCTGTAAGGGAAAGGACCCAGCGGAGATAGTTGGCAAAAGCAGAGATTTGGCGCTCGCAGAGGCCATGAAGAAGAAGTACAAATTGGAAAATAAGAAGAGAGGCTACATAATCAGTAGCATTAAAGACAAAGGGGTGCACATAGCCACCCAACTGCTGGCCGAGAAGGTGATGAGAAAATGTCGCGGAGATGAGGTACCAGCGCCGGTCGTTGCACTGGCAGAACAATGCGCGAAGGGGTCCAATTCAACTAGGTCGAATTCCTTTATGAAGAATTCCTAACCAAATGTAAGGAAGCTCAGGAGTAGGGAAAGACCTTCTACTATGCATGGTTGCTCTTGTCTATCTTACTGGTGAGAGGGGAACTACCGAAGGACAATCAGTTCCCTCATATTGAACAGGACTTGCTAGAGGCTGCAAAATATGTGTCACTCTAGGCTACGAAGGATACCACGTGGATCCGCGAGACTAAATATCTTTTGGGTGTTCGTGGAGGCGAGCGTCCAGATGTGGATTAACAGAAGGCCGCGCCTATCCCCCAAAGTGTATAGCAGTCCGCAGAGTTTTTCATAATTCAAGGTGGATATGCACAATGTGTATATCAAGGCATGTAAGGATCTGGCACAGAACTAGACCAAGCTTCCTTTCATCGCAATTGATGATGCCATCTTCTTCGTTCTCAACTCATGGCCTCCCGAATGGCGCGCCCGAGATCTGGTATAAATGGATAGAACAGTAGCACAGAAGCAGAAGGACGCAACCAAGTTTCATGTCACAAAGTTGGCCCAGCAGAGGCGCAATGAACAAGCAGCTGCAGAGGTAAGGGCCGCACATGAAGCAGCAAAGTCAGCCACATAACAGGCAAAGACTGCTGAAAGAGCAGCAGCAGCACAAGCAACAGGGGCCACCGTGATACAGGAGGAAGGAGGCCAGGACGTGTCTACACGACAGGGACTAGATATAGCAGAAGGCATGGACCCAAGCACAACATCCACTCAACTAAAATGATCGCACGTCACGAAGAGGTCAGGTCCACGAAAGAAGACCAAAGCTTCCAAATTAGACATCAAGCCCATTACATTGATAGAGGGTGACCTTTATGACATCAGCAACAGTATTTGCGAGGTCACATAGGAACTGCTCCAGGAAGCTATGACAGAGCAACAGAATGTGTTTGGGGCCCTAAGGGCGCAACTGTAGGAACTTCAGGAGCGAGCCCCAGAGGAAGGAACAGTAGCCACCTACGGTGCCGCAGGTACATCAGCAGCTGAGCAGCTGCTGCACGCAAGAATGGCCAACACCATAGTGATACCAGAAGGAGCGCTAACAGCGGAAAGTGAGGAGGACAGAGCCGTGATGGGCAGGATCAACGGACTTGGCCTAAACTTGGCTGCCCTTCCACAGGATATATTATATCAGTTGCAAGATGGAGCGACAGCAGAACTCTGTGCTAGGGAAGGACGTGTAGTGCAGATGCTAAGCAAATAGAGAATCAATATTGAGCAGCTTAGTCTATAGTGCGATGAAGTTCTTGCGTAGAAGCAACAACTGGAGCAAATGGTAGAGGAAGCATGTCGCCGTGTTCTAGAGCTAGAAATCATGATAGACCTACCAATTAGAGTGTGAATCCACAAATTAGCTAGTGGATTTTGCGAGGCAAAGGAGGAAGCAACGAGGGTACAGCTGGACCTCAACCTTCAGATTGTCGAGCTGCGATTAAAGGGGAAGTCCTCTAGGCCCCTAGAAGTTAGGGAACAACATGCTGGTGCTATTCAAAAAGGGTTGGAGGAAATAGGACAAGCAATACAAAACTACACCGCTATGTTGGAAGAATCCTTCGCATTCCTCACTTCATTACAGGAGGACCCCAACATACACCGCCTGGAAATGGAGGTGCGGGAGCTTCAAGTGAATTATTACAGTGTGCACAGAACGCATAAACAATTGTCCTGACCCAGCAGCTTGTGAGGCTATAGCAGGCAAAGGCATTTAAGGAATAGGTGGATGTCGCGTGGCAGAAAGAGGCAGTCCTTAAAGCACGTGTCCAGACTTGGATTGATGAGGCCTTCCTCATCATTGCAGACATCGAAGGAAAGATCGCACAGATGAAGGCAATGCTTGCCTTAAGATAGAGAGTTGCCCCTGATAGCAAGACTTCGACCGAGAGAGTGGAGCAGATCCAGTAGACTGTAGAACAATGCGTCGCGGACCTCCGAGCAATGCAGGATTGGTTGGAGGGGCTCCGTGCCAAGATCGCCGCACCAGCAAAGTGACTCGGGACGAGTCATGATGATTTTGTTGGGGGCCTGTTGGGCATGGAACCCCCCCACAATAGGTTTTGGGGCTCAAAGCCCAAGTTTTGGTCAAAGATGTTGTAAAACTCCACAAATTGCGAGCGCGGAGCGTGAAGTGTACAATTGAGTCATAGGGTTGTCCGCCCTAAACATTGTATTGTAAATTAGTGTAAAGTCGGCCTACCCATGGTCCGCAGACCATGGGATTGTATAAATAGAGTGAGGCTCTAAGTTGTAAAGATAGGGATGGATAGAGAGAGTAGCGAAGGAATGGTTCGAGCTTAGAGTAGAATTCTAAGTGTCTTGGGTTGTAGTAGTAGGAAGAGGCTCTGCAACTGAGTGCGCAGAGGCCTAGTAGAGTCTGCAGCTGAGTGCGCGGACCCCTGCAGCTGAGTGTGCAGGGCAGAGTCGAGTCTGTAATCAGGACAAAAAGCTAATAAAGAGAAGTTGATTCCTAATTCTGTGTAATTGTTGTGCATTATCTTCTTTATGTTTATTTTCATTTATGTATCACGCGCACTGATATGAATATTGAATATGTTGTAATAACCATAAATATTACACACACAAGTTAAGTAATCGGTTAATTAGAAAGGAATTATATGGGTCGCACCCCAAGTAGGGTTGCGTGGAAGCCACACTGCAGGTCGCGAAGGGATCGCAAGTGTGCGTAGTGACAGGTCAGATCGCAGACCTCTAGAAGCCCATCAGACATCCCAAGGGTGTGGAAACCTAGTTCTAGCACCCTCCCATACTACTTTGGGTGAGACCTCACTTCGTGCTCCACGGACTGTTGCCAAAAGGGCTAGTAGTACCGAAATTTGCTTGGCTAAATCACCTCTGAACCTAGGTCAGGCCCCCCTAAGCCAACACCTTCCACGGTGGGTTTTGGCATGTACCAGTGTCTCCAAGCTCAATACGGGGTTAACCAAAGACTCTATTAGGTGGTTTCAACCTCTAAAGGGGGTGACATGTCCATGTTAAATCACTAAAGTGGTAGGTGGTGTTAGTGTCGGTCTTGACAGCCCTCCATCAGTGATCAAAGCTCTTTGCATTTGCATTAGTAGGTGTCTCATTAGTGTCAAATTTTGCATCCTGTTAGGCATGCCATAACCCTGATGGAGGAGCTGGTCTATTTATACCCCTCTTGGCTTTTCTGGATCAGGTCATATCAGTCACTAAGTTTTTCAGGCTTGTCTTGTTTTGTCTTAAGGTCAAAGGTCCTAGGTCTAGGGTTTTGGTCATGTATCCTTGCAATGTCATGTCTTTGAAAGTCCTTGAGTGCCCAGCAAGCCAGAGGAAGGATTGTAAACATGTTTCTTTGATATTTTCATCATGTACAGTTCATTTTTAACCTTGGATTTAAAAACTCTATTTTTAAAGACAAGGTCATGTTAAATTTGTGTAAAAAGAATGAAATTCCAAAAAGTCTTCAAAAGGACAACAGTAACCCTGGTCCCCTTGCCAAAGTCCCTCAGATGATCTACCTGCAAAAAGAATCAAGTCAAAGCACTCAATGAGTCAAAATCAGGATAAAGGAAACCAAAAATCAGTGTTATAAAGTGTCAAAAGAAAAAACATTAGAAAGTGGGTTTGTAAATGAAATTTTTTCAAATGAGACTTATAAAAGCCCAAATTCCCTCCTTTCACTCTCATTGTGCATTTTAGAGCTTGCAAGAGAGAAAGAGAGAGTGATTGAGAGAAAGGAGCGAAATTGCAGTGATTTCGGGCAGCAGAGTGGTGCGCAACCCGTCAAAGGAGGTGCGCGACCTGTTGGGCGGTGCGCGACCCGTCCAGGACTCCTCCGCAGTTCAGAATTACTACGGGCGTGACCCGTTGGGAGGTGCGCGACCCGTTGGGAGGCCTGCGCAACCCGTCGAACCGTTTGCCTGCAAACTACAACAAAATTCCTCAATCTCCCTTCAAATCTTCTAAATTGGTCGAGGTAGGCTCTTTACACATGGTGTTTGAGGATGGTGATGAATATAAGGCTTTATGCTATGATTTTAATCTCAAATTATGCAAATGAAAAGACTTATGTGGCTGCAATATTCATGTGCAAATTGTGCTAGGGTTTATGGTGTTTCAAGCTGTTTTTCCTTTGGTTTGTTTCCCTCCCTTCCCTCTTGCTCACATTCATATGTACATCTCATTTTCCCCCATGTCATTTTATAAATGAAATGCAAATTTTTCCCCATCCCTAACCATTAAAAATGAAAACCCTAATTCCCCTCTACCATATGCATGTGCAAAATAACAAAAACTGTTGGTAAAATGTCAGCATGTTTTGTGCATGGTTTCCCTTTTTCCCTATTGAAATTGTATACATATTCCCATATTTACTTTCATGCATGTTTTTCCCATATGCAATAATCTTTGCAAATGATTTCCCTATTACAAATATGTGTTCCTATATGCATATGATTTGCAAAATTTCCCTTGAAATTCCCTGTAATATTTATATATTCCCATTCCTTGTTAAAAGATCCCTCCCCTAACATTTCCCTCATGTTTTGTTCCCCTTGAAACAGCATAGATTTCAGTACTTTTGCAGGCAGAGACAACAGTTTTATTTGTCCACTTTGCTCCTAAACCATGTCAGAAACCGAAACTTATGAGCAAAGTGATGACCATTCATCATCTACAGAGGTTGAGGAACAGAGGAGGCCTCGTAAGGGTGGTAAGGGTGGACATCATAAGCGAGAGGAGCCCACCTCTCTGGCAGAATTACAGGCTTGCCCCATGGCAGTGAGTTGTTTTCAGTATATGTCTTGTTATGATTTCTGTGAGAGAATTTCTCAAATTCAGCATCATAGAGAGTTGGCCCGCTTGTTTGTCTTGCACCTTCGTGATGGACATGTCACTCTGGCAGGGGTGAACTTCACATTGACTCCTGAGGTGATCTCACAGGCTACAGGGATACCAAATGTGGGTGAGGTGTGGCCTAAGCGCAGATTGCTAGATTTTGTTCACTTTGAGCCCTATGTCCGGCCACCATTCGTGAGACTTTTGACAGGTGTTTTTCCATTCAGATTTCTCCGGAGCGAGTATGCTCCCATCATGAGGCTTATTATGCATTATTTTACCTGTGAGGGCAGATTTTCACAGGTGTACTCATATCACATTCGCCTTTTGATGCATTTCACCCGAGTGAGGATGATGAACATCCCGGTCTTCTTGTTTCATAACATTCAGAGGATGGTGCCCATGTTGCAGAAGAAGACCCCGGCCCAGCAGTACAGGAGCCTATGCCATTATGGTTTGATTCAGCTCATAGTCTCATATCAGCTGACTCAGTAGGGCATCTCATGGGAGGAGTTCATCTCCCGTGAGTTTTTCACAGTGCCACCTCAGCCACATCAGGAGGTCATTCATGAGGAGGGAGGACCATCTCAGCAGCCTGATGCTCCCATCACCCGACATGTTAGCTCCACTCCTTTGGTCACTTATCAGAAAGGCCCAAGGGTCTTATTTGCAGCAGCTAGGCGAGTACTATCTCCACAGCAGGTGGAAGGGGTCTCGCCTTCATCTTCAGCTCAGCGAGTGTTATCTCCACATCAGGTGGAAGGGGCCTCGCTTTCTTCACTAGCACAGGTACTACAGAGGGGCAAAGAGCCCATGATTCATGAGGATCCGGTGATTGATCTTGAGGTTAGTTCTCCTAGCCAAGAGGCGAAGGAAATCATTCAGCATCTCAGGGCTGAAAATGATGTTTTACAGAGGAGACTTGAGGGTGCCCAATGGACTATTACTTACCTGGAGCAGCGGAACAAACAATTGGAGGATGAGAAAGCGCTTGATGAGCTATGGAGGATTCGTAGCGACCGAGTCTTGAACCGTAGAAGACCCGGTGATCCATTGCCAGCTGACCGAGAGTCAATGCTCATTCAGGAGAATGCTCACTTGGAGAGGTTGTTGGCTAAGGCCAACCAAGAGAAGAAGCTGCTGAGAAACATGAAGAATCACTATTGGGCAAGGATGCATGTATGCAAGGCCAAAATGAAAATGTTCCAAAGGAGGTTGTCCGAGGCTCTTAGGCAGAGGAAGAAAACCAATCCACTCCGTATCTTAGCTGAGGCATCCCTCAAATATCATGGCACTCACTAGCATCAGCTACAGCACAAATCCCAAAAAAAATTTAGAATTTTGGGTAATTTTGGAATTTTTTGGAAATTTACAGGTTTTGGCTCCTCAACGGGTCTCACCCCCGGTGAGACCCTTTGTCATCGTAGCTCCGTTTTGCAAAACTCAGCATTTTTAGATTTGTCATGAAAAAATACATATTCCCATGGATGGACTTGAGTTTTTATGGGGTTTTGGGCCTCCAGAAGGTCAAAATACATGCAAAATTTGACTTTCTACCCCTTCTTTGAGTTGCAGAAGCAGTCTTGGGAGAATTGAGTTTTGACTAGGCAAATGAACTCCCAATTCAAAAATTCCAGTTGGGTTGGAAAGTAGACTCACATACCTTTCCAACGAGCTATCCTGTACCCAATTCTGATATCGGGAAGGCCTCCAAACAGAGCTTCAAAGTGCGCGACCCGTTGAGAAAAGGGGCGCGACCCGTTGAGGAAATGTTGCCAGATTTGACCAGTTCAGCCCAGAATTTGCAGATTTGACCCTTTTCGACTTTCTGAGGTTAATGATGATCTTCATGGATGTAATTGTGACACTTTTTGGATACTTTTACTCTTGTTTAACATTTCTAGAAGATTTATGCATGTAAAGGGTAAAAATTGAATGTATGAACTGGTTTCCAAGTTTATAGAGGCAAGTTGTTTTGACTGCCTATTTTGTAGTGCTTAGTTTAGAAGTGGTTCAAACAGCTCCTAGGATAGTGAGCTCGACCCATGGAGGCAGGGAAAGAGGTTAGATCATCTATATTATGTACTTTCTTGCTCATTTTCATGGTTGGACTCTTGAGGGAGAAGTTATCACTGTATTATTTCACTTGTATCTCTGCAATTTTTGGCTAAGGAAGACCAGGGTTTTGCAGTCATCTTTGGGATTCTTGTGGACTCATGTGTTGATGGTGTGTTTCTTCATGTTCTTGTAAGCTTTGTTATGTGATTCATTTCATTTATTTACTGCTGCACATTAAACAAATGAAGTGTTAAATTATGAATTCATGCTAGCCATGCTCTGCTTTTAAATTTGTTTAATTTCAATGTTTTCTTCTGTCTAAAGAGAATTCAAAGTGATTGTTTGCTCTCTTTAGCTCCTCATCTTTCATTCCTGATCATCCATCTCAAGTTAAGGCATCAATACTGTTTCCTACCTCGCCCCAAAGACCCCCCTGCAGAAACTGTGTCAAATCCCCGCACCCTAAATTGCAGCTCCTCAATTTGCCACCAAAAACCCCAAAAAACCCCAAAATCAACCTTTATAATCAGTTTACTAGCCTAATATCAGTGTTACCTTGTTGGTCATCTCATCCCATTGAATATCTGCCGAGATTGACCGGAGAGAGCCTTCTCCTGCCCCGCAGGGCTAGCTACGAGGCTGAATGGTTTGATGTAGCTTTGAGGTTTGCCTTTTTCAGCCTGAGGTGAAATTTCAAGTGCTAACAGGTGGAAAATGATATAGTAATGGAATGGAGTGGGGATCAAAGGGGTCATCTAGACCACATGTCATGGCACAAGGGTAGCTATAATAAGGGAATCCCAGACCTGGGTATATAATTGTATGACGGAGAAAATCATAGTACATGAGTTACAACGACCTTTGTTTTTCCACCCTTCTTCATTTTCCTTTTCCATTTGACTGATTTTTCTTCATAATTGTTCCTGGCTCCAGGGGATGAGAGAATGATGTGTAATATGAGTGGTGGATACCCCTTTAAGGTGGGGTAGTTCATTACCCACCAGGGGTTGGGACAGTCATGGGTTTTTTTATAACATCCATCATCAATTAAATTTCATTTTCAATTTTATCACAAAAAATAATCAAATATTATGTTCTAGAAACAAAATTAAAAGAAAATGTGAAAGTTCGGCAGTACTAATTTGTTTTATATTATTGATGGCTTTCAAATCTGATATAAGGTGGGACCTTGACCCATATTAAAAGTAGAGCAGTATCACAAGATTTAAGTAAGCGTGGGTTTGAGAAGCAGGTAAAGTGCTCTGCGGGGGAGCAACGAGCACGAGTTATAACTCAGGCTCAACCCCCACAGTTGACCATGATGTCAAGGCATTTGACCGAGATCTACGGCCTAAGATTATTGCAGGGGTTCAAGCTCGATGAACATCCCGTACACACCCTACCCCTGCAGCGGGCCACCTCCATCACTTCACTCCATCTCATATCCTCCACGTCATCCGCCACCCTCATTCATTACTGTCCACCTCATCTACTGTACCCTGTCACCTCATCTGCCACTCCATTAATTAGTTATCTTAATTACAGGTTTTTTCCCCTCATTTGATTATTATATGTATAAATCATAAGAAAAAACCTGTCTCATTAGTCTTTTGTTTAGTACTAAGCAGCCTTGCATCCAGTTCAGCAATTGAGTCAGCAACCATCCCGGCAACTGTCATTAGCAACTGTCACCAGCAAATAGTCACCATGGCCAAACAAGTAAGTTCCTCATCACTTATCCATACCCCATTAATGGATGTTGAACAAGATATTTCCAATACCCTCTGTACAATTAAACATCTTTCACTGTATCAAGAGGTCATTCTGAACCATAAGAAGTCTCCTATATTCATGGCAATGGTTAGGTCAGGTGTTCTAGCTGCTTTTGTCCCCAGAACTCATTTATTTCCTGAATTTATTCAATGGCTAGCCTCAACAATGTACCCCAAGAAGTGTTTCATAATGAATCAGTTAGGGGAGAATGTTTTTCAAGTAACCTCACAGTTAATACACCAAGCTTTGAATTACCCTGTGTCTGGAACTTACACCACCTTTACTGAAGAATCCCTGATTTCTTATTATGATAACATGTCTCCTCAAGAACTCTCTCATGTCACCTCTTTCTTGGCCCCTAAATCTAGTCAAATCTCCCTACAAGGTAATCTCTTCTCTTTAGAAATATTTGCAGTTGACATAAGACCTGTGTTGCAAGTAATTGCTAAGATTCTAGGGAAAGAAGACTCCAAGCAGGTAGATAAAGTTGTGCTGGGATTTTTCTCCTTAATGATGAAGCCTGAGATAGTACTAGACATTCCAGCATTCTGGGTAGATGCTATCAATACTCAATTTATGACTTTGCCTCTCACTAGTTCCTTTAAATTTCCTTTAGTCATTACTTATTTATTTTTGTAGTAAAATGCTAAAAATTTATCTAATTTGGGGCTAAATGTTGTTGATATCAATAAAAAGAAACAGTCAGTGGTATTCTGGACAGACCTGATAAGGGGTGATCCAGGAGATAGTGGTTTATTTGAGTTTACTTCTTTATTCCTTCCAGTGGCTTATAAAATTTTGAATGGAAGCCTACCCCCAACTTTCCTTCCTAAAGCTCAAGAGTGTCTTCAATTGAGTAAGGATGTGAGATGTGGAGATTGGTTCATCTTTGAAGAGTATGTAGAGATTAGGCTTTATGGAGCCTCTGTCAAGCCTTACAAGTTACCTAAATTTGTGCCAATGAGGCTTTTTTCCCTTGAATTTATTATGCAGAGCTTAAATGTTGATCAAGTTCATTTTGTTCCTATGAAGAAAGGCTTCTTCTTCAAGTTGCCTAAAGCAGTGGGACTCTTCATTGTAAACACCATACAGGCTGCCCAAGAGGTTGAAATATTGTTGAATGATATGTGGCTTTTATAGGTGGTTGAGTGGGCTTATGAACCTCATCAGCTTATTTCGAAAAGAAGACTGGAGAATGGTTATTCAGCCTTTGTACATGAAATTAGACCTGAAATAGAGAAATTTGCAAATGGAGGTTTGAAAAACACTCATGGGATGGAAATTGAAACCCCTAGCATTGCAGAAAAAGGGGTCAAGAGGGTTAGAGAGGAAGTTATTGATCTGGAAGAGGAAGAATCTGAAGCAGCAAAAAGGACCAAGCTTCAGGATGCAATTTCTTCAACACAACTCAATTTGGTGATTCAGTTAGGAGAGACAGAAGGTACCCTTGCTTCCCCATCTTCCAGAGAACTTGTTCATGATCAGGTTCCTTTAATTCAAAGTATGTTTGCTCAGATAGCTGAGAGAAATCATAAGATGAAGTTAAATATGGAGGCTCAAGCTGAGTCTCGGGTAACTCCTAAACAAACTAGATTGCTATCTACCATGGATTTGGAGAAGGGCCAACTTAAAATTTCTTTTTATTATCCTACAGAAATATCAGTGGGGTCTACTAGCAATTTCAAGACTGTGAACTTAACTTTTGACACTCACAAGCTTCCAATGCTTGATAAGATCAATTTGCATATGCAAACTAGGCAATTGATCGTAAACAATCTGCATAAGACAAATGCAGTAGCTGTCAAGGCAGAAAAAATGATAAATAAGGTGATTCAACAGTTAAAGTTGGAGAAAGACAACTCTAGAGCTTTGAATGCTCAGGTGCATGAGCTAAAGAAGATTCTCATTAAAGTAGGTTTCAATCCTGATGACCAACCTGCTGTTCAGAAATTATTGCAATCTGCCAAGTCAAAGATTGGGGCTTTAAAAAACAAGTTGAATCTACCTACAGGTGAGCATCACATAGCTAAATTAGAAAATAAAAAGGAAAAGCTCCTACAGGATGTGTTGCGGAAGACTAAAGAAGTTTCTTTACTTAAATAATCTTTGGACAAGCTGCAACGATAGGTGGACACTCATGTTTGTACAATAGTAATGCTAGCCAACACAGATGATCCAGCAGCACAGGTTTTACAGTTGGGAACAGAGCTTAAAATGGTTGAACATGATGTAAATAAAGCCAAAAGGGAATTGGAAATGGCTTGAAAGCTACTGGATTTAAGTGAAGAAGAAGCAAGAAGGGAGAAAGATAAAGCAAAGAAGTACAGGGAAGATCTCTTGAAGGCTAAAGATGAAATCAAAAGGCTAAAGGAGAAAATGAAGGGCAATATGTCCTTGATTCAAGCCAAAGAAATCTTGTGGGATGAAGTCATTGACGTTATCAGGGGTAATTGGGAGTTTCTTGTGATTATATCTGAAGAAAAAACACTAGTTCAAAATATGGAAGAGGTGGTTATTAAAAATAAGCAAAAAGATCTAGATAGATCAAAGTTTGCAAAGAGGATGATAGATTTCATCAATTCTAAATATACTGTGGAATTGAAGGAACATGACATGCTAGACAGAACATCATGTGCAATTGATTTTAATAAAATGATTGTCAGAAACATCAACGGGATTACTGCTAAGAAGAAGATAAAGGAGATGAAGGAAGCAGTTTCAAAGTTTAAAATCTTGTTTGAGAAAAGGGTTAGGGCTGGACTTCCTTCTTGCTGGGATCTGCATGGAAACTTGTTGCCATGGAAAACATATGAGACTTTGTTGGTTGAGGCAAAAAGCAAAGTTGATAACACTCATGAAAAGACAACAGTATTAAAAGGAGCCACCATTGTGAACTACCTGAACAAAGATTTTAAGCTTCTCTAGATGGTGAAGACTCTGTTTACTGACAAGCCTACTTATGGTAGGATCACAGCTTGCAGAATAGCACTTGATAAGTTAGAGGAAGCACCAAAGTCAAATGTACCATTATGGAGAAAGTGCAAGGAATGGATGATAGAGCAGACCAAAGATGCATCAACAGGACCACATACTCAAGCCACAGATTCAAACAATGAGAAGAAATCACCAATCATACTCTAATTTCTGTTACTTATTGTTATTTTGTTTTCTTGAGAAGAATGAAGTGTCTTTACCCTCCAATGTAATAATCTGTAATGACTTTTACTTTAGACAGTGAAGAGGTAGTTAAGTAGTTTGACAGTTTTGGCAGTTACCAACTATCCAATGATGTATAAAAAGAGGCAAAATTATAGGGAAAATGTCCTAATTTTGAAGAACCTGAAGACTATGCTATTGTATTCTTGATAAATTGATGATTAATGAAAAAATCAAGAGTTTTCGACACATTGTTAGGTATGATTTTGTAATTTCTCTGTTATGTGTCATTATGTGTCTTCCTTCCTTTAAGTATGGTAATGAAGTTGCAGGTCTTTGTTTACTTATGTGAATGAAGTTGAAATTCCTTAAAAGAGCGCTCCTATTTAATGTTCCTAGTTCTACACTTCTTCTAAGTTACAGATAATAGTTTTTGTGAAAAACAACATATTGTTTCAAAGCTTTTTTCACACAACATTTATATTCAACATCATATGGCATTCTGAGACTTTCATATCAGCTAAATATTAAGGGTTAAAAGTCAAGTCCTCCAAGCCCTTCACTTGAGGATACATCATACAAACAAGTGACATGAATAATAAAAATTAATGTCTTAAGCACAATTTCTACACATCCAAGGAATTGGTTTCTTAAGAGACAACATTGATTTGCGTCGTTGCCGGGGATCGAAATCAAGAACATTTTTCCCTGGGCTTTTAATATTTTCCTCTAGTTGTTCAATGAGGAGGAAATATTTGGTTGTATTATAGAGAAAACAATAACTCTAGCTTCAAAGAGGCCTCATACAAGGTCAGATACCTCGCAGCAAAAAGCTCAAGCCCTTTCAGACCCTGAGAGACTAGTTTCCAAGAGGGTTGGAAGGCCAAAAACTCCATTTACACCAAGTCCTACACTGTTTGCACCTGGCAACAATTCAACACATCTTTCATCCAAACATTCACCTTTTATTGACCAAGAGCTATCTTTTACAGCCACTTCATTTCAAGAACCCAACTGTCAAGAACAATCTTTAGAGTCTGTTTCTTTCTCAGTATTTAGAAATATATCTGCTATAATTGTTCAACTTGAACCTATAACTACATTGCCACCTTTTTATACTCCATTTACTCCTCAGACAAGTTTTACATCTGTTGGTACTCAAGGTTCAATAAGTTTAGGAGCAAACATGGCCACACCTGCATTCTTGTTGAATAGGTATTCACCTATTCAGTTGCCACAATAGTTGAATCAAATTCCTCAAGAATACTTAAAAATTCTTCCTCGTTTCTCAGGTGAGGATGAACAAACAAAAAAGAAGCATATAGAGTGGTTTGTAATTTTGCAGAAAATCTCAATGTTGAACACCTGGATGTTGTTTTAAGACTTTTTGTGCAATCCTTGGATGGTGAAGCAAGAAAGTGGTTTAAAGGGCTTCCTAATAACTCTATTCCTACATGGGAAGAGATGGAGCACCAGTTCACCCAGAGATGGGGAGAGAAACGAGACCATGGGTATTCACTTACAGATTTTAATGCTATTAAAAAGAAATATGATGAAATTGTTGTTGAGTTCATCAGAAGGTTCAATAAACCTTACAAAAATCTTCTAGTGAAGATCAAGCCCCCTCCTACTGGTGCAAAAATAACTTTTGCAGGGGCATTTGAATCAAATTTTGGGTTCACATTGAGGGAGAGAAGATCCACAACCCTTGATCAGATCCAAACTGATGCTTTAGAAATAGAAGCAAATCTGGTGGCTGCAGGTAAAGCACCAGAGGCACAGCCTACCCAAGATAAGGGAAAGGCTAAAGTGGAATCCTCTCAAAATCAAACATTAGAGGATATGAATAATGTGATTAAAAATTTGTCTAGTAAATTGATTAAATTGGAATTGGAGAGTAAGAATTCTCAGAGGCAAGTACAGAAAAATAGAAACTTTAATCCTCAATATAGAAGACAACCTCTGCAAATTTTGCAGAAGGAGAGAAAAGACCAAGATCAAGTTCAAGCACCACTTTACATAGAGGTAGATCCTGATGAAGTACTAGAGCATTCCAAGGATCATGATGATCATATTTCCATATTCTATGCAGTAGATGAAGATGAACTAGGTGTTGAGGGAGAATAATATACTGAAATAGATGATATTTATGATGAGAATGAAATTGATGAATATTGGAAGCAGTTTACTGATTTTATGTAAGGAGAATTACATAAGAAATATGACTTGAGATTAAGAAAAATATCTAGAATTCAAGAAAATGAAGGTGAGAAGCAAGTTCCAGCTCCCCTACAAAAGGCAACTCCACAAGAACCACAGCCTGCAAAACAATTAAATAAAGGAAAGCAACAGCAAAATACAAATAGCAAAACTCAAATACTTCAAGGTGAGTCTTCTCAAGATAAAAGTGATAAAATTCCTTTAGAAAAAATTATTTCCATTCCACAAGATATTTCAATGGTGAAGAGAAGTGAAGATGAAAATGAAAGGAATACTAAACAGGTCCATGTATTTAGTCTCACTAAAGAGTTAGAAAAAACAGAATTCAAGTGCCCCTCACAAAGTTGGTCAAAACACCAGTTTATCAAAGAGAGATTGTTGAGTCTATCAACCTATCTCAGAATGTAAATATAAATGACACTGTGAATCTGCAAGAAGATAAACAAGCAGTGGTTTTTGGTCCACATGAAGAGGAGTTATATTCTTCAACACCTCCTTTCTACATCTCTTTATTGATTCATGATTTCCTCTTGCATAATTGTATGTTTGATTCAGGAGCTTCACATAACCTTATGCCACTATCAGTAATGAAACAACTAAACCTACAAGTTACTAAACCTTACAGAGACTTGTATTCTTTTGATTCAAATAAAGTCAAGTGTCTTAGGGTCATTAAAGATATGGTGGTGTCATTAGCCCAGATCCCATCTAGAAGCTTGGTAATGGATGTAGTGGTAGTAGATATCCCTGCTAGGTTTGGAATGTTGCTATCTAGGTCATGGGGGGCTAAATTGGGTGGTGTTCTGAAATTGGATTTTACTTATGCTATCATACCAATTTTTGGTGGAGAAGAAAGAAGGTTGTACAGAGAAACAAGATTTGTTAAAACAATCACAAAGAATGGAGCAAGTAATTCACCTATGTATAGCCAAGAAAAAGATGACTTTTCTTGCTTCCTGTTGCATGACAATGTACAGTTGGCTGAAGATAGTCAGAGGCAACTTGCTTTAGCATGTGTAAGTACATAGATGAAAATATAAGGGGTGTGGAAGTGCTTCTTTGATGGAACCTATTCTAAAGAAGGAACAGGTGATGGTTTCCTTTTAATTACACCTGGACGTAATATGATCCCATTTTCTTTTAAATTGGAGTTCGAAGCAACTAATAATGTGACAGAATATGAATCCTTGATCATTTCTCTGCAAACAGCAAAACAAATGGGAGTCTAGTCAATTTCTGTTTTTGGAGATTCATAGCTGATTATAAAGCAAATGAAAACAATTGTCAAACAAAACACCCTAGGCTCAGGTCATATAGAAATGAAGTGTGGGATCTAGTTGAGAATTTCTTTGAGGCTTTCAACATACAGTTCATTCCAAGAGATGGGAAAAAATTATCAGACTCCTTGGCTGTGGATGCCAATACTTTTAGGCCTCCTATAAATCCAAAGTTAAGATATGAGGTTGAAATGAGGCACAGGCCTCCTGTTCCGGATAATATAAAACACTCGCAGGTTTTTGAGGATGATCGACAGATTAAGGAATTCTTGACTATGGTTGAAGAGTTTTAGGGCACCGAGATTGATCAAGATGGAGATGAAATAACAGAAGGTGCAGAAGTAAGTGGTTTTAAAAATTCCATGTTAATCAAAAAATTATTCAATTGAAAGATAACATTCTACCAAGGGGGCTTGTCCCTCTTGAAATACTTTTTAACTCCAATGATGTAGTTGTTAGTTCAGAGAAAATTCCACAGGATGAGAAGATTCAAGATCAAAATATTGGAACCCAGAAGGAGCCCAAGTTAGTCAAATTATTTAATGGAGTTCCACTTAATTATAAGGAGAGATATATTGAGTTTTTGAGGGATTATACTGATGTTTTTTCTTGGTCCTATGAGGACTTAAGGCATATGATATAAGCATTATTCAGCACAAGATTCCCTTAAAAGAAGGGATTAAACCATTTAAGTAAGAACCCAAGCAGATCTATCCTTTGCTTTTACCATTGATTGAGAAAGAAGTCAAAAATCTTCTTGATGCCAAGATAATAGTTCCACTCCGATACTCTGACTGGGTGGCCAATTTAGTACCTGTAAGGAAGAAAAATGGAGAAATAAGGTTATGTGTGGATTTTAGAAATATAAATAGGGCTTCCTTAAAAGATAACTATCCATTACCTAAAATGGATCATGTGCTGTAAAAGGTAATTGGATCATTCAGAATGCTAATGCTGGATGGGTTCTCTGGGTATAGCCAGGTGGTTGTTGACAAAGAAGATCGGAAAAAGATTGCATTCACAACTCCTTGGGGAACCTTCGTGTATGCTCAAATGCCTTTTGGGTTGATGAATGTAGGTGCAACATTTCAGAGGGTTATGGACATTGCATTTGTGGGTGATAAGTTTGTAGTGATATACTTGGATGACATCACTGTTTTATCTAAGTCAAATGAGGAGCATCTGGACCAACTTAAAAAGACTTTTGAGAAATGTATAAAATTTGGGCTTTCTTTGAATCCTAAGTCTTTTTTTTTCTCTAGAAGAAGGAAAATTGTTGGGGAACATTGTTTCTAGAGATGGAGTGAAGATAGATCCAGCAGGGTGCAAGCTGTGCAGAAAATACCCTCGCCTAGGAGTAAGAAAGACATTCAAAAATTTCTAGGAAAAATAAATTCTTTAGGAGGCTTGTGTCGAATTATGCTGAAATTGTAAAAGAGATTACCAATATGTTGAAGAAGGAAAATGAAGTACATTGGACCAAGGAAGCTAGAGAGTCATTCTCCAGGATCAAAGAAGCATTACAAGCAGCTCCAATTTTAATTAGCCCTGATTATCAAAAGCCCTTTCAAATTTTTTCATTTGCATCACTTAATTCAATAACTATTGTTTTGTTACAGAAAAATGATGAAGGAAAAGAGCAGCCAGTTGCTTTCTTTAGCAAGATTCTCAGAGATGTTGAACTCAAATACAATATCCTTGAAAAACAGGTATATGCTTTGGTAAAATCCCTAAAGGCCTTCAGGACTTATGTACTACAATCATAGATCATTGCTTATGTGCCAAATGCTGCAGTAAAGGATGTCTTAGTCCAGAGTGATGTGGAAGGAAAAAGAGGAAAATGGATAGCTAAGATCCAAGAGTATGATCTGGACATAAAGCCCACAAAGCTGGTGAAAGGGCAGGGACTGGCAAAGATGTTGACAGAGTCAAATTTTCAAGCATTGGGAATCAACTTGCTAACACCTATAAATGAGGAAATAATTGAAGAAGGTGGAGGAAAATCAAACCTAGGTATGAAGATTCGATATAAATTTTTATGTTCAGAATGGTATAAGCACATAGTTCATCATTTATGCTTTTTCTCTTGTCCCCAGTCATTGGATAGAACAATATATAGAGCATTAAAAATCAAATCACAACCATATGTGATTGTAGAGGGCAGATTGTATTGGAAGGATCATATGGGAATTTTATTGTTATGTTTAACAGAAGATGAATCTACAGAGACCATTAAAGATTATCATGAGAAGTTATGTGGTGGAAATTATAGTTGGAAATCCACTACACACAAATTTTGGAATATAATCCTAACATCTACATTTATTTTTTAGCCTAAGTATCCTTGACTTAGCCACATGCACTAAAAATCATGTTCATAGTTGGTTTTTGGTAAACTAGCTCGGTGGACCAACTTTCCCTTGTTTTTTGCCTTTAAAGGCTTAATATTGTGGAAATATTGGTCCAACCACTTTCCTAAACCATTTATACATCTAAAGTGCATGTTTACACCTAACCACACGTCATCCACTTGAGTCATCACACCTAACCACACCTCATCCACTTGAGTTATTTGAGGATTGGCACCCCACATGAAGATTCCCCCTTAAATCAAGGGATTTGGTCCCCCGGACCATTTTAGCATGATTTAAAGTTTCCTTCCTTGGGAAATGTGCCCTTCCTCATGTTTTCCTCGTGGTTGATAGTTGGAATAGGTTGTCTTGAGTCATTGTTTCTATTTCAGGCCTCCCTTTAGCTTTTCTTAACCTTTTCTAGTTTTTTACTAGTTTTTTACTAGTTTTTTCCTAGTTTTCTAGATTCAACAATTTCTACATAACCACCTCCCTTTGGGATTAGAGGTTTGGTTGCTCATGTATTACTATTGTTCATTAATTTAATACATTGATTTTATGGAGCAAATTCTTTCTCTCCTCTCTTGAATATCATCAAATTACTTGTGTTTAATTTAACTAGAATTCTAGATCTATCAGAGTTTCTGCAGGAATTCTACATGGTATCAAAGTTAGTTCAAATCTAGTGGATTGTACATGGTTTTATTTGCAGGTATAGATCATCAAGAGGTGCAGCAAGAAGCAATGGATCATCTCTCTCAGCCCACAAAACTCGTTCTAAATCCTTTCAATTACTTCAAATGGAAGATAGAGATTACTCTGCTCCTCTGAAGCAAAGGGCTTTATAGGGTAACAATGGGAACGGAGACTAAACCAAATTTTGTAGCGAAGAAGATCAAGTATTTAAATAAATTAGATGAATCAATTTGGATGATATGCCTATCAATTTCCAGAGAACTCCTCTTTCACGTCAATGGAGCCACTACTCCCGATGTCGCCTGGACCACATTGGAAGGACTATTCAGCAAGCAGGATGAAATGAGAGTGCATCAACTGGAGAATGAACTCATATCCCTCAGTCCAACTCATTTTAGCAACCTGAAAGAATACTTCACCAAGTTTAAATCCCTCCTCGTTGAACTTGGTGCATGTGGATTCAAGAAAGAGGAAGATCAACTCATCCTTTCGATTCTCCCAAATCAGGCCCTGAATATTCCGTTTTTTTATCGTCTTTTCAAGCATGTAAATTGACTCAAGGAAAATGGAAAATGCCTCCATTGAATGACTTCATTGAAGCATTGAATCAAGAGCAAGCTAATTTGGTCCAAATGGGTGCCATCAAGTTTTCAAAGAACCAAGCACTTGTGGCTACTGATGCTCCAAAGAGCAGTGAAAGAGACAAGCAAAAAGGGAAGAGTAAATTTAATGAATCGAAGAAGGAGAGACCCATACAATCTTCAGAAAGCTCTTCTTTGCCTAAGGGTAAGAAGAATAAGGAAAGAACACTTTACAGCTACAGTTCCAAAGGTTTTCATCTCGATGAAAATTGCATGAGGAAAACAATCGATGAGATGGCTAAGAAATTGCAACAACACAATCTCACCATGCCTGAGAATGCAAAGAAGAAGGATGATAACAAAATGGGAGATGGGAGAGGGAGAGCACGAGATGGTAATGCTTTAAAGGTTGTCACATCCACTCCATCAGTTTGGATCCTTGATTCAGGTGCATCGAACCATATGGATGCATCAAAATATGAATTTTCCTCCATCGAAGAAAGCACCAGATCCCCAATTTACTTGGGAGATGCCACACCCGCAAAGGTGTGCGAAGAAGGAATTGTAGACCTTGAAGGGGTATGCTTCACAAATGTGCTTAATGTTCCATCGCTGTCCAAAAATCTTCTCTCGATATATCAAATCACTCATTCCGTCTCTGGAAGGAAGGTGGAGTTCACTCCAGACTCCGCAGTGATTATTGACATTTCCACGGGCTCATAGCTTGCACATGGAATTGCATATCACGGTTCTTGTTTGTATTTCTTCTCCCACTTTGTTCCTAAATCTATTAGCACTGTATTTCTTTCACAATCTAATGATATCAGAAGGTTATGGCATGAAATATTTGGCCATCTAAACTATAATTACTTTCATCAACTCAGCAAGGAAAACATGGTAGAAGGATTGCCCGCTATTAAATTCACAAGCAGTGTATGTCAAGGATGCATTCTTGGAAAGCATCCGGAGCAAAAGTTTGAAAAAGGGAAGGCACAAAGAGCTTCTTCACCTCTTGGGCTGAGTCATAGTGACATCACGATCCCATTCCCGTAGCCTTCAAATAGTAAGGCTCGATGTGTACTCACCTTCATAGATGATTTCTCTCGCTTTAATTGGGTATTTTTTCTGACATTAAAATCGGAAGTATTTGAATGCCTTATAGAATTTAAAGCACTTGCTAAGAATCAGTCTAGATGTAAGATTAAGATACTCCGTGCTGATAATCGGGGGGATTATGTCAACAGAAATGTGTAGCAACTTTGTATTGATGCAGGTATACAGCTACAACACATAGTGCCATAGACACCATAGCAGAATGGTGTCGCAGAGAGGAAAAAACGGTCGTTAAAAGAGATGGCCAATTGTATGCTACAATCCAAATAATTAGTTCCTAAGCTATTGGATGAAGCTATTAATTTTTCAGCATACATTTAGAACCACATTCCTCACAAATCACTCAAAGGCACCACCCCATTTAAATGTTGGACCGGTAAGAAACCGAAAGTGTCGCACTTTCGCATTTTTGGTTCACAAGCATGGGCTCACATTCCGACATATAAGAGGAAGGCTTTGGAGCCTCAAAGTGTTGAATGTATCTTTGTTGGATATCTTGGTACTGTCAAAGGATATAGATTGCTAGACTCTCACATTGAAAAGTTCCTTCTAGCTCGAAGTGTGAAGTTTGAAGAAGAATCACTGCATGATTTTTCAGCAGACCCTGCCGAGGAACCACTTGTTGCCACTAATGAGGAGAAGTCCAAAACTTCTTCGAACACTTCAGAGCAGACATCAAATAAGCCTCTTGGGTCTCATTCATAGGATGAGAAGCAAGTCATGGCTGCTCCAACTCAGCTGCCAACTTGGGCAGAAAAAACCCTACAAGATGCGAGTGAACTAGTCGGTGATCTTACGGATGCGAGAAGGACTAGATCACAGTTTTTTGGGGCTCCTCAAGGCCTGGCTACCATCAAACCATTGCTTCCCATACATTTCTATATGAAGCTTGGTTCAAATCCACAATCACACTCTGAGGCTGTTGGAAACCCGCTTTGGGAGGCTACCATGGATGAAGAGTACTCTGCTCCCATGGAAGAAAGCTTGTTCGATGCCGATGGATCTATCGAACAAACATTGCTGCAGATGGTGAGATCAGCAAGCACAAAGCTTGAATTGTTGCAAAAGGATACTCACAGGTATATGGCATAGACTACACAGAGACATTTGCACTTGTTGCAAAAATGGACTCCATTCAACTAGTTTTAGCCATTATTGCTTCTCGCAGATGGGAGGTTCATCACATGGATGTGAAGAGTGAATTTCTTCATGGAGATATCGAGGAGGAGATATATATGGAGCAGCCACAGGGATACATTCAGAACTCTTCCCTCATTTGCAGATTAAATAAATATTTGTATGGCCTAAAAACGACTCCCAGAGCCTGGTGTGCAAAGATGGATTCTTTCCTTCTTTCCATTCGATTCATTCGATGCAAATCTGATCTGAATGTTTATTTGCTGCAACATGATGATTCCCTTTTTCTGATAGTACTTTATGTAGATGATTTACTGATAACAGGGAACCTTACCTCAGCTATTGATTCGGCAAAATCAGCATTTCACGATCGATTTTCCATGACAGATTTGGGACTATTGCACTACTTTCTTGGTCTTGAAGTTTATCAGTCTACTTCAGGGATCAATATGGCACATTCTAAGTATGCATCAGATCTACTTGTCTGCTTTTAGATGACAGAATGCAAGCCAGCAGCATCTCCCTTTCTTTCGGGGATCAGATTTGAGGATGCGGGTACTACACCTTTGGTGGACAGTACACTGTATCGACAGTTGGTTGGTAGTTTGTTGTATATTACTCACACCTAACTTGATATATATTTTGTAGTAGGAATTTGTTCCAGATATATGCAGGAGTCCCATGAGCTTCACTGGAAATATGCAAAGAGAATCCTTAGATATGTGAAAGGTACTTCCAGTTTTGGTATCTTTTATGTTGCAGATTACCTACTTTCATTGATTGGGTACACAGATTCTGATTAGGCTGGAGATGGTACAGACCCCAAGTCCACCTCTAGTTATATTTTCAGCTTCGGGTCAGGGCGTTTTGGTGGTCTATCAAGAAGCAATCCATGATTGATTTATCTACAGCCGAGGTAGAGTATAGAGGTGCAATGAATGTAGCTACACAGGTTGTTTGGTTGCAGGGGCTTCTCTCCGAGTTTGGTATTCAGTATCCACTTCCGACTGTCATATTTTGTGACAATCAGGGGTCCATTCAAATATAGATTGATCCATTTTAGAGGCAGAGGACCAAGCACATCGAGATTCACGTGCATTACATCCGCGAGTTGATCCATGACTGAGTCATATCACTGCAATACGGCCCCACTGAGCAATAGGTTGCAGACATCTTCACCAAGTCTTTCACTAAAAAGAAATTTTCAAAACTGAGAGCTATGCTTGGAGTGGTAGAGACAATTGAGTAGTCCCTTCTGGCCACTTAGCCTTTTTTTCCTCATTTTAGGGTGGGGGGGGGGGGTGGCGGCGGGTGTTGTTCCCATGAGGTTTTTCTTCTTTCCTCATTTTATGAGGATCTTTTATTTATTGTACCTGAGTACCTAACATGGCATCTTGGTTGGGACTCAGTTTAGATAAGTGAGTTAGGATGAAGGGAGGGTGTTGGAATATAATCCTACCATCTACATTTATTTTTTAGCCTAAGTATCCTTGACTTAGCCACATGCACTAAAAATCATGTTCACACTTGGTTTTTGGTAAACTAGTTCGGTGGACCAACTTTCCCTTGTTTTTTGCCTTTAAAGGCTTAATATTATGGAAATATTGGTCCAACCACTTTCCTGAACCATTTAGACATCTAAAGTGCATGTTCACACCTCATCCACTTGAGTTATTTGGGCATTGGCGCCCCACATGAAGATTCCCCTTAAATCAGGGATTTGGTCCCCCGGACCATTTTAGCATGTTTTAAAGTTGCCTTCCTTGGGAAATGCACCCCTCCTCATGCTTTCCTCGTGGTTGATAGTTGGAATAGGTTTTTTTGAGTCATTGTTTCTATTTCAAGCCTCCCTTTAGCTTTTCTTAGCCTTTTCTAGTTTTTTACTAGTTTTTTCCTAGTTTTCTAGATTCAACAATTTCTACATAACCACCTCCCTTTTGGATTAGAGGTTTGGTTGCTCATGTATTACTATTGTTCACTAATTTAATACATTGATTTTATAGAGAAAATTCTTCCTCTCCTCTCTTGAATATCAGAAAATTACTTGTGTTTAATTTAACTAGAATTCTAGATCTATCGGAGTTTCTGCAGGAATTCTACAACAAAATCCTCTAGGCAAGATTTTATTGGCCCACCCTATTTGGTGATATATATAAGTTTGTTAGAAGCCATCAGAAGTGTCAGCTTTTTGCTGAGAAGAAGAGGTTAGCTCCTTTTCCATTGATCCCAGTCTTCACAGAAGAACCATTCAGACAATGGGGACTAGACTTGTTGGAGAAATTAACCCACCTTCAAGTGGAAAGCACAAGTGGGTTCTCACAGCTACTAATTATTTCACCAAGTGGGTAGAAGCTATACCTACCAAAAAGGCAAATGAACAGGTGGTGATGAAGTTTTTAAAGGAAAACATTTTCAGCAGATTTGGATGCCTTATCAAAATCATAACTGACAATGCTCAAGTGTTCAGTTCAATTAAATTTGTTACTTTTTGTCAGAAGTATAATTTCATTTATCTCATTCAAAAACTTATCATCCACAGGGAAATGGATTGGTTGAATCCACTAACAAAGTTTTCATGAAAATTATTAAGAAAACTATTGCAGAGAATTAGAAAGATTGGGATTCGAAATTAAAGTTTGTTCTTGGGTTGTCTGAGAGACTACAAAAAGGTCTACAAGAAAATCACCTTTTGAGTTAGTGTATGGAACTCAAGCTCTGTTCCCTAGTCAGCTTGTGAAGCCTGTGATTGCAATGATTCAAGAGGCAAAAGAAGAGCCCAATGCTCTAATAAGAAGGATGCATAAGGTAGTGGAGTTGAGTGAAAGCAGGGATAAGGTAAGAGATAATTTGATTATGTATCAATCAAAGATGAAGGGTATTTTTGACAGAAAAGCCAAAGAAATTGATTTTAAAGTTGGAGACCTAGTATTAAGGTGGGATACTAGAAGAGAAGATAAGGGCAAACATGGAAAGTTTGATCCTCTCTGGTATGGCCCATTCAGGATCATAGAAGCAAGGGCAAATAATACATTCTTTTTGGAGAATCTTGATGGTGAAACTTTACAGCTACCTATCAATGGGCAATACCTCAAACATTATTTCCAATTCTGAAGCACAAGCATCCTGTCATTGTAAGTACTGGAGTGAATTCATTGTACAAATTCCACAGAATTAAAATTGGCTAAGCAATATATGACTTCATGCCCTAGGTGAAGGCACTGATCTGCAGTTCTTAGTGCTTCTGTGGCAAAATCACTATCCCCAGGTGGAGCCAGATGTTGTAGCATCCATTGTCATTTAAATTTCATTTTCAATTTTATCACAAAAAATAAAAAATCAAATATTATGTTCTAGAAACAAAATTAAAAGAGAATGTGAAAGTCCGAAAGTAGTGATTTGTTTTATATTATTGATGGCTTTCAAATCTGATATAAGGTGGGGCCCCGACCCATATTAAAATTCGAGCGGTATCACAAGATTTAAGTAAGCGTGGGTTCAAGAAGCAGGTAAAGTGCTCTGTGGGGGAGCAACGAGCACGAGTTATAACTCAAGCTCAACCCCCACAGTTGACCATGACGTCAAGGCATTTGACCGAGATCTACGGCCTGAGATTGTTGTTGGGGTTCAAGCCCGATGAACATCTCGTACACACCCTACTCCCACAGCAAGCCTCCCCCATCACTTCACTCCATCTCATCTCCTCCACATCATCTGCCACCCTCATTCATTACCATCCACCAAATCCACCGTATCTCGTCACCTCATTTTCCACTCCATTAATTAGTTACCTTAATTATAGGTTTTTCCCCCATTTGATTATTATATGTATAAAGGACAAGCAAACCCTGTAGCATTAGTATTTTGTTTAGTACTAAGAATCCTTACATCTAGTTCAGCAGTCTGAGTCAGCAACCGTCCCAGCAATTTTCATCAGCAACTATCACCATCAAATAGTCACCATGGTCAAACAAGTAAGATCCTCATCAGCTATCCATACCCCATTAATGGATGTTGAACGAGATATTTCTGATACCCTCTCTACAATTAAACATCCTTCATTGTATCAAGAGGTCATTTTGAACCATAAGAAGTCTCCTATATTCATGGAAATGGTTAGTCAAGTGCTCTAGATGCTTTTGTCCCCATAACTCATTTATTTCCTAAATTTATTCAATGGCTAGCCTCAACAATGTACCCCAAGAAGTGTTTCATAATGAATCAGTCAGGGGAGAATGTTTTTCAAGTAACCTCACAGTTAATACACCAAGCTTTGAATTACCCTGTGTCTAGAACTTACACCACCTTTACTGAAGAATCCCTGATTTCTTATTATGATAACATGTCTCCTCAGGAGCTCTCTCATGTCACCTCTTTCTTGGCCCCTAAATCTGGTCAATTCTCCCTAAATGATAATCTCTTACCTTTAGAAATATTTGCAGTTGAGATAAGATTCGTGTTGCAAGTAATTGCCAAGATTCTAGAGAAAGAAACCTCCAAGGAGGTAGATAAAGTTGTGTTGGGATTTTCTCCTTAATGATGAAGCCTAAGATAGTACTAGATATTCCAGCATTTTGGGTAGATGTTATCAATACTCAATTTATAACTTTGCCTCTCATTGGTCCCTTCAAATTTCCTTCAGTCATTACTTATTTATTTATGTACTAGAATGCTGAACATTCTTCTGATTTGGGGCTAAATGTTGTTGATAACAATAAAAAGAAACAGTCAGTGGTATTCTGGACAGACCTGATAAGGGGTGATCGAGGAGATAGTGGTTTATTTGAGTTTACTTCTTTATTCCTTCTAGTGGCTTATAAAATTTTGAATGGAAGCCTACCCCCAACTTTCCTTCCTAAAGCTAAAGAGTCTCTTCATTTGAGTAAGGATATGAGATGTGGAGATTGGTTCATCTTTGAAGAGTATGTAGAGATTAGGCCTTATGGTGCCTCTGTCAAGCCTTACAGGTTACCTAAATTTTTGCCAATGAGGCTTTTTGCCCTTGAATTTATTAGGCAGAGCTTAAATGTTGATCAAGTTCATTTTGTTCCTATGAAGAAAGGCTTCTTCTTCAAGTTGCCTAAAGCAGTGGGACCCTTGATTGTAAACACCAAACAAGCTGCCCAAGAGGTTGAAATATTGTTGAATGATATGTGTCTTTTACAGGTGGTTGAGTGGGCTTATGACCCTCATCAAATTATTTCAAAAAGAAGACTAGAGAATGGCTATTTAGCCTTTGTACATGAAAGTAGACCTGAAACAAAGAAATTGGCAAATGGAGGTTTGCAAAACACTCATGGGACAGAGATTGAAACCCCTAGCATTACAGAAAAAGGGGTCAAGAGGGTTAGAGAGGAAGTTATTGATCTAGAAGAGGAAGAATCTGAAGCAGCAAAAAGGACCAAGCTTCAGGATGCAATGTCTTCAACACAACCCAATTTGGTGATTCAGTTAGGAGAGACAGAAGCTGCCCCTGCTTCCCCATCTTCCAGAGAACCTGTTCATGATCAAGTTCCTTTAATTCAAAGTATGTTTGCTCAAATAGCTGAGAGAAATCAGAATATGAAGTTAAATATGGAGGCTCAAGCTGAGTCTTGGGTAACTCCTGAATAAACTAGATTGCTATCTGCCATGGATTTGGAGAATAGCCAACTTAAAATTTCTTTTTATCATCCTACTGAAATATCAGTGGGGTCTACTAGCAATTTCAAGAATGTGAACTTAACTGTTGACACTCACAAGCTTCCAATGCTTGACAATATAAATTTTCATATGAAAACTGGGCAATTGATTGTAAACAATCTGCATAAGACAAATGCAGCAGCTGTCAAGGCAGAAAAAATGCTAAATAAGGTGATTCAATAGTTAAAGTTGGAGAAATCCAACTCCAAAGCTTTGAATTCTGAGGTGGATGACCTAAAGAAGATTGTTATTAAAGCAGGTGTCAATCCTGATGACCAACCTGTTGTTCAGAAATTATTGCAATCTGCCAAGTCAGAGATTGGGGCTTTGAAAAAGAAGTTGAATCTACTTACAGGTGAGCATCCCATAGTTACAGGGATAGATGAAGTAGAAAATGAAAAGGAAAAGCTCCTACAAGATGTGTTGCAGAATACTAAAGAAGTTTCTTTACTTAAAGAATCTTTCGACAACCTGCAACGACAAGTGGACACTCATGTTTATACAATAGTAATGTCAACCAACAAAGATGATCCAGCAGCACAGGTTTTACAGTTGGGAACAGAGCTTAAAATGGTTGAACATGATGTAAAGAAAGCCCAAAGGGAATTGGAAATAGCTTGCAAGCTACTGGATTTAAGTGAAGAAGAAGCAAGAAGGGAGAAAGATAATGCAAAGAAGTACAGGGAAGATCTCTTGAAGGCTGAAGATGAAATCAAAAGGCTAAAGGAGAAAATGAAGGGCAATATGTCCTTGATTCAAGTGAGAGAAATCCTATGGGATGAAGTCATTGAGGTTATCAGGGGTATTTGGGAGTTTCTAGTGATTATATCTTAAGAAAAAACACTAGTTTGGGATTGTAGTATACCTAGGGGGGATAGTATGGGGTACTAAGGGAGGTACCCAAGGGAATAATGTAATAATGGGATGGGCCATAGTAATAAATAAAGTGGTTAACCCGTATCATATAAGGTATCACAAGTAGTTAGCAATAATGTAATAAGCCCATTGTATTAGATAGATGGTATTAAGGGAACCATGGTAATGACCCATGATATTTTATGTATGAGGCCTATATAGAGGCTGGAGACTCCCCATTGAGAGATTTCAAGGATTATTATATGAACAGACATATGGCTTGTTGAGTGTTCTCCTTCCTTAAGGAGTGAATGTATGGTGTTGCCCTACCTTAAGGGTTTGATTAATAAAGAAACATTTCTAACTATTTCTATCTTATTCTTTCTAGGTTGTATTCTAATATATTTATGGGTCAGATTTATAACAAGTGGTATCAGAGCACTTTCTTGGGCAAAGCAGAATTTTTTTATTTTTTTTTATTTTTTTAGGAACTTTTAGGGGTGGCGAGTTTGCAGATTAGATCTAAATGTTCTTGTGCAAAATTGGTAGAATCTAATTGCAGATCTGGGTTCCTTTCAAAAATATACCCAATTTGAAAAAAAAATTGGTCGAATCGGAGTCTGGATGAGGGAGATATTGTTTATTTAAAAATCAACTATGTTGTAGACATTTTTCGGGGCAGTGAATTTAAAAATTAGATTTGTATGTTCTAGGGCAACGTTTGCAGAATATAATTGCATATCTGGGTTCTTTGCAAAAGAATACCCAATTTCAAAAAAAATCAGTCAAATTGGAGTCCGGATGAGGGAGATCTCGCTGATTAAAATCAGCGCTTTTTTTTAGAATTTTTTTTGATGGCAGGACAGTTACAGCGCGAATCAAAAATTTCAGTTCCTAGATCGGGATTTCTGTCACATGGGAAGAAAAATAATTGTTGTTCCATTTTAGAAAACATGCCATAATAGGGATTCTGAGCAATATTGACTAAATTGTGGACATTTCAAATTTTCGCCAAGTAAGCGATTGTTTTCAAAACCCTCTTCATGGCTTATAACAGTAAGTTTTTTACAGGAAAATATGATTGGTATTCTATTGAAAATTTTATAGCCTATCATAAGATGGACTTTCTAGGGTGTTGGAAGGAAAAAATAGGGTATTATTTGAAAAATGAGGCTGCTATATGGTGGAATCACTTGACAGTGAGTTTCTGAAGTTATGTGGTGCTGATGAAATAGAAGAACTACTATTGGACAAATGGTCTCATACTACAAAGGAGGAAACTACAAAACCTAGCAAAGATTTTATTTTTACAGGAAATAAGGAAACCAAGAAACCTAAAGGGTTATTTTCTGTTGGTATCTCCTTATTACAGGTTCATGGATTGATTCAAAAGGACAAGATCATTGTGTCTATAAATCCTAGCTGCAAGCATAATTTTATCAATGTTAATTTGACAAAAAAATTGTAAGTTCCAGCAAAACACATTGAAAACACACGGGTTGAGAGTGAGGATGTTCAAGTTTATAAAGTTTCGAAGTTTTCTATGGATAAGTATGTGTTGCATTGTGATTTTTATACTTTACATATGGATAACATGGATGTTGTTTTGGGATACCCTTGGATGGAATCTGTGGGTACTATCAATATTAATGTGCAGAAAAAATTCCTGAAGCTCTAGTATAAAAAGAACAAAATTACATTACAAGATATTTCCATCAATAAACAGGTAGAGTCCAAGGAGGTTGAAGCAAAAGATGTTCCAAGGACTGACACATCAGATGATGAGCCCTTAATGGTCGGCAACCAAACACAAACATCAAACCAGGTACGAGAAAAACAGGTAGAGTCCAAGGAGGCTGAAGCAGAAAATGTTACAGGTACGGAATCCATGGTTGAAGTAATATTGGGAGATAAGCAACAACAGATGCCACAACATGTACCAGATACCAATCAGGCTCCATTAGGTGGTGAATTAAAGAAAGATAAATTGTTGGTTAAAACTTCAGCATATCACCACCCACATCACCCCGCAAGAAAACAACCTACAAGATGGCAACGAATTAGCCACAAGGACGACATGACAAATAGAGAGGGGCGACAATCCACCTACTACACATCAACACATAAGATTTGCTAGGGTCAACTTCCATCTCAAGTGAGTGAGGCACCAGCTAGATAAAGGGTTCACCTTTCTCTTGGATAGCTAGATGCACATGCATAGCACCAGTGGACTACTCTTTTGAGTAGATCTTATTATTTGTGTTCTTCTTATGTTTCGGGGATGAAACATGTTTAAGGGGGGTGGAATGTAGTATACCTAGGGGGATAGTATGGGGTACTGAGGGAAGTACCCAAGGGAATAATGTAATAATGGGATGGCCATAGTAATAAATAAATTGATTAACCCGTATCATGTAAGGGACCATAAGAAGTTAGCAATAATGTAATAAGCCCATTGTATTAGATAGATGGTATTGAGGGAACCATGGTAATGACCCATAGTATTGTATGTATGAGGCCTATATAGAGGCTAGAGACTCCCCATTGGGAGATGTCAAGGATTATTGTATGAATAGACATATGGCTTGTGTAGTGTTCTCCTTCCTTAAGGAGTGAATGTATGGTGTTGCCCTACCTTAAAGGTTTGATCAATAAAGAAACATTTCTATCTATTTCTATCTTATTATTTCTGGTATATTTGTATTATCATATATTTCTAGGTCGGATCTATAATAAGGATATGGAAGAGGTGGTCATTAAAAATAAGCAAAAAGATCTAGATAGATCAAAGTTTGCAAAGAGGATGATAGATTTCATCAATTCTAAATCTACTGCGGAATTGAAGGAACATGACATGCCAGACAGAACATCATGTGCAATTGATTTTAATAAAATGATTGTCAGAAACATCTACAGGATTACTGCTGAGAAGAAGATAAAGGAGATGAAGGAAGCAGTTTCAAAGTTTAACATCTTGTTTGATAAAAGGGTTAGGGCTGGACTTCCTTCTTGCTGGGATCTACAGGGAAACTTGTTGCCATGGAAAACATATGAGACTTTGCTGGTTGAGGCAAAAAGAAAATTTGATAATGGCGGGAGGGAACGATGGCGGCCTTATTAGTCGAGCGTTCGTTCCTCACCCTGTAGACGTGTGAAACACTCATGAAAAGACAACAGTATTAAAAGGAGCCACCATTGTGAACTACCTGAACAAAGATTTTAAGATTCTCTGGATGGTGAAGACTCTGTTTACTGACAAGCCTACTTATGGTAGGATTATAGCTTGCAGAATAGCACTTGATATGTTAGAGGAAGCACCAAAGTCAAATGTACCATTATGGAGAAAGTACAAGGAATGGATGATAGAGTATACCAAAGATGCATTAGCAAGACCACATACTCAAGCCACAGATTCAAACAGTGAGTAGCAATCACCAATCATACTCTAATTTATGTTACTTCTTGTTATTTTGTTTTCTTGAGAAGAATGAGGTGTCTTTTACCCTCCAATGTAATATTCTGTAATGACTTTTACTTTAGATAGTTAGGAGGTAGTTAAGCAGTTTGATAGTTTTGGTAGTTACCAATTGTCCCGTGATGTATAAAAAGAGGCAAAATTATAGGGAAAAGGTCTAAATTTTGAAGAACCTGAAGACTATGCTATTGTATTCTTGATAAATTGATGATTAATGAAAGAATCGGGAGTTTTCCACACATTGTTGGGTATGATTTTGTAATTTCTCTGTTATGTGTCATTATGTGTCTTCCTTCCTTTAAGTATGGTAATGAAGTTGCAGGTCTTTGTTTACTTATCTGAATGAAGTTGAAATTTATTCAAAGAGAACTCCTATATTTAAAGTTCCTACTTCTACACTTCTTCTAAGTTACAGATAATAGTTTCTGTGAAAACAACATATTATTTCTAACTTCTCAAAGCATTCTTCACACAACATTTATATTCAGCATCATATGAAATTATGAGACTTTCATATCAGTTAAATATTAAGGGTTAAAAATCAGGTCCTTCATGCCCTTCCCTTGAGGATACATCATACAAATAAGTGACATGAATAATAAAAATTAATGTCTTAAGAACAATTTTTACACAGCCAAGAAATTGGTTTCTTAAGAGACAACAGGTTCCTTAATGATGGGGGGGGCTCATCTAGGGCCCATAGGAATGAGGGTGATGGCCATGGATAAGGGGTAGAGCTCATGTATGGATTTTTCCCACGTGCTAAATTTGTATGTCCCAGCCATCTTTTTCATCTTGTGGTACATTTCTTGTTGAGAGTGGCCAAATTATGACTTTCCTTTTTCTTTTAGCTACATCAACCTTCGGGGTATTGTTCTAGACCTGACCCAAGGTGTGGACAAGGGGAGGGGGAAGCTAACCCTAGGTGGACCTAGTGGACACATGTGGACCCAGATGGGAAAATAGATGAATGGGGCTAAAATGAGTGGAAGAGGAGTGATGTAGGTGGTATCGAAAAGCGGGACCACGCAACCAAAATTGATATTTTCCATGTAGTGCCAAACCTAAATCCAATGGCTAGTAAAGGAGATTCCATGGGACTATGATACAAGGGTAACCATGGAATCAAGCAGTGGAGACAAGAATACGGACCTAACCCAGTCTTTTCATTGAATCCCCCACCAATCCATGCCCGAAAGTGTCCATGACAAGTAAGGAAAATTACTTAACTATACTAATGAAAAGTCATACCTTTGGGGTCAGGAGGCCCACCTTCAAACATACAATCATGACAAGTTGTTGAGGGACCACATGGTTGGCTCAGGTAGCAGACATTAATGGCACATTGATCTATCTGGTGGTTGCAACGAGCTGTTGGCTACCTGTTATAGACAATTTTGTGCCTTACAGCAACAGGCATGAATTGTCAATAATCCAAGGGATCCAAAGTTCCCTAAACATGATGTTCCTACCCCTAGAGGAACAAGGTCAGCAAACCAACAGCTCCCAGATCAGTTCTCCACCTGAAAACACTCAAAAACAAGCAATCCTGAAATCAAAGCAGGTGCTCCACTAGGCTTCTGCGCTGAAACTCAGATCCTCCATGGTGTACCTGCGTTGCAAAGCAAGTGGAACAAAGGCCACCTGCGCTGAGCGAGATGGGACAAGTGGCACACTGAGTCATTGCTCCAAAAATGACACTTGGATCAGGGATTTCGCCTTGTGATGAGTCAGAGGCTCTGTTTCTCCAAGTGGACTCAAGAACTGAAGATCAACTAAAGATTAACTGAAGAGAGAGAGGACACAAGGCAGCTACACATCAGTTGCAAGCTGACTCATCCTTTCTCAATTCATCTATATATTGAGCTCTCTCCTATGAGCTCAAGAGGCTGGAATTTTGTGCAAAGTAATGCTATGCTGTTGGTTTCACTATAGAGCTATTGGGTGATTGCTTGAGGGAGGTGAAGAGGAGAAATTCTTTCTGCTGGGAGGTGTTGTTGGATTAGGACCTTCAATGGTTGTAACACTCTCAGAACCTTTACTTCTTCATTAATAAAAGCTATTGAGGTTCTTCTATATGCATTTGTTCCAATGATGTTTTGTGATAATTGTATATTTGGTTTATGCTAATCCGTGAATCTATTATGATTGCATGCCTCTTGTAGTCTCCTTCTTTGTCATTTTGCAGGATCTCATTGTAGCTGGGCCGGCAAAAGAGCAAAGAGCTGGGAGCAAGCGGCCATAGAGAAGAGTTTGGATTCGACATTAAGCGCAAGGCAACGGTTAGTGCATTTATCCACTCTCTTTTGCTTTCATAAAGAAGTAAACCTTAAGTAGTTTTCTTTACAGTTGTTGCTGAGGTACTATCACCCTTAGAGTGGGATAGGGTCATCCGAGTCGGATACTTTTCCCTACAAAAAACTGGCGACTCGCTGGGGAACGTATCTGTTTGATTGTTTGTAGTATTTTGCTATTCATTCCCTGAACAAAAGAGTACCAAATCGAAAATCTTTTGACTATATCAAAAGCGAAGTAGAGGGCAGCTACTCTAGCTCATTTCTGAGCATGTTCATGATTTGAAGAGCTGATCTACAAGGATCCTTGTAAGCTCTTAGTGATAGCTTTTCATCCTCCTAATCATCCCTTTGAGTGTGCTTGACTAATTGCTTCTGATTTGAGCAAAAACTGTGCATTTTTGAGAAAATTGTGACCCGAAAACTGTGAAAACGCAACTTTCGTTTTCCAAAGCAGGTAGTACACAGGCTACCTGCTTTGCAACGCAGGTCCCGAAGGGGCTACCTGCGCTGAGAGCCAGACTGGCTGTGCAGCACCTGCGTTGGCCCAATTTTGCCTAGTGCTGTTGGGGTTTCCTCCTTTTCTCTTGCCTGTTTTCACTATAGATTTTGGCTGCCAGTTACCAGTCTTGCACCTGTTCTGAAACCAACATTACTTGCCATCATTCTGCCTCTGTTATATAACGAAATTGTACTTGTTCTTTTGTATTTCTTACTCATTTACGATTTCCCATAACGAAGAGTAAACTAGTCTTGCTTTTGGCCTCTTAGATCTGAACCTGTGTTAGGCATTTTGCTGGTCTAAAGAGTTAGCTTGTTTGTTGTCCATAGCTGATTAGTCATTTTACTTTCATCATTATGGTTTGATTTTATGCATTTCCAGTGATTAAACAGGTAAATCTTAAGGTGTCTTTTGATTTTGGACAAGCTTGTTTGTTTTCACTTTAAATCGAAATCAAAGTTATATAACAACTTTCTTTTTGTATCCCATCTACATTAAGAAAGGGAAAAGAAAATACATGCATTGTGCATTTTGCATTTGACTGTTTGCTTGACGATTTAGGAAAAATTTGCATTTAGTGTGTGCTCTATGATCTGTGTGAAAAGATTTGCCTTTCTTTTCCCTCAGTAGTTAAGGTTTTCAAAGTTGAAAGATTGAAAAGTTTGCTTCTCATCTTAGACTGCATTCAGGAATTTGTTACATACATCTCGTGGTGATCCTTAAAGGCAAACTGCTAAGCAAGATCAACATTAAAATAAATTCAATTTACATAACAACGCTTTGAAACATAACGCAAACACATAGAGGTCTAGGTAGAGACGTGTTCCGGCGTCGTTAAACATAGTGACTGTCGATCTCTACGAAGGTGGGTGATTCCTCCTGAGAGTCGGTGGCACTAATACGGACTTGTGCTCCCACGTACCGTCGCGTATATATTGGGAGACCCCTATAGGCAATTATCCTTTATCCATAGGAAGCCGTGTCGGCCGCCCTACTGATCACGATGCAGTGAACACAGCATTCACGAAGATCGACCACCCGTACCGTAAAACGTATTCTGTGGTTTCGCGAAAAGTTTGGCACACCCTCTGCCTAGAACTCCAGAGAAGTTTCTTTTGGCCTTTTTCAAACTCTATAACTGAAAAATTCCATCCGAGCATTTGTCACTTCGGGCTCGTTAAAACATCGAAGGAGACTAGATTCATCTTTAGCTTTTTCTCGACTCTTAAAACATGAAAAAGCAAAGTTGTGTCTAAAGCGTCGTTAATAAAATTTATTTTAAATCGGAACATAATCACCTGTTATTCCCACGTTGATCTTTCAGTTGAAAAGTATGGAGCCCACCAACCAAGGAAGTAACCTTGGCGGAAGTCCCAATCCCTTCTCCTCTTGGGGAGATGTTGGTGCGCCTCATATGGCCACATTGTCACTTCCAGGATTGACAATTGGCCTACCCGTATGGCTCTTTTCAACTAATGTAGTGCAGATCGCCACTAATCCTGAGCAGTCGAATCAACAGTCAGACCAGTCTAGAACTACCCACCAGCCTTCCACTTCTTACAATACTTCCTCTGATCCTTCATCTTCGCAAGGTAGAGCCGCCAAAAGTCAGCCTCCCATGGAGAAGAAAGAAAAGAAGAAGAGAGAAAAGAAGCAGAAGGGGCCTATGGCGAAGGCGACTGGGGGCAAGCAAAAGACATCTGACAAAAATCCACACACTGCACCGACCGGGCCTAAATCGCCATGTGTCATTTGCAAAGGGACCCACTTCCATCGTGATTGTCCTTGTATTCCCCGGATACTAAGGGACTGGTCCCCAAGGTTGCACAATCCGGTAGCATCAACCTCTGGTAGTCATGTTAATTGCAGTCCGTCAACTAGCGAGAGTGAAGGACGAAGAGGGAAACCAAGATCACCCTGTATGCTGTGTGAAGGCGATCACGCCATCCACCGATGTCCATTCTTAGATGAGGCGAAGAGAGTTTTGGAAGATCGTCCGGTATCACCGTTACGACTTCCTCCTGGATACCAAAAACTCATGCCTAATCCCTCGATAGTTGAAAATCCAGCTGGCCCGCTCAAGTGGTCAGCTGAAGTGTCGGTCATTGAGAATGAACCTGCTGAATCCAGACCAGACGAAAGTCTAAAGGTCGAAACGGCAGTTGATCCGGTTCTTCCTTCAGAGGTTTCATCCTCAAATGACTCCGTCATTGAAGACCCATCTTCAAATGACACCCTCACTGAAGAGGATAAGGATGACACCGTCCATATTCTTTTCATCAACACAGACTCTGATGAGCATCAGGGCAATGCGCCCATTCCTTTATCGCAGGAAGGAACATCGTCAGGGTCGTATCCGGCCGTGTATTCGGTCCCACCACCAAGCAACCTAGTTGTATCCTTTGATTGGAATCAACTAGGCAGACCCCGGTTACCAGCCAGTATCCCATTCAGAATCATAGTCCAAATCTACAGAATGGTGATGGCTGGAACTATCATTGATGAAGGGGCATCTGTGAGTATCCTTTCCTCTATTGCTTGGAAAGCACTGGGTTGCCCGGCGCTTTTACCTGAGATAAGAAATCTATCAGGTTTTGATAAAGGAACCAGTCACCCGTTAGGGATTCTCCCCAATGTTCCAGTTACATTGAAAGGGAAGACAGTTCATATGAACATCATGGTCGTCCAGGGACCCTTGGTTTATAACTTACTCCTTGGACGAGACTATATATATTGCATGGAGGCAATAGTGTCCTCGCTCTTTAGAGTCATGTGTTTTCCGCACGAAGGAAGAATGGTCAAGCTCGTAGACCAACTTTCATTTCCAGGATCACGCATCGCAAATAGTCAAATACCATCCCTTAACGGTTTATTCACTCAAGGAATGCCACCACCCCCGGTTCTACTTCCCGATGAATGTGAGTAATTCGAAAAGAAAGAACTGGGACCCAGGGGGCATGCACCCTGGCCTGCCTTGGGCAGAGAAAACCTTGGGTATAAAGTTAATTTCCGCAAAAGAATGGACTAGTCCGTACCCCGTCCGAAAAAGGAAGAGAGGGTTGTTCTAGGATAAAATTCTTTTGTCAAAGTTATGTGAGCGAAGAGATCATCTCCCTTTGTCTAAAAAAGTAGGCTCTCCTAAGGAGGAGATCCATTTGTGGCAGCAAGTAGCCACCATCTTTGAATGTCAAGCCTCACCCATTAAAACAATATGTTTTGAAGGATAAGTAGGGGCAGTCTCCAAAGAAAGAGATGAAATTGCTGAAACAAGTAGTCACCATCCTTAGCAACCTAATGATAGACATCGCCGAAAAGAGAGTTTAGTTTGTGGCAGCGAACAAAACCATTTTTCGGATAATAAGTAAGAGGACAGAATCTCGAAATTATACTTTATACCTGGGGGCATGCAAACCTTTTGGAGTGCAAGCACGGGACGACTATTTATTTTTTTTAAATTTTTAGGTCCTCCCTTTAAACCTGTAGGTCTAACCCGTTAAACTCGTAGGATTAGCCGTTTCCAGCTTGCATAAAGAAAGGATGAAGGGCAAAAGTTAAAACCTGCCAAATTGGAGTAATTAGTGAGGTATCGCTCCTTAAATAAGATTACCTCACCTAAGGCATTCCTTGTATTAAGACTGGTAAATCGAGCAGTTTTAGCAATGTTCATGCTCGTTAAAAAATAAACGCAAGAATTCGAGCAGTTTTTGTACAGATTTCATGCTCGTTAAAAAATAAACATAAATTGTGAGCAATCTTTCCCTACAATTCAAGCTCATCCAGAAAAAATGAACCGGTAAATAACCTTGAGAAATGTAACCTTTGATAGCCATATTAAAAGCCCTTGGTCGTGTTTATATGCCATCACCTCCATCCGTTCATTTGGCCAATCGTTCATCTCCATATGTTTGTTTACCCATTTTGAGGAACAGCTGCGAAGAGTGATTTCACTTAGCCATCCTTGTGACACTGCCGTGATTGGAAAATTCCAACCTGTACCTGGAATCTGCTGCTATCCCTGTTTATCACTCGTTCCTCAAAAGACGAGTCTTCTTTGAGCTCTTTTCACTGACTCGTAAAATATGAAAATTTTGCCGAGTTTTGGCCTTCCAGCTCGTTAAAAGGACCGGAAGAGCTATCCCTCCTCTAGATTTTAATCTTTTTGGACCTAAGGGATTATTGCACAAAAAGATCGAGCGCTTGTTTTGTTTGGCTCGTTAAAGAAATCGAAGATTCATCCCTTTTGTATTGTTTTATACTTTTTCAGACTTAAGGGATTAGATGACGAAAAAGGAATTTTAGAGTTAACTTTCCGTACCTTTTCAGACTCTCTAAAAATGAAAAGGACCGAGTTTTCCTTGTCGTTAGACTCGTTAAAATGATTAAATAGCGACAAACTTGTCTTTAGACGAGAACGAGTTTCCCTATCGCTAGGCTCGTTAAAAACATAGCGATGGGCTTGCCCGAAGGGCAGGTTATAGAACAAGCATATGTTATCCTCCTCAAGCTTGACAAAAATAAAGAGGTATTGGTCAGCAATGACTGGGGAAAAATTGGGAGAACCTCACAGCATTAATGGTAGCAAGTCGCTCTTGAACATGACACTTTGTCCTCCGTATCACATCGGGTTGGGTTGTTTCATTCACCGGTCTCATAACCATGGTCCTCGCCACACCATCCACAATTGGGGTAATGCTACCAATCCATCACATCAGTGTCGTTATATGTTCAAGAGATGTGGTTCTGCAAAGAGTCAACCATGTCCCATCCACTGCCATACATTATCCTTCATCCACTTCATGGCCGCCACCCTGAATCATACATCACAGTTTGTTTTCACCTCATCACAATCACTAGCTCCGTTCCGTGTCACTGATGTGGGATTCATTAAGGCCCTCCTTTGACGGATCGCTCCTTGTCGACATCAGCTCATTATCCAAGGAGTTGATCTAGGAACAACCCCTTCAGTACTTTGAAGCTTGCATGCCTCAATGGCAAGTTTCTCACTTCCGGCGACAGGTATACATCAATGACCTTCGACCAGAAGATTTTCATTGGTGGTCGACGCCAAGTCCTTTATTCCCACCATGTGAATTGTACTGCCGTACCTTGAGGGTCATCATCCTTATCGGTGATTCCTCTCGCGATTGTTAACGGTTCACATCATTGACCGGTAATCAAGCGATGTCTTTCCATGTTCGACTTCAAGAAATTCTCACATGGATCGACTTGTACATCGAGTGAAGATCGGAAGAGATTGAAGACCCCGGATCTAGTTTCATCCATCCGGGTTGCGATATATATTCAGGACATAAAGACATTTGATATGTACATCATTACAGCAGATGATCATCCTTCTCAAAGGATGATAATTTCAGCAGAGAATTATCGGTCTACAATCAGACGATCGTCTGTTCTATGTACGAAAATGTATTTATAAAGCTGAGCATGGGAATGCCCGCCTCAGCTAGATCATGAAAATGTATGAAAAATAATGTATTGTATTGTATCTTATTACAGGACACTTCTCAGCAGATTGAATGAACTTCGGATCCTCTCAATAAAGCATTTCACCCGATAAACGACCTCATACTTTAGGGGGCATCTGTTATAGACAATTTTGTGCCTTACAGCAACAGGCATGAATTGTCAATAATCCAAGGGATCCAAAGTTCCCTAAACATGATGTTCCTACCCCTAGAGGAACAAGGTCAGCAAACCAACAGCTCCCAGATCAGTTCTCCACCTGAAAACACTCAAAAACAAGCAATCCTGAAATCAAAGCAGGTGCTCCACTAGGCTTCTGCGCTGAAACTCAGATCCTCCATGGTGTACCTGCGTTGCAAAGCAAGTGGAACAAAGGCCACCTGCGCTGAGCGAGATGGGACAAGTGGCACACTGAGTCATTGCTCCAAAAATGACACTTGGATCAGGGATTTCGCCTTGTGATGTGTCAGAGGCTCTGTTTCTCCAAGTGGAAGCAAGGTTCTCCAAGTGGACTCAAGAACTGAAGATCAACTAAAGATTAACTGAAGAGAGAGAGGACACAAGGCAGCTACACATCAGTTGCAAGCTGACTCATCCTTTCTCAATTCATCTATATATTGAGCTCTCTCCTCTGAGCTCAAGAGGCTGGAATTTTGTGCAAAGTAATGCTATGCTGTTGGTTTCACTATAGAGCTATTGGGTGATTGCTTGAGGGAGGTGAAGAGGAGAAATTCTTTCTGCTGGGAGGTGTTGCTGGATTAGGACCTTCAATGGTTGTAACACTCTCAGAACCTTTACTTCTTCATTAATAAAAGCTATTGAGGTTCTTCTATATGCATTTGTTCCAATGATGTTTTGTGATAATTGTATATTTGGTTTATGCTAATCCGTGAATCAGTTATGATTGCATGCCTCTTGTAGTCTCCTTCTTTGTCATTTTGCAGGATCTCATTGTAGCTGGGCCGGCAAAAGAGCAAAGAGCTGGGAGCAAGCAGCCATAGAGAAGAGTTTGGATTCGACATTAAGCGCAAGGCAACGGTTAGTGCATTTATCCACTCTCTTTTGCTTTCATAAAGAAGTAAACCTTAAGTAGTTTTCTTTACAGTTGTTGCTGAGGTACTATCACCCTTAGAGTGGGATAGGGTCATCCGAGTCGGATACTTTTCCCTACAACACTACCGGCTGAGAACCATCTAGGAGAAAACAATTCTCCTATAGACCCTACCCACATGTGGTGGGTAACATCTGGCTCCAACTGGGACATGAGATCTCAGGAAAGTGCATGTAGCTACTCGAACGGGAGGCCATGAGAACACCAGCAATATCTTGGTTACCATAGACTTGTTACCTATACATATCAAATACCAAGCACACAGGGCAGCATGTTTTCGTGGTGTCTTATGATCACCCATGCTTAGTATTAGGCCGTAAAAATCAACAAGAAAGTAAATTGCAAATTTAATCTAAATGAAACTAATCTATCATGAGAAATATCATATGATGTTAGTTCTAATGATAAAATAAGTATGTAATGCACCCTACTCTAATATGAAAATGGTACAATGTCAAGTTTCAAGGAAAGGGGTGATACAACTTAACTTGACCAGTTGTGGCCAAAGTTCATCGTTAATTTTGGCAATTTAGTAGTAATTTTCCCCTACTTTCCCATGAATCTTGACAGGTATGGGATTTTTATCTACCAAGACCACATCCCCAACCTTATATTCCCTCTTAGGCTTCCACTTTTTGCTTGCTTTGTGACTTGGTCGCTTGAGAATATGGACCTCTTGTGAAGGGAGAATGGGGGAAGGCTTTTCTATCTCATGTGTTTTGTAATATGGAATTGGTCCTGGCTTGACCACATGAGTAGGGTAGGCATGCTCTCTATAAATAATGAAGGGGGTTCCATCAGATTGCAGAATGGTGGCATATGACAGGTCCATTTGGAAATGACCTCCAACAGTGGCTCCCCACTTCCTTGATAGCAACATCCCCCAAACATCAGGGATATCTATGACCACAACATTCATAACTAAAGATATATTGGGGGTTCATAGCCAAGGAAATATTAAGGTCTTTTATGAGGCCTTCTACTTCTATGGGCTCAGAGTTAAAACCACAGATATTTCTACACCTTCGAGTGATGCTAAGACCCAATTGCTTCATGACTTTTAATGGCACGATGTTTTCGGAAGCCCCTAAATCCAACATACAATTGTGCAGTATAAGGTAATATATGGCTAAAGTAAGCATAAATGGCTCATGTACTGGGTTTAGATCGGGAAGGTGAATTTTTTCCAAGTCTTCGGGTAATTCATCCTCTTCAAAGCCCATGGATTTCTTGATCTTCCATTGTTGTCAAGGAAGTTTGACAATCTCCTTCAATAGAACTGGCACAGTCATTTTCCCTATACCAGTCTTTATGTCAATGTCAAGTTCGAACTCTTTACCATTATTATTTTTGATGTTTTCTTTCCTTTGAGGATCCTTTTTGGAATTAACTTTATTCAAAAGATTCTTTTTAGGGGTATTTTTACGGAGAGGTTCTTTAGAAGGGACTTACTTGGGAATTGAATCATCTTTGTTGGTTTATTTGGAGGTTGCAAAGCCTTTGTTGAGATCCTTCCTTGAATATTGGACCCCTTTGAATCTTCCACTAGCATCAGCATTGAGGATTGGCTCTTTCTTCTCTTCTTTAATAGCAACCTCACTAATGGGAGGATGAGTATATGGAAACCCAAGCAAAATGTTGAAAATATTGGATTCTACAAGGTTAGCTTAGTCATCGATTTCTTCATCTTCACTCTCACCCTCATTTTCATCCTCGTCACTTTGATTGTCGGGGCCAAAGTGTTGGGGACTTGGGATGAGCTAGGCTTTTCCTCCTCATTTTTCTTCTTAGGGAAAGGTTTCCTTTTTGGAATATAGCTTGATTTTTGGGCCCTTTCCAAGGCAGTGAGTTTGTTCATGTAGAGCATATCTCATGAATTTATTTCTTCCCTGATATTTTCCATTTTCTTGAGAATCACTAAAAGGGTTTCTTCATGTTGATCCTTAGATTTTCCCTTTTTGATCTCAACCTTAGCCTTATGGTGTTCTTCAACATCCATTTTGGAAATCCACAGGTTTTGCTCGACTTCCACAACTATATCTTTGGCCTCAACCAAGGTCTTTGGTTTCTTATCCCTTAGTGCATAGGTAAGGTGACCACCCACTGCTTTGATAAATTTTTCAAGTATGTTAGCATCAGGGGGCCTCAAATGGTCAGGAATGTCCCTAACTATCCTATAAAACCTTAGGATGAATTCCCTAATGTCTTCCCTCCCCCTATTTATTTGATAGAACTTTTCAATGTTGAATGTTCCCAGTGGATCACATGGCCATCTCTTTGTGAACATGTCCTCAAATTGATCATAGTTGTCGATGCAGCTTGGGGGAATACTAAGGTACCATTCCCTTTTTTTTCCTTCAAGACACAAATAAAAAAACATAATTATCCTATCTTCATTGAATATCAACCTAAAGGATAGGTTCCGATAGAATTCTTCAATACGATCGCGAGTGCTTATGGTAGCATCACCTTTGAACTTGGGCAACCAATTATAGTACTTCTCAGGTAAAGGTTTGGGGTCATTACTTAAGTTCAAAGGGGAAAAGACATTCATCAAATGTTATTCACTTCTAGTCATTTTGTGTTGGCCTTGGCTTGGTTCAGCGCTAGAACTAGTTGCCATATTTGGGGTGGGATTGCAGAAATTCCCACTGTAAATCACCTGTTAATGCAATGTACTAAAGAAAAACACTTGATCTACTTCTACAAAGAAGCTTAATCGAACATGAGCAACATAAAGCATGAATAAATATAACTGAGAATGAGAAGCAATCGACCATAACACAGAAGATATATCACTGGGGAAAGCACCAGCCTAAAACCTCAACTCTGTATTATCATACAAGTGGAAATCCTGTTCAAGTTACAAAAAGAATCAGCTCTCAAGCTATCCTTCTCTCTCTATAATCAAACAATACATCTCATAAACTCAATATACATAGAATATATCTTCCTCAAGCCCTCCAAGCCTCCTATTTCCTTGTGCAGTTTTGATTGGGGTCCAATGATATCACATGTGTGAATTGGTCTCATCACACTCACTGTAACCTCAGGTCCAACTACGCAACCCATAAGGAATAATATTCCTTCTGCATGCAAGGAATATTCACCAAGGAATATCCTAGCAAATGATAGTACACTTTCCCTCCATCTTATCTCAACTGGGTCTCTAACTGAACTAACATGCATGAGGTATCCATGAGTGAATACTCAGTTATTTGAAATACAGTAGTTGCATGCATGCAAGCATTAACTAACTGAACTCTCATTAATTTAACTGAAGGTTAAATTCCTTAATCAAAGGAGAAACTGTTGCATGTCCTCACATTGACTTTAAGTTTGATTTTCCTTAACTAATTAATCAAGATGAAGTAATTAATTAATTTTCAAACTACTGTTGATATCAAGTTCGAATTTTAGTTCCTACGTTTAGTCCAGGGATTGACTAAAATAAAAAGAGATCCCGGATTGCTATTTTTAGCACTTTCACTTTTCACCCATTGTAGCTAAGATCTCCAATGGTTGAACTGCTATTTATAGACCGGCTATTTATAGCAGTGCTATTTTTAGCATCTTCTATTTTTAGCATTTCTTGTTGCACATTTCAACACTCCCCCTGAACAAGAAAGGGATTATCAGTAACCCCGATCCTATCTCTGTGGAACTCGAACTTGCATTTTGACAATGCCTGTTACACAGTAATTTGTCACCGTCCCTGTTACCCCTTCTCTTGCACATTGGAGGACTTATTCCAGGACCTGTGAGAAGTGACATAACCTGAAAACACTTGCATTGCATCTCCTTGAGTATGTACTTCATATGCCCTGAAGACACCTTCTGCAAAATACCCATAAAAATAGCCCTTTTTCCATTGGCGCGGTTCCACTATGCATCACTCACGCCAATGGGGGAAATCCTAAAAGAGGGCGCGCCAGCTAGCGCCCTGTCTCAAAGTCGCACTCGCGCCAGCCCAGTTGGGTAAAGTTTTTAACAAACAAACTTACGAAGGTTCTTCCTAACCTATTCATGAGCTGATTCCATCTTGAGTTAGTTCAATTGGGCTTCGAATCTCCATAGAAGGGAAGTAGTTCTCCACCTCTCATTAAAGCTTCTTAGTGATAAAGCCAATCCCATGAATCTTGTGGATGACCCTAACTCCTTCTCCTCTATCTAGAAAAGCTTGTCCTTTTGCCTTTGACAAGTTAGTCTCCAAGTTCCAAATTCTAAGTCTCAAAGTCTGAGAATTGCCAAGTTCATGCTACAAGAAGCCTTCTTCATTCCCATGAAGCTAAATCTAAAGTGAGGAGATTCTTGTCCAAGTAACCAAGGAGAGAGAGGCTTGTTCCCCATTCTCAACAAGCTTTGCAAGGCATGTGCTGCTGATCACCCAGCCAAAGGAGGATTTGACGTCAGAACTATGGTTGTATTCTTCTTCGTTGTTTATCAATAATAGACAACTATCATTATGGTTCCACTCTTATTGTCTTTGTAATGATGATTGAGTTATATCCTTTCTGACTGATATATAGTTGCATCTATTGGATTTTATGCTTGTGTTTGTGTCATTCTTTGCATGTGCAGGTGTCTGTTCACGAGTATTGTTGGGATTGTGACCAGCCGGAGCAAAGGAATGGGAGCGACGACTCTTCTACAAATATTAGCGTTGGAATCCAGGTAGGCCCTCATCATCGGTCTTTGATTTGCAATTAGGAACCTATGTGTTAGCATTGTTTGATTGTTGCTAGACCCCATTTGGGCTAGTAGGGATCGCCTCTATCCGCAGAGGGGATTTACCTCCACAACAATTTGGCGACTCCGCTGGGGAGTTGGCTTTTTGCCTTGTTGTTTGTTTTGTCTTGTTGTTTGATTTGTAAACTTTAGACAGAGCCTGAAGTACGGCCAGATAGCCTTCAAAACGCTATTGCTCCGCATTAGCAAAGTAGATCAACACCACTTCAGTCCATCTCCGGTTTGGTTTACAAGCTGAACGGCTTGGAACTTGCCTTGTTTCTTGGTTGTTTCTTGGTTTCTCCTGCTTGATTAGCTTTCTGGGTTGAGTCCTTGTATTGCTTCTTGCCCCTTGGTGTACCTGGGTACTGTTGACTTAGCTTTGGCTCGTTTCTTTTTTTTTTTCCATAGCAAACTCGGCTGGCGCTGTTTTATAGCATTACAATTGCACCAGTTGGCACATGTTGCACATTGACAACCCGCGCCAATACCTGAAAGGCGCAAGTTTCAGCCTAACAGTCGCGCCAGGCCTGGGAACTTTTGAAGTTTGCTTGGTTGTGAGCATCCTGAGCTTGGTTTTTGTTCTGGGTACCTTTTTTCAACTACTTGAGTGTGTTGGAGTCTTGTTTGACTGGTTTTGAGTATCTTTTTTGAGAAATTCTTAATTTGATTTCCTTTGGTCATTACTTGGAGGTTTGTCCCAGTCTTTTCACAATTTTGCATCTTTTTGCTTTTGTTTTTGCAAAAAAAAAATTCCCCCTCATTCGCCGGGGGGGGGGGCTAAATTGTGTATGAGTGTTAATCGCCTTTGAGTGTTGTTATTTTTTTATCTTTGGAACTCTCACCCAATTTTCTTGATTTGCACTTGATTGGTTCTTGGATTACATTAGAATCATCTTGTGTTTGATAATTCTCTTGCATAGATCACACTTGCATAATTAGAATTCTCATTTTCAGAATGTGCATAGATTACATTTGCATACTTTTCAAGTGAATTGTGCATAGATTACCTTTACCCTTTGGATGTTTACCGTTTTCTATCGATTTCACATTTCTAGCCCTAGGGCATCTAGTGGCTTTGTGTGTCGAGCCTTCTTTAGGAGTTTTGGTCTTCTATTAGTCCAGTTGATTCTTTGATTACTCTCTTGCACTTGTTTGGTGGTTATAAATCGTTTTGTTGCGTTATTTGGGTGACTTGCTTTGTCTTCACTTGAATTCCGCTTTGTCTCGCTTTGAGCCTAGATTACATGGCTCATTGGTGTCTTTGGGATCTTTCTTGTTCTTTGGAGTTTTATTTTGTGATTTAGGGAACTGAATGTGCTTGTATTGAATAGAATTTGTTTGTTGTCATTTCTCAAAGTTGTTTAGTGTGTTTTGCCATCAACAAAAGAAAAAATCTCTTTTTCTTTGTATTAGTTAATGAGAATTAGAACTTTTCATTTTGATTAGTGATTAGTGATCTTAAAGAAAAGTTTGCTAATTTCCATTAGCTGCATTAGGGAAGTTCTTTGTTGTTTTGTGATCATTTCTTTTGCGTGAAAGCTCTCAAACCCTCTCGTAACTAGCATTCATCGAATGAAATGACATATTTTGGCATATAGTTTGCATTTAGGGAATTTTGAGAGATTACATATGGTAAGGCTTGAAAACTAAAAAATAATACAAGATCAACTTTAAAATGAACTGAATGAATCTAACAACGCATTGGAAAATATAACGCACACATTTAGAGGTCTAGGCTAGAGACGTGCTCCGACGTCGTTAAACCTAGTCACTTTTGTTTCACTCAAGGTTGGGTGATTCCTCCTTCCATGACTCAATAGTGGTCTAACACGGATTTGAGCTCCCACGTACCGTCGAGTATATGGGGAGACCCCACTAGGTTATCCTCCTTTATCCATAGGAAGTCGTGTCTACCGCCTTACAAGCCGTAATGCACCGAACATAGCATTCGGGAAGATTGATTGTCGTACGGAAAGTCCTTGGTTTTCATATGACTGCCAAGGTGTATATGCAGTTTTACAGATTTTTTTGGTAAACCTTTTGCCTAGTTCTCCAGAGTAGTCACTTTCGTTCCTTTTCGAACTCCCTAAAAGAAAAGGTCCATCTGAGCACTTGTCACTTCAGGCTCATTAAACATTCGAAGGCGACTAGAGTCATCTTTTTGTCCTTTTCTCGACTCTTAAAAAATGAAAAGGTCAAGTTATGTCCTTGCGTCTTAAAATTTATTCGGCCACGATTCACATTTACCCGGTTAGATCTTGTTTGCGTTAGTTTGAGTAGGGTTCTTTCTCGTATGTGATGGCAACCTTCCCCGAGTCTACCGACCCAGGCATCCCCTCTGATGGGAATCCTGGTCATTTCCCTCCTTTTGGAAATGTTGGTGCTCCTTACATGGCAATGTTGTCCCTTCCTGGGTTAACTGTTGGGTTGCCTGTTTGGTTGTTCTCAACCTCTCTGGTCCCTACCATCTCAACTACTGGTCAATCAGTTCCTCCACCCGAGCAACATCATGTTGATTCTAAGGTGGACCTCTCCCTTTCTTCACCTGTTTCTGCGTCCTCATCTTCTACTTCGCCTGGTGAAAGTCTGGATTCAAGTAACCAGGTGGCTAAGAATAAGAAGAAGAAGATGAAGAAGAAGAAGTCTCCTAAGCGAGAGGTTAAAAGTACAACTCAAGTCGAGCCACCTTCTGCTCCTCCGCGGAAGGTCAAATTTCCTTGTAGATTGTGCAAGGATGACCACCTTCTTCGTGATTGTCCTGGCATTCCCAGGATCTTAGAATTATGGTCTCGCAATCCGGCCCACCCCTCATCGTCCTCTGTAGCTCATGGCAATGCTACCTTCTCAACTCACAAAATTAAAGAGAAAGGGAAGATTTGAATCCCTTGTAGACTATGTGAGGGCAATCATCCCCTTCATCTTTGTCTGCTCATGGATAAAGCTTCCACTTTTTTGGAAAGTCTTACAGCTTCTTCACCCCAACTTCCTGTTGGTTATCAGAGGCTCTCTTCTGACCCCCTCCTTGTGGACAAAGAGATCGACTTATATTCTTCTCTTGTCTGTCCTCCTCCTTCCGAACCTGGCTGTGCCAAGCCTGCTCCAGACCAACCATTGGTCGGAGAGAGTATCGACTTGGGTTCACCACCTGTTGATTACTCTGTTCCGGAGGAGCATCATGATTCTACTACTCATGTTCTTCTCGTCTCATCAGATTCTCCTGAGTCTCAAAACGACCCTCCTATCCTCGCTGATCAAGAAGATCCTTCTTCAATTCCTATAGAGCATGGGGGCAATCATACGATTCCCCCACCAAGTAGTTTGGCTGTTTTCTTCGACTGGAGTCACCTGACTGCTTTCTGCCTTCCATCCCATGTGCCTTTCCAGATTACAGTACTTGGCTATGATAAGGTAGTACCTGGCACTATTTTGGATGAAGGTGCGTATGTTAGTCTTATGCCATCCACTACTTGGCAAGCTTTAGGTTCCCCGCAGCTTGGGCCGGTCACACAGAATCTGTTAGCATTTGACGAGGGAACCAATCAACCTCTAGGGGTCCTCCCAAAATTTCCTATTACTTTGGGAGGCAAAACCGTCTATATGGACGTGCTGGTTGTCCAAGGTGCTTTAGATTTCAGTCTTCTCCTTGGCCGTGACTATGTTTATGCCATGGGGGCCCTTGTCTCTTCGCTTTTCTGTGTGGTTTTCTTTCCACACAACGGAATAATCGTGACTATAGATCAATTATCGTTCTTTAGTCCCCCGGTGCCTCCTGCGCAGCTGCCACCCCCTCCTGGTTTTTATCCACCGGTTGTGTCTGCCCCACCGCAGGTCAACTACGTGGCTACCTACCCCGTGCCTGTATCCCATGATGATGCTGTCGTGCATAATGTCCTGGGGGCATTGGGTCCTGACTTCCAAGATGTTGTCCTTCCATCGGGAGTGCCATTCTTGGAAGCAACGACTTCCTGTTCATTATGATGAAGTTCGTTCGGAGCATAGTTCCTTTCCTGTGTCAAGCTCCTTAAAAAATGAAACTGGGTCTGGTCGGAGCATAGTTCTTTTCCTGTGTCAAGCTCCTTAACAAATGAAACTAGGTGTCACAAGGATAGTTCTCTTAAGTGTGTCAACCTCGTTAAAATAATGAAACATGAGCTTGTGCAATTCGAGTGCGATCACAATATTGTCAACCTTCACTCCATTTTCAATGGACTAAAGCTTGGGGGGCATGTACCTCGAATTGAGACATCATGCTGGGGGGCATGCCTGTTTCCCTTGTTTTCAAGCATAGTTTGCATGTGTGTGCTTTTAAGCTTGCATAAAAATAAAATCCATTTCCAAGCATAGTTTGCATATGCGTTGTCATGTGTGTTTTTAAGCTTGCATAAAAATAAAATGTGTGATTAAATACATTTCGCATTGGGTCTTTTATTATGCAACTAATACATTAGTTTGTGTTAGACATCTGCATAGCATATAAAAACATCATCACATGTAAAAGATCCATCCAAAATAGGCATATGTATATATGTGTCGAAATGTTTGCACAGCATGCATCACATAGATCAAAAAATATACATGTTCGTCTTAATACATCCAGAGACGACATGTCTCTCAAAAAATGTGCATGAAAATAAACCCTAGATGTCTAATCCCTGTGGTGTTCATGATAGCACGTCACTGCATGCACTAGGCGCTTCAAGAGACGGTGGATGCGACTGGGCACTCCCACTGTATATCTCTGGTACGTCGGTGGGACATTTGCGAGCCGGGCATAGTCTGGAATCCCATGGGCAAGCCCCTTGAGGTTCTGGATCAACTCTCCTCCCTCGACACCCTCTAGCTGAGGGTCAGCTGCAGGCTGATTTCTCCTTGCAATAGGAGACATGCCAGCTGGGCGTTCTGGGCCAAAATCTGCATACACATGTAACTATTGTTAGAACGAACATGTATTAACAAAAAATCATAAAACACAAAATTAAAATGAGGTCATACCTATCTCCTCATCCCAATCCTCTCCCTCTAGCAATGGGAGATCAGGATCGCCGGTGAAGTCTGTCCCCGCATACGGCCAGTCCTCCACCACGATCAATTGGCGGCGAAGCCACCCAAAAAACTCAGGTCTGAATGACATCTGCTAACTGCCCCCCCTCTCGGCATCAATGCTGCCCAACGAGCTAGCCTCGGCTCTCGAGGTGCCAAGTCAGGAACAAGGTCCCCTTGGCCTTGGAAGAGTGGCACATGTTCCAAGAAGAACATCACCAAGATGGAGCCGTACCCAAACTATTGCAGCTTGCCGCGCTTGGCCTTCGTTAGCTGCCTCTTCATATTGGTCGTCACAGCTGACGCCCAATTGAAGATCGTCGGACTAAGGCACTCTGTCGCCAAGATCAGGTGGTTCTTTGTAGCTTCGTGGGGTGCCTGTGCCCCCGAAGCTCGTGTAATGGTGAATAGTAAAGCTCTGAGTGTCAAGTCCTCAACAGTGGGGATATCCACTTTCGAGCTGCCTGACCCATATCTTGCCCCTGGGCAAACTCGAGCCTTCACCTCTTCCATCTTCTCTCCAGATGGCCTGTTACCAGTCAATCGGGGCATTGGCCCTCGTCGCGACAATCCAGTAAGGAAGTAGACATCAGATACATCTAATTCCAATATTTGGTCCCGTATCTGGAACACCTGTTCCTATTCGTCCCATAAGTTGATCAAATACTGCAAGAACTCTGGTTGAGCTCGTAAATAGGACAGTAGGAAAAATTTCTTGAGCCCACAAGCTCTGATAGCTTCCATGCAACCCTCATCTGCTAAAGCCAATGTGTCCACTTGGTCTTGTTCTCTTTCCTTCCATACGATGGCCATTTTTGCCTATTTCCCTGCAATCACAAGGTCAAAATATTGAATTAGATCCTTGGAAAATTTTAAAAATGCAGTGAAAAATGCTTTAAATCGTTAAAATTTGATCAAAAAACCCGCGCGACTGTTTCTAAAACAGTCGCGCCCATGGGCGTGTGCCTTTAAGGAAAGTTGCCCAATTAGCGCGGGTCCATGCCCGAAACCCACGCCAATGGGCACAACCCTCATTTTTTAAATCCCTCCCATAAAGGATGAAAAAGAAATTTAAAACAAGTTTGAAATGGACAAAAATGGAGCAAAGGGAGAGGCCTCTTACCTGTCACTGGCAGCGCTCCGAATGGTCAACTGGATCTGTTGCAATTGACACTTGAAGATCGCACACCAAAAGCACTAATGTCACGCTCAAGAGGTAAAAGTGAAAAGTAATTTCTTGTTTTTACCATTTTCACCCATTTTATAGATTTTTGACCCTCAATAATTTTTAAAAGTCTTTTTATGAATATTTTAATGTATATTTGTGTCGAAAATGGATTTTACACTGGTTTTTGTGCAGCGACAGGTGTTTGTGCAGTTTAGGCGACGAAACGAGTTGTATTTTATACCTTTTTCGGACTCAGTAAATACACGAAAAAGTCACCCTGGAGTCATCTTTCTGCTCTTTTCTGACTCGCTAAACGTGAAAAGAATGTCGAGTTATTCCTCTTGACTCGTTAAACATAAATAAGAGGCGGTCATCTTTAAACTCTTTTCCGACCGTGTAAAGACGAAAAGATCGTCGGACCCTTGTCGTTTCAGGTTCATTAACAGTTACGAAGCGACGTGGTTTCGATCGTTTTTTTTACTTTTTCAGGTCGAAATCACTACTCATGAAAAGTACTCCTCGATCGTAATGATCGGGCAGTTCTTTTGAGCATTGTTTTATACTTTTTCAGGCTCGAGAGACACAACTTTAAGAAAAAGGACCCCCCTAGAGTTTACTTTTTAGCTGTCTTTTCAAACTCTCTAAACATGAAAAGACGCCGAGTTTTTCCTCTGTCAGGCTCGTTAAAACTTGATGACATTGGATTCCGTCGAAATGACGCTTTACAAGCATATTTTATCCCTGTTAAGCTTGTTGATAAAAATAACTGGGGTACTCGCCAGAAATGGTAGGGAAAAATGGAAGCACAATCATTGTCGTGTCGGCAGTATGTCGCTCTTGAACATGGCACTTGTCTGCCTTCGTGTCTGGGTGGGGACATCTCATCTTGTTTTTACACTTGCCTCCGTGGGTTTGGGTTATCCTGTTTGACCTCTCATCTGCTCATTGCCCTGTCACCATGACCCCTGATCATTTGATGTCAAATACTACCAAGTCCATGGTCGTGCCGCCAATATGTTCAAGAGAAGTTGACCTCTGTAGAATACTCAACCTCCCTCTGATACCTCACACAAAACATCTTATCCTTCTCTATCTCGTGTCGATGATGTGGGAAACATTATGGCCCATTTTCGATTAAGGTCACTTCCTGTCGACTTCAGCTCATTATCCAGGAAAGTTGACCTAGAGACTCCCTTTAGGTGCCTTGGAGCATGCATGCCTCAATGGCAGGTTCTTCGTGTTCGACATGAGGTTTTCATCATTGGCCTCCGATCGAATGATTCTACGGGTGTTCGACGCCGGCTCACTGATTCGCACGCCGTAGATTGTACCTATAGTACCTTGAGGACCATTGTCATTATTGGTGGTACCTCTCGCGTCTGTTAACAGTTTTCATCACTGACTGGTAATCAGACGATGTTCTTGCACGTTCGACTTAAAATCCCATATTCGCATGCTTGAACTTGTTCTTTGTTCAGGTCGAGATGGAGCGCAAGACCCTGGATTTTGTCTGTTGAGATCCAGGTTGCGATTTTGTGGCTTATTATGATCATTACATTACTCATTCACTGGATGGCTGCGACCATGCCTGAGTCTACTCATTGATCCTTACTGGATGGCTGCGCCCATACCTTGGATCTAGATTTTTATGTACTCTGCTATGGATGGCTGCGCCCATACCACATACATCATGTACTTGAGATATCAGTTGTACTTCTTCATGCATGTAAGGACCATATCCATACTATATACATTTTTTTTTTCTAAACAACAAATACAACCAGAAAAGAAACGCATTGAAATTCAAATTTATTTAACACACACATTCCTGCCACTCATTTCAAGAAACATATCATAACATTTTCATACTTTTCACTAAGATCAATAGTAATGAAATACATATGTATCGTTCACCAAAAGGCGAGACTCCACTTGCTCTGCTGTTGCTGGTATTCCCTTGTAGTTGGTCACCTCCGCGAGTGAATGATGACGCACTTGATCCGAATGCGAAGACCCACCGATTAACCTCCCAGCCTACTCCTTGGGTACTCTTCTTCCCCGCGGACCCCTGAGCTGCAATGGGGTTGTACAATGGAGGAAAGCACTAGCTGGTAGAGGAGAGCACACCTTGGCTCCAGAGTTCCCTCTCTAAAATCCTCTACCTCACCAAACTCACTATAGCTTCGTAATCGCTGCTCTGACATCATCTCATCCATCCAACAATAGGGTTCCCAAAGTCCCTTCTCTGACATCATCTCATCCATCTAACAATAGGGTTCCCAAAGTCCCTTCTCCCATGGCTTGCCCCTTATTTTATAAGAGTCCTCCTAGATGACACTTGGCATGTCATGCATAATTATATATATATATTTTTTAATTCAATAGTTTGATTATTCAGCTACCCATGTGTCACTCTCTCATCAAGGGTCACCCAAAATTATTTACTTAACTTTTTATTTAAAACTAATATTTTCCTCACCTCAACAAGATTCCTATTTCTTCTCCTAGTTGTCTCTTTATTCCCCCCTTTTATTCCTTAATTTGTGTTCATTACTTGAAGTCAATTAATGAGTCAAGATTTTATCCCCAATCTACTCCCTAATTTAACTCAGGTTATCTCTTAGATGGATATTCTTATGTTGGTTGTTGACACATGGAGCTTCTCTATATTTCTCTAAATTTAATTTATTATTCTCATTTTAATTCACCTTCCTCTTTTCTTAATTAGGTTTAAATTAGTTTAGGATTAATCTTTATCCTTACAATTATGTTTGTCTTTCCCCTTTTTCCTAATTAAACCACATAATCTTCCTAGTACTTTCCAACATGGGAAGGGTAGAGTTTTTAAGGTACTCTATTTTAATTCTTCCTATGATCCTCCTTATTCCAAGTTTTATTTTTGATTTAATTACATTGGTTTCTAATCATTATTTACCCTTGATGTAAATTTACCTAGTTTTCATTCCTTGCTTATATTTATTTATTATTATTTATTTTTAATGATTCCAAGGTTGCCAAGTTTGGTTGTGCCCTTCAAGAACTTCCCTAGAAGTTCCAAGGGTGCCACACCTAATAGTTTATTTGTGATGTCAAGGGTGCCAGTTTGGTTGTGCCCTTCAAGAACTTCCCTAGAAGTTCCAAGGGTGCCACACCTAATAGTTTATTTGTGATGCCAAGGGTGCCAAGTTGGTCGTGCCCTTCAAGAAATTCCCCTGAAGTTCCAAGGATCCCACACCACTTGCCCTTCAAGCATTCAGTGACTACGAGGGGAAATTATAGTGCAATGTCATAGACCACTATCATCTCTTATGTTGCCTGCTATAGTGAGACTAATGGTGTCGGGGATTAAGGAATCCGCCTTGATGCGCGCCTCCCGGTAAAGTCCTCATGAGCGACCCAACTTTGGGACCTGTCCTCATGGCATCGTGATCTTCAAGGCGAAGGTGTTTCAACCCTTCCAGCCCAAGTCACGGCGGGAGTGCTAGTGGGTGAGATCAGGGACTCTGTCCCACCCCTCCCATGTAGTTCCATCCACTTGTACAACCCCATCACCCATATGTGAGTCATTCGGTCAAGCAACTAATCTGTGCCTGCAACCATTAATATATCATCAGAATATAGTTAAACATATATGGCAGATTCCAAGATCGACTTAGACTTTCAAAGATAAAATAATATGAATTTTCATCAAACCAGGTGTCATCAACTCGTCATATGCGAGTGCCTCTGATGGTTTCCTGCCATACTCAATAATCATTAGTAACAAGGTTTTTCAATGTTAGTCATTGTCATAATAGCATCATTAACAATTCCTAGTCATTCACATCATTGTCCATTGTAAGCCTGAACTAAAGAAAGTAGTCAACATAGGGGACACATCCATCATGGCTATCATCATTAAACATCAATGGAAACATACATGTTCATTAAGCTATCAACGTTTTAACATCAATAGAAATATACCTATTCATCAAATTTATCATCATCATGCTTTTAGTAGAGAGCATACATATTCTTTACTACCCTCATCATCATAAATTCAAATAGAGACCAAACTTAACTATTTAATGTTGCAACCATCAAAATACCGATAGATAAGATACATAACCACTCATGCTATCATAGTATCAATGGAAATCATTCATAAACATCACAACCATGAATATCTCAATCGCTAATAATAGTGTCATGTGCCCGGATCCTCAACCTGAGGTCCTCCTAGAATAAAGTATCTAAGATAATGTCATATTAGGGTCAGAAAACTAGAGTGGGCACTACATACACCCCCTCTTAACAATGGACTTCGTCCCGAAGTCCTTAGAACATAAAGGAAAAACGACGACACATATCCTAAGAACCCTTCCTGAAACTCTTGCTAACCTTCTGGCGGGCAAGCTATAATTTTCCCAAGGTATTTATACCATGAATTCCGTTATAACTAAAGGACTATATCTGTGGAACATTGCAGCCCAATTTTTTTTTATTTTTTTTTTACTAAGCAATAACAAGACAAGGGTAGGATAATCACAATCAAAATTCATCTCATGGTACAGTTAATATATTATTCTTTCAACCAAGTAAAGTCGTCCACTCACTATACTCCTGTAGCTTCCAATTATAGTCGTTCATTTCAAACTACGTCTACATGACGCTATAAGTGACAATGTTGGGTACACAAAGTGATTTGTATGATCATCATTGCATATGGTAGAGTTCACTGTCATAGATGTTGCAATAATATTGTCATAGAAGAAAAGATCGTATAAATTATCCATACGTTTGATATTTTTCAAAAAAATTTAAATTCTAAGTTATCCCTTCTGATAATTCTGCAATATTTTTCCCCAATATCTCAATAAGTGTCATTTTGGACCCTTGTCAGTATATTCCCTAAAATGATAATTGTAGCATTGTATTTAGGCCATAGGCGGAAAAATGTTGAAAGAGGTGGACAAGTAAGAATAAGAAATTCAAATGGTGAACTTAAGCTCACAAGCTAGTAAAAGATGAAGGACTTTGATGTCAAAAGTGCTAAAATTTTAAAATATTCTTATTAGCAATTGTAAATAAATAAATAAATAAATAATTAGATACATTACAAATCAAGTGATTGTGCGTCAAGATGTAGTGTTCTATGAATAGTTCCTAGGAGTTCATCCAACCAAGAAACTCTTTGAAACATCACCACATTACTTACTTATAGATAATATCCTAGTAAGTAATGATGTTAGTGTCTCAACTAGTTAGAGATGATGTGGCACGTGACCTAGCAATGGAAGAATCTAAACATGCAGTCAATAATATATTGAGCATTGAATTGGGCATAAAGAAGAATACTCTAAGTAAGGAAGTTATGCCTATCAAACAAAAACATACTTCCCAATCCGAGGAAGTTGTCTTCTATTTGCAAATGTGGGAAAATTTTGTTTTAGCTACATAAAAACTATCAAGAGGAATCAAATTGGTTATAACACCTACCACACCTCACATATCAAGAAAGAGACAGTGACATCCTTGCTATCGCTCAAGTTTATCTCCAAAGAAAGATCCCAACCTTTTTCAAAGAAAACCCAAGGATACTTTTAAGTGATCACAACTTGTGACCAGTGACCACTCCACTTCACTTACTCATGCATAAATTATCAAATGATCATAGCAACCTATTTAAAATATGATATCCCAATTATAATATATTTTTATATCAATCACTGTATTTATGAAAACTATAATTTAATTCAAATTATTATTAACAATTTCAACACAAATTAATTTAATAATATTTTAAAACACACTCCTAATTTTTCATGTACCCATAAAAAGAAACATCCTTTTGCAATCAATATTTAATTATTGACTTCTCTTTAATACATACCAATATATAATAATAATAAAATCTATACAATTGATGTAAATATTAAATTTAACCAAGATATTACTACATAAAACATAATTTCCATATGTCAATTTATAATGTGGCACTTTTAACTTGTTATTAATTTTTAAAAGAATGGCTTGATTATGGTTAGAGCATTAAAATGCTTCACATCCAACCACTCATAAAGCCTAGACCAAGAAAATTTGCGTATGACGAAGTCAAGATTAAGTTTTTGGTATTATACGATGAAAAGACCACTTATTGAAATGATATGGAACTAGTTTCATTAGTCAAACTTATTTGTAGGTTTTATTTTATTGTTACTAATTTCTGGTGATTGTTAATCATTAAATTGTTATAAATATATTAAGCAAACATGTGCATTGAACAGTGCATTTTAAGGATGAGTGCTTTTCAACTATATGTTTCAATACCACCCTAAGCAAAGTCTCCAATCCTTTAATTTTAGCAATTCAATATGTGTATTAGAAATTGTAAAATAAATTCCATAATCCATTAATTCATAGATAAAGCTTTTTTTTCAATTGGTTAAATTCATTGAAAGGGTCCCATTAGTACTTTCCAGTGATATTTAGTGTCTTCATAGATTTGGTCCAAAAATTTTTTATTGACTATTAATAAATGATTTTGCAAAATCAAGTACTTTTATAGAATTAAATTTGTAATGTTTATCTAGAAAGCTTCTCACTCTTGGAATAGTTTTCAAATTATAGTAGTGTCTAGCATAAAATGAGTATGTTTGAGGTGAAAATCATATGGACCAGTGCTATACTATATATATTTTTATAAAAATACCAAAACTATCTTTATAACTTCATAATTTTCGTTATAAGAGCAATTTTATGAACCACGATTTTATTCTCTAGAATACTTTTATATCTTCCCTCAATATTGATTAAAATTCTTACCTTTAAAAAAAAACACCCTACTAATATTCTAAGTTGTTTTGAAACCCATGTTTAAGTTTATTGTAATTCATGTTGCATAAATCTAAACATGGAAATCTCAGATTTCATATAAAATGAATTTTGTTCCCAACGTCATAAAGCATAATGTCACAAAGAAATGCAAATCTCAACTTTCATATAAAACGAATTTTGTTCCTAAGGTCATAAAGCATAACGTCACAAATCATAACATCACAAAGAATTAGTATAGATATATTAACATTGGTATTTTAAAATATTTGGACATAGCTTCAAAAATTAATTTAAAATATGCATTGGCCAAGAAACAATTAATTATTGTGAATTAATGGTTTTCATATTGGTCCAGAGACTGACTCATGAGGCTGCCACTAATGCATGAAACATTCAAATCCTTGGAGATTCCCTACTAGTTATTCAATGAATGTGGAAGAAAATAACAATGAGTAATTTCACATTACAATAACTGTATAATATCATTCATTCTCTTCTATCAATTTTCTCACATATCCACAGGGACGGGAATAGGACTGTTGATGGACTTTCTAAAGATGGAACAAGGTTGGAGCATAGAATCTAGCATGTTTCTAAACAGTGAGGGCATTGTCTCAGATTATACTCATGATGCATGGCTGTAAATCTGTTTTATTAGAGAATCTGGTGTGTTTCAGTAACTAGTCACATTACGGATGTGGTGGACTTTCAACAGTTCATAAAATTTCAGATGTATGCAAGGGTGTCGTCTAGTTTACAAGAGCATATTGCAAACATTCCATTTGAAGAGCTTCAAAAAGTGCACTCTGATGGTCGAGAATCAACCCTTTCTAAATTCAAGCACGATGCCAAACCCTCAAGAGCTAACAAAAACAGACCTATGGAAATGAGCAGCAAGAAGCCTATTGGAAGGCTTAGGGAAGTTGTTCAAGGTCCAAAAAGGTAGTTCGAGATCCAAGATTCGAGTCTTTATGGCAATTTTGAAGAAGGCAGGTTCAAAAAAATATAGTTTTATCTTTGATGAACAGCTTCCTAAAGAGTGAGAGAAGCTTCAGAAGATGTTAAAATCATCAGAGGACCCTAAGGCTGTTGGAGAAATAGAAAAACACTTGTCTTGGATTGATAATCAATTGCGAAAGGTGCAGGATGACAAGAAACATTCTTCAAAATTGTCTGAACAATAAGAAAAAGGAGAAAGAAGCAGTGAAAAAAGAAAACGACCTTTATACTTCAAAAATCTGTGTTGAAAAATTAGAGGGTTATTTCAGTAGCCTTTTCTGGAATAATATCCTTCGGGGCAACGACTTTGAGATGGTGCCTGCACTCTCAGCAGAGAACTATATAGCCTCGCACTCTGCTTCTTGCAGCTTATTCGTCAGTGTGCACAGGTGCAAGCATCGTTTGGGGTTTTCTGTTTTATTAAGAACTTTTAATCGGAGTTAAACTAATCTGAGAGGCGGTGGTCATGGATTCTTCAAAGGATAGTTCTGGGAAAGGTGCGGGTGGGAGAAGGCGAGGAGAAAAGAAGTTAGTCTCCAAATCCACAAATCGGCCTTCAATTCTCTGTTGCAAGAATTTGAAGGCACCTCAAGAAGGGCAGATATGCTCAGCGAGTCGGCATGGGAGTTCCCGCGTATCTGACAGCCGTTATGGAGTATCTCACAACAGAGGTTCTTGAATTGGCTGGAAATGCGGCAAAGGATAACAAGAAGAATAGAATATCCTTGAGGGTGTCAGTTGTCAATGCCTTGGTGTTACTAGCCTATGATAATAAATTCTTCCCTGAATTCCACCGTAGTTGTCTCTTTGCAGGTTCTTATCTTGCCACGCCATCTTTTCCGGAAAATTTAAAGCAGTTAATAAACTGTCACTAACTCCATCAAAGCATGAGATCAGAGGTCCATTGTGACGAAGAAAATCTTTGAAGACGTAATTGTTTTAATTTGGATTAAAAGGGAATGTTCATTGGATGATGAAAACTTGATACGTTGTGGTTTTGGTAACTATTATTTATTTATTTATTAATCATTGCCATCTGCAGTTTTAAAAATTAAAAACTATCGTTTCATCTTTCAAAATGAGTGTTTTTGAGAAGAGAGTCCAAGTGGAAGATTGGATGATGAGACGTAAGGATATGAGAGTCCTGCCATTTATTGGTTTTGTTAATTTTCACTAGAAAAGGAAGCATAAATATAATTTACAGAAAAATATGATTCTCTTAAGGCCAGTGGCAAACTTGAAGCTTTCCTCTCCAAGAGAAGACGTAAAAATGCAGCCAAAGACCATCGTTATGTGCCATATCATAGGTCGGAGAACACAAATTAGTTTTAATGTGATCCCCTTCTCATAAGTTTTGGATTTAGAGGATGCATGGTAAAATTCTCATAGAATTTCTGTTCAATTTGCAGAGGGATACCAAGATAAAGATGCCGGAGAGCTTCATCGTATGTCTCTGAAAGAAGACTCGGTTTCTGTGTACCATTGACCGAGTTTCATTCCAGGAAAGAGGGTGTTGTCATCTCCCTTTTTGTGGGCCGATTCTTAGTAGTTAAGAGGTCGAGTTATTTAGCTATGAAGGATGAGTTAGCTCTCATTGCCAGCTGAACAAAGCAACCTCCAAAATCTGTGCGTACCAACCTTCATAAGGGTTCGAACTGGAGTTTTGAGGGGTGATAAGACAACCCAGCTTGTGGTGGGTTTTGAAGCTGCCGAAAGGGAGGAGGTATTTCTGGTTATCAGGCCATATGGAACAACTGCGCACATGGAATTAATTTCTGAATATATGTTCACTGTTGTAGAGTTGACGTTCTTCACCAAATCATCTAATATACCCAGATATGTTGCAGGAGTATTACCAGTCATCTTCCTGAAGAAGGCATAGTCCATTTCAGAACAAAGCTTTGTGGTCTATTTATCCGTAGAAGAATTGTAGACGAGGACGTGTACCTGCTGAGTTATTAGCTCTCCACACACCATCACTTTAAATGTCTTCTGATCTGCGGGGTTAACCACAATGTTGAGACACGGCCGCATCCGCAATGGAGTGGTTTTGCCGGCCCATGCTTTTTTTTTCCTCAGACGCAACTCCATATTAAGGCTCGAGTTCACCTTTGTATCGGGCAGGAGTCGATGTTGCTTTGTCAATGGATTAACCACCGCCAATTTTGTAAATGTGTTAATCTCATCTGGAGTCAAATTAAATGAAGTACATCCATAGCACATTGTTCTCAAACTGTTTGATTAAATGCTTAACTGGAAAAGATGCAAAAATCAGTACTTCTTGGAGCCATTTCACAAGAAGGAATCTCACAATCGCGGATGGAAGAGGACTAGTTCTCTTATTCTTTTTGACCGAGTTCTGTTCAGGATATGCTTATCAATTGAATTATGGAGTTCAATTTGTGTAAAATGGACTGGTTCATTATTGAGATGCCGGCAGCTAAGTTTGTAAACTAGAAGAAATACGTTTTCTCTCTGTCCATGAGTAACATCATCAACTCTTGATAAAATGAGTTCTGGACAGCATACCCTAAAATGGGGCGTATTTTATTTTGGGCTGAGCATATGAGTTTGTTTCCTTTTGCTGTGCGTATAAGGAAAAACCGTGAAGTCCTTTCTCAGTAAATATTCGTTGGAATGAGTAAAAATACAGGGCAAAATCGCACAGAGGAACTATCTTGAGATGTATCAGACTACTCCCCATAAGAGTTTTATTTCCATGAAACAGCCTAAAATATCCCATGTTTCCAACGTTGGTGCTGATTACCAAACATTGTGAAGATATAGCGCAGTGGATTAGCGCGTTCGACTTCAAATCAACAGGTCATTTGTTCGACTCCCACTGTGGTCGATTTGTTGTGCGGCTCTCACATTATAAATCTCTGAGAATTGAAGGTTGTGGATTACGAAATGACGATTTCTGGGATGTAGGTCGTGGGTTCGATCCCCACATATGGTCGATTTGATTTTAAAAATCAAAGAAGGAAACTGTAAATGTACACACACATCATACTCTGTATGCTAAATTCTGGCAAGCTCGATGAAGGGGTTGCTTCACTTTGAAAGCAGTATGATGTGTCATGCACTGCATTTTAAAAACTCTGCCACACCACTCAATCATTCACCATATCCCTCCAATTAATTCAACAATTATACCGCACACATCATTCAACATTAACTGTTATTGACTTATGAAACAAATTACAATATATACCAAACTGCTATTGACTTATGAAACAAATTACAATATACCAGTATACAACAATTGTACTGTTCACATATTTTGGTAAATAAAACATTGGTTTTACTTACTTTGATCATATTTTCGGTTATATGTTCATTAATTGATTCGTCTAATTATAATCCTATTTTTGGGGATACATTGACTAGTTGATTTGACTGATTTCAGGTAAGCTAAACTAATCCAATCTGCATAAACCAACATTTGATGGGCTTATTATGCTAATAAAACATGCTCGCAAAACACGCTTCACTGTGCTAGGAAAATATGCGAAAGGAAAATAGGTGAAACGCATCTCAATTCGAAAACAAGGTACACTTTACTGCTAAATTCAACGCATAGTAGAGCTGATTCCAACTATACATTCACCAGTATTAGCAAAATTAAAGACTTCGACCCTCGATTTGTATTATGCTAACGAAGCCTAAACTGATGGGCCATATATACCAGAGAAAGAAATAACTAACCCTGAAGGTTCGCCTTATCTGGATGATCGCGGATTTGTCATCTAAGTTATAGGAAGTCACTTTTACTATGGCTAAATTACCTGATTCATGTTTGTGGTTGGATTCGTAAAAGATATCCACAGTCGAAAAGAATAAATTTTCTAACATTTCGAATTAAATTTTAAAAAGAGAGTAAATTTTTAATTGTTTTTTTTTTTGAAACTTGAGTAATTTGATTTTAGAGAAATACCCACATAGCCAACAAAACTAGTTATGCATGCATGGGCCCATAGACCTCAAGGGTTCAACTTGTGCTCCGATACCAAGTGTAAGGACCATATCCAGACTATATACAAAAAAAAAAAATTCTAAACATTCAATACAACTAGAAAAGAAACGCATTGAAATTCAAATTTATTTAACACACACATTCCTGCCACTCATTTCAGGAAACATATCATAACATTTTCATACTTTTAACTAAGATCAATAGTAATGAAATACATATGTATCGTTCACCAGAAGGCGAGACTCCACTTGCTTTGCTGTTGCTGGTATTCCCTTGTAGTTGGTCACCTCCGCGAGTGAATGATGACGCACTTGATCCGAATGCGAAGACCCACCGGTTAACCTCTCAGCCTACTCCTTGGGTACTCTTCTTCCCCACGGACCCCCGAGCTGCAATGGGGTTGTACAATGGAGGAAAGCACTCGCTGGTAGAGGAGAGCACACCTTGGCTCGAGAGTCCCCTCTCTAAAATCCTCTACCTCACCAAGCTCACTATAGTTTCATAATCACTGCTCTGACATCATCTCATCCATCCAACAATAGGGTTCCCAAAGTCCCTTCTCCCATGGCTTGCCCCTTCTTTTATAAGAGTCCTCCTAGATGACACTTGGCATGTCATGCATAATTATATATATTTTTTTTAATTCAATAGTTTGATTATTCACCTACCCATGTGTCACTCTCTCATCAAGGGTCACCCAAAATTATTTACTTAACTTTTTATTTAAAACTAATATTTTCCTCACCTCAACAAGGTTCCTATTTCTTCTCCTAGTTGTCTCTTTATTCCCCCCTTTTATTCCTTAATTTGTGTTCATTAATTGAAGTCAATTAATGAGTCAAGATTTTATCCCCAATCTACTCCGTAATTTAACTCAAGTTATCTCTTAGATGGATATTCTTATGTTGGTTGTTGACACATGGAGCTTCTCTATATTTCTCTAAATTTAATTTATTATTCTCATTTTAATTCACCTTCCTCTTTTCTTAATTAGGTTTAAATTAGTTTAGGATTAATCTTTATCCTTACAATTATGTTTGTCTTTCCCCTTTTCCTAATTAAACCACATAATCTTCCTAGTACTTTCCAATTCTATGCTTTGTACTTTCCTATGATCCTCCTTATTCCAAGTTTTATTTTTGATTTAATTACATTGGTTTCTAATCATTATTTACCCTTGATGTAAATTTACCTAGTTTTCATTCCTTGCTTATATTTATTTATTATTATTTATTTTTAATGATTCCAAGGGTGCCAAGTTTGGTTGTGCCCTTCAAGAACTTCCCTAGAAGTTCCAAGGGTGCCACACCTAATAGTTTATTTGTGATGTCAAGGGTGCCAGTTTGGTTGTGCCCTTCAAGAACTTCCCTAGAAGTTCCAAGGGTGCCACACCTAATAGTTTATTTGTGATGCCAAGGGTGCCAAGTTGGTCGTGCCCTTTAAGAAATTCCCCTGAAGTTCCAAGGGTGCCACACCACTTGCCCTTCAAGCATCCAGTGACTACGAGGGGAAAGTATAGTGCAACGTCATAGACCACTATCATCTCTTATGTTGCCTGCTATAGTGAGACTAATGGTGTCGGGGATCAAGGAATCCGCCTTGATGCGCGCCCCCCGGTAAAGTCCTCATGAGCGACCCAACTTTGGGACCTGCCCTCATGGCATCGTGATCTTCAAGGCGAAGGTGTTTCAACCCTTCCAGCCCAAGTCACAGCGGGAGTGCTAGTGGGTGAGATCAAGGACTTTGTCCCACCCCTCCCATGTAGTTCCATCCACTTGTACAACCCCATCACCCATATGTGAGTCATTCGGTCAAGCAACTAATCTGTGCCTGCAACCATTAATATATCATCATAATATAGTTAAACATATATGGCAGATTCCAAGATCGACTTAGACTTTCAAAGATAAAATAATATGAATTTTCATCAAACCAGGTGTCATCAACTCGTCATATGCGAGTGCCTATGATGGTTTCCTGCCATACTCAATAATCATTAGTAACAAGGTTTTTCAATGTTAGTCATTGTCATAATCGCATCATTAACAATTCCTAGTCATTCACATCATTGTCCATTGTAAGCCTGAACTAAAGAAAGTAGTCAAAATAGGGGACACATCCATCATGGCTATCATCATTAAACATCAATGGAAACATACATGTTCATTAAGCTATCAACGTCGTAACATCAATAGAAATATACCTATTCATCAAATTTATCATCATCATGCTTTTAGTAGAGAGCATACATATTCTTTACTACCCTCATCATCATAAATTCAAATAGAGACCAAACTTAACTATTTAATGTTGCAATCATCAAAATACCGATAGATAAGATACATAACCATTCATGCTATCATAATATCAATGGAAAGCATTCATAAACATCACAACCATGAATACCTCAATCGCTAGTAATAGTGTCATGTGCCCGGATCCTCAACCTGAGGTCCTCCTAGAATAAAGTATCTAAGATAATGTCATATTAGGGTCAGAAAACTAGAGTGGGCACTGCAATGCAGGTTCTCCGGCGGCAGTGTTTTCAGTTGGCCATGTTCTTGTAAAGTATTTAACCCCTCTCTCTCTCGGGCCTCATGCTTTATGGGGCATCTATTACACAGTAATTTGTCACCGTCCCTGTTACCCCTTCTCCTGCACATTGGAGGACTTATTCCGGGACCTTTGAGAAGTGACATAACCTGAAAACACTTGCATTGCATCCCCTTGAGTATGTACTTCATATGCCCTGAAGACACCTTCTGCAAAATACCCATAAAAATAGCCCTTTTTCCATTGGCGCGGTTCCACTATGTATCACTCACGCCAATGGGGGAAATCCTCAAAGAGGGTGCGCCAGCTGGTGCCCTGTCTCAAAGTCGCACTCACGCCAGCCCAGTTGGGTAAAGTTTTTAACAAACAAACTTACAAATGTTCTTCCTAACCTATTCATGAACTGATTCCATCTTGAGTTAGTTCAGTTGGGCTTCGAATCTCCATAGAAGGGAAGTAGTTCTCCACCTCCCATGGAAGCTTCTTAGTGATAAATCCAATCCCATGAATCTTGTGGATGACCCTAACTCCTTCTCCTCTATCTATAAAAGCTTGTCCTTTTGCCTTTGACAAGTTAGTCTCCAAGTTCCAAATTCTAAGTCTCAAAGTCTGAGAATTGCCAAGTTCATGCTACAAGAAGCCTTCTTCATTCCCATGAAGCTAAATCTAAAGTGAGGAGATTCTTGTCCAAGTAACCAAGGAGAGAGAGGCTTGTTCCCCATTCTCAACAAGCTTTGCAAGGCATGTGCTGCTGATCACCCAGTCAAAGGAGGATTTGACGTCAGAACTATGGTTGTATTCTTCTTTGTTGTTTATCAATAATAGACAACTATCATTATGGTTCCACTCTTATTGTCTTTGTAATGATGATTGAGTTATATCCTTTCTGACTGATATATAGTTGCATCTATTGGATTTTATTCTTGTGTTTGTGTCGTTCTTTGCATGTGCAGATGTCCGTTCACGAGTATCGTGGGGATTGTGACCAGCCGGAGCAAAGGAATGGGAGCGACGACTCTTCTACAAATATTAGTGTTGGAATCCAGGCAGGCCCTCATCATCGGTATTTTATTTGCAATTAGGAACCTGTGTGTTAGCTTGTTTGATTGTTGCTAGACCCCATTTGGGCTAGTAGGGATCGCCTTTGTCCATAGAGGGGATTTACCTCCACAACATTGCCTTAGTCCAAATATCTGCATCCTGCTCCTCGGTCAAAACATACTGCAACATCATGATCCTCTTGACCACACAGTCCCATAGATGATGGTAACATATATCTATATGCTTGGACCTTTCATGAAACACTGGATTCTCAGAGAGTTTTATGAAACTCTGATTATCACAGTATATCATTGTAGGATCCATCATCTGACCAAACAATCCCACTAGAATCTTCCGCATCCAAATGGCCTCACATGATACCTGACTCGCAGCCATGTATTCAGCCTCTGTTGAGCTAAGTGCAACTGATCTCTGTTTCCTTCTATACCAAGAAACTGCAGTGAAACCAACGTTGAAGATTCCTCCATAAGTGTTCTTCGATGGACTACCTGCCCAATCCACATCCATGAAGCCTTGCAGCTTCACTCCCTCTATTCGTCTATACCATAATCCGAACTGTGTAGTGCCTCTGAGATATCTCAGCAAATGCTTTGCTGCCTTCCAAAACAGCTTGGTAGTTTGAACCATAGCTTGACTCACCTGGTTCACTACAAAGCATAAGTCGGTTCATGTGTTCACCAAATACATAAGTGAACCCACCAGCTACCGGTAAACAGTAGCAAATACTACCTCACCTGAAGTAGCATCCTCCTTCCTCCAGTTCCCATCTAGAGGAGTCTGCATGGGTTTGCACTTCTCCATGTGAAAGCGCCTGAGTATCTCATGGGCATACTTGCCTTGAGACACAAATACTTCCCCATCTTTCTGCCACACTTCCATGCTTAGAAAGTAGTGCATGAGGCTCATGTCCTTCATCTCAAACTCTCTTGCAAGATCCTCCTTGCAAGATTGTATCATCTGGTCATCCCCTGTCAAAATCAGATCATCGACATAAAGTACAATAATCAATGGCTTACCTTCTACCATGATGTGGTAAAGGTTCGCATCTACTTCACTCTTGGTGAAGCCCAACCTGGTGAAATAGTTTTCGATCCTGGTACACCAAGTAGGGGGTGCTTGCTTCAGCCCATACAGTGCTCGCTTGAGTCGGTAGACATGCGACTCGTGATTGAAGGTCTCAAATCCTTCGAGCTGCTCAATGTATACCTCTTCCTCAATCTTCCCATTGAGGAATGTTGTCTTCACATCCATCTGATGGATCTTCCAACCCATCTGAGCTGATAGAGCTAGCATCGATCTGATAGATGAGTACCTTACTACGGGAGCAAAGGTCTCATCGTAGTCGATCCCCTCAACCTGTGAGAAACCTTGGGCAACAAACCTTGCCTTGTGTTTCTCAACACTGCCATCAACTGCCTGCTTTACCTTGTAAAGCCATCGGGAACTAACCACTGACTTGTCCCCAAGTCTAGGGACAACATCCCACACACTATTTCGTATGATAGAATTGTACTCTTCTACCATCGCATCAACCCAGATTGGTTGTTATACTGCCTCTTGAAAATAAGAAGTTTCAGACGCTACACACTCCCCAACCAAGGCCATGTAGTTAGTGTATCTCTCGGGAGATATCCTCTGTCTGTGCTGAGAGGATGGCTGCCCCACATTCTCTCTCGCATCTAGCATCAATCTGTCAACTTCCCGCAAGCGTTTCCGCCCATCTCTGGAAGACTCTCCAGGAGTGGTGGTCTCCACTACTGGATCCTCTACATGTGGCTGATCCACATCATCAGGAGGCTCCTCCTCCTTTGGAACTAAAAGTTTCTCATCACCATGCAACTTAAGCTCCCTCTCAAGTGACACTCACATGGCTCTCTGCTCGTCGAACTTCAGATCCCTGCGCACTACGGTCCTCTGACTGGCAGGCAGAAACACACAATAGTTGTGGGGTGTACCTGTGTACCCCACAAGTATCCCCAACTTAGCTGTTGGGTCTAGATTCTTTTGAGCATCTTTGGTCACATGACAGAAAACTAGTGATCCAAAGATGCGGAAGTGACTCACATCTGGTCACTTCCCCGAAAAAGCCTCCATAGGTGTCTTCATCCCCAAAATACGATGAGGACTTATGTTCTGAAGGTACATTGTTGTATTGCATGCCTCAGCCCATAGATGAAGTGGTAGGCCTTGGTCATGCAACATCGCTCGAGCTACTCCCACAATAGATCTATTCTTCCTTTCGGCCACCCCATTCTGTTGTGGGTTATGGGGTGCCGTCAGTTCCCATTTAATTCCTTCTGCAGCACAGAATTCTTTAAACTGTTGGGAAACATACTCTCCACCATTGTCGCTACGCAAGGCTTTTAATTTCTTCCTAGATTCTTTCTCTGTTGAGGCTTTAAACTCACAAAACCTCAAGAAGGTCTGATCCTTCTTTTGCATAAAGTAGATCCAACATCTACAAGAAAAATCATCAATGAAAATAACATAGTACCTTTTTTTAGTGGCGGAGGCTGTAGAGAATGGTCCACATACATCTGATTGAACTCGCTCCAGGATTGCTCTAGCTCTACTATCCCAATCCTGAAAGGAAGCTTTCGCATACTTACCCAGGGTGCATCGTTTGCATGTGTTTGTTTGCTCTAGTTTTCCCTTGGGTAAGCCAATAGAAATTTGTTGCATGATCTTCAAGGCCCCGTGACGCAAGTTGCCTAGTCTCCTATGCCATAGCTCACCAACATCTTGGCTTTACATCACCTCTGCTTTGGAACTCAGTGTAGCACAGTCATCTACCTCCAACTTGTAGAGATTCTTTACTCGAATCCCAATTCGCTTGGTCTGTCCAATACCGATATGCCTCAGGAAAATTTTTCCTTTACTAAAGACTACATCATAGCCTTTATCTTCTAGCATAGCAACAAACACAAGATTCTTTTTGAAACCTAGTACATACTTAACAGTAGATAAGGTGAGAGGAGCACCATGCTCCCTCTGAAACACAACTTTACCTTCACCTGAGACACAGTACTTTCCATCATCACCCATCTCGATCCACATCTGGAGATCCTTCTCCTCCAATGTACTAAAAAGATTCTTGTCACCCGACATGTGGAAAGAAGCTCCACTTTCCAGGTACCAAACACATCCCACCATGGATGAAACCATGCATGCGATAAGCGAGAAATCCAGCTCAAATTGTGAAGCTAGTGCATCACCATCAGATCCCTTAGAGGAACCCTTCTTGGATTTCTTCTGTGGACAATTCATAGCATAATGGCCCACTTCATGATAGTGAAAGCATCGCACCTTCAACTTGTCAACTTTCTTCCCACCACGAAAATATTTCGATTGGGACGCCTTCCCTTTCCCTTTCTTAGCTTAACTTGCTGAAGCTATATTTTCTTCATCATCTTGTTTTGATGAAGATCCATCCCTGGTGCTCTGCCTTATCTCCTCCTGCATCAAATCCGACCAAAGTCGTTCCAAATCTAGCAATTTCTCTCTTCCATTAACCGAGTCCTGGTAGCTATGCCAACTCTTAGGAAGACCGAGGAGTGCTAGACTCACCATGTTTTCATCAACAGTCATGACCCCTACACTTGCAAGCTCATCCCTACAGGTGGTGAGCTTCTTCAAGAACGTAGAGATTGTGTCACCCTTTTCGCACTTGATCTCGTGAAGTTTTTCCTTTAGTGCCAACTTCCTCTGATCATTTTTATTCTGATAAATATCTTTCAATGTTTTCCACATCAAAAACGGAGTCTCCTTCCCATGGAGGCTCGAGACAATGTGATCTCGAACTCCCTCCAGGAGGATTCCTCTTGCTCTAGCCACACACTTTTTCCATTCTGCCAGTTGAGTAGCAACAGTCGACTTTTGGACTTCTTGATCAATGAAGTCATTTAGGCCGTTATCTTCTAATATTGCCTCCATGTGATCCTTCTAGGCTATATAATTCAAATTGTCATCAAGGGCATATTCGAGTCTTAAACCACTTACCACCATCGGTGAAATAGATGTGATAAGAACTCAATTCAATATTTAGAAACCAAACTTTGTACTTCTCCTACTTGTACACTGTTCTTCCTTGATTACCTTTTCTCTGATACCATGTAGAAATTCCCACTGTAGATCACCTGGTAATGCAATGTACTAAAGCAAAACACTTGATCTACTTATACAAACAATTGAGCAAAAGATTAATCGAACACGAGCAACATCAAGCATGAACAGATATAACTGAGAATGAGAAGCAATCGACCATAACACAGAAGATATATCAATGGGGAAAGAACCAGCCGAAAAGCCCAACTCTGTATTATCATACAAGTGGAAATCTTGTTCAAGTTACAAAAAGAATCAGCTCTCAAGCTATCATGCTCTCTCTGTAATCAAACAATACAACTCACAGACTCAATAGTCATAGAATATATCTTCCTCAAGCCCTCCAAGCGTCCTATTTCCTTGCGCAATTATGATTGGCGTCCAATGATATCACATGTGTGAATTGGCCTCATCACACTCACTGTAACCTCAGGTCCAACTACGCAATCCATAAGGAATAATATTCCTGCTACATGCAAGGAATATTCACCAAGGAATATCCTAGCAACTGATAGTACACTATCCCTCCATCATATCTCAACTGGGTCTCTGATTGAACTGACATGCATGAGTTATCCATGAGTGAATACTCAGTTATCTGAAATACAATAGTTACATGCATGCAAGCATTAACTAACTGAACTCTCATTAATTTAACAGAAGGTTAAATTCCTCAATCAAAGGAGAAACTGTTGGATGTCCTCACATAGACTTCGGGTTTGATTTTCCTTAATTATTTAACTCAAGATGAATTAATTAATAAATTTTCAAACCACTGTTGATATCAAATTCGAATTTTACTTCCTATGTTTAGTCCAGGGACTGACTAAAATAAGAAGGGATCTCAAAATGTTATTTCTAAAAAAGCTATTTTTAGCACTTTCACTTTTCACCCATTGTAGCTTAAGATCTCCAATGGCTGAACTACTATTTATAGACCATATATCTATAGCAGTGCTATTTTTAGCATTTCGTGTTGCACATTTGAATAGGGATCACTGACATTTTCAAATTTAGGGAGAATGGAAGTTTAACAGGTGATGGAGTTTGTTCTTCCCATTTTGCAATGGCCCTAGTTAGAGGAGGAATGTTGTCACCTTCAAGCAAACTAAGGGTTTTGACAATGAATGGAGTCACTGGAGGAATTCTTTAAATGTCGTTTACAAATCCTCAATGATTCACTGGGGAGGTAGACCTTCTTCCTCCCTAGAAACGACACCAAAATGTTACTACTCAAATTCGCAGAGTCCTACGAAGGGATCCTATATCGCAACTGCTAGGTCAAGGGAAACAATGGAGTGATATCCCACTATCACCTTAGCTAAGGATCCCTGCTCTTTACAGACTTTCACTGATGGGAGGAGATCTGCTATATGAGTAATCACAAGATGAATGGATCAAAGGAGAGATGAGGGGTGATTCCTAAGGTCTATTCACAAGAGAGGCTCAATTGTATGGCTTGTTTGCTTTGGAAGCAAGGTGATGGGATCTTTAGGAAGGGCCAAGATGGTTTTTGAGGTTATGGTTTGAGAATATATCTTATCAAATAATTCCCTAGTCTTAAAAGGCCTTATGGATACTTGGTTTTTGAGTGATCTTTGTGAAATCGGAGTCAACAAGTTGTGAGACCACAAAAGGCCAAGTAGACCCAAAATTAGGTCAATGATATGGATTTGATTAACCAAGGATGTACATGACCTAATTAGGGAAGGGAAGAGGACTAGACAAAGAGTCTTCTTTTGATAAGTTGATTATATGATCCTAATGAGTTTACTAGCCAATGGGAAACCAAGAGCAAGAATCGATCTTCGAGCTAGGTCTTGATATAAGTCAAGATCCCATCGTTGGAATTGCTTCAAAATTGGATGGATTCTAGAGGACACACTGACGCAGTTGTGGGTGAGAGATCAAATTCTTTGGATGGTTAAATCGTGAGAAAAGTGATGCCCTAGGTGACCTATGAAGGCTAGACCTAAAATAATATGGGAAGGTGATATGAATTCTCTTTGAAAATTATCACCTATGGAAGGATCAATGCCTTATCCTTTGAGGAAGATGGAGTCAAGATGAAATTTATGATTTAGAGGAATTACACCCAATCAAGGAGCCTCCTAGACAACTTCGCATGGCAATTAGGGCATGAGAGAAGTTGTTAGGAGAATTTATACTTCAGTTTGCAATAATTGATGGCTTATCAAGATGTGTTCAACAGAAAAAATCTCTAGGAACATTCAACCACTCACACATGATACATGAAATGATGCAATGCTACAAAACATCTATATTTCCACAATTTCGCATAAGAAACGCAGTAAATTTCAAACCTAATATTGCGAAAATCCCAACAACATTTATGTATTAAAGTAATAACAAGAATAGACATGAAAGATTAATCACATGTCTAAAAGAGTATATCCAACCATCATATTATGCCAATAGTGAAGCTCTGATGCAAGAGAAAGAAGATCCAAACATCAAAATTCATTCATATCATCCAAATTCATCCTCCAAAAGGAATAGCGAAAATATCACGAAAGATAAGAACCCAATCCAAGTGATGCTAAGATAATGAGTCACCTCTCATCTATTTATAAAATTATAATGAGTTCAATTTAGCTAATTTGGCCTAATTAAGCCCCTAAAATAAAATATTGTGCATAACAACAATACTTTGGGTGACAAGCCCACCAAATAGCTCAATAATACAAGAATAAGTCACTCAAGAGGATCGAATGATCAACAAAGTGAGTTGTTGGGCCTTTTAGGGTTCTTAATGAAGTCCAAGGGGAGCCGTGATGTAGAAATGGACTCCAAACATAGTCGACAAGGGTTTGGCCCCTTGTTTTCCAAGCAAGAACATGTGGTGCTCCCAAGGGGGTGTGGGGGAACAAGGACATCCCATCGGTCTCCAAGTGGATCAAAATTCCTGTAGACCATCTATAAGGGCTAGGATGATGATATAAGCCCTCCCTCTATAGTGGGAGGCATCCTTTGGACCTTGGAGCATCTGCCAAGTGTAAGGTGCGCGTGTGGAGCCAGCTAGGTATGGTGAACCAGGTGCATCATCCTCATCTAAAAGGGGGAACACTGGCAATCAATGAGTGGTGTTGGGGATCCATGAACTACTCTTTGATATCATGGGCCCATGGTTCTTAACGCTCATCTTACAAGTGCCAATATAGACCTCTGGGGGGTTAGGACCCCGTACAATGAGACCAAGCCCTAAATGGAGACCCACTTGCAATCGTGCATAAAATCCAATGCGTCCCCTTCCCCTCTAATACAAAAAATCATCAAGATAATCAAGTAAAATACCTTAGAAGTAATGGAATCAATGGTGCACTTCATGGTGGCATGGCCTTCCACAACGGGCTTTAGCATGTACTAGTGTCTCCAAGCTCAATAAGGGATTAACCAAACACCCTATTAGGTGGTTTCAACCTCTAAAGGGGGTGACATATCCATGGTACATCCCTAAAGTGGTAGGTGGAAAATGGTATATTAATGGAATGGAGTGGGGATTAGGGGGATTATCCAAACCACATGTCATAGCACAAAGATAGCTATAATAAGGGAATCACACACCTAGGTATATAAGTGTAGGAGGGAGCAAATCATCGTACATGAGTTACCCCATCCTTTGTTCTTCAACCCTTCTTCATATGTCTTTTTCCTTTGACTGATTTTTCTTCATAACTGCTTGGGGCTCCATGGAATGAGAGCATGATGTGTAATATGTAGCAGTGGATACCCCCTTAAGGTGGGGAAGTTCATCGCCCACTAGGGGTTGGGACAATCATGGGTTCCTTAATGATGGAGGGGGATCATCTAGGGCCAATAGGAACTAGGGTGATGGCCATGTATAAGGGGTAGAGCTCATGTTTAGATTTTTCCCACGTACTAAATTTGTATGTCTCAACCATATTTTTCATCTTGTGGTACATTTTTTGTTGAGAGTGGCCAAATCATGCTTTCCCTTTTTCTTTTACCTGCATCAACCTCCAAGGCATCATTCCAGGCCTAACCCAAGGTGTGGGCAGGGGGAGGGGAGGGGGAGGGGCTAACCCTATGTAGACCTAGTGCACACATATGGACCCGGATGGGAATAGAGATGAATGGGGCTAAAATGGGTGGAATGGGAGTGATGTAGGTGGTATCGAGAAGTGGGCCAACACAACCAAAATCAGGATTTCCCATGTGGTGCTAACCCTAAATTCAATTGCCAGTAAATGAGATTCCATAGGACTAGGATACAAGGGTAACCATGGAACTGGGTAGTGGATACAAGAATACAAACCTAACCCATTATTTCCGCTGAATCCCCCCACCAATCCATGCCCAAAAGTGCCCATGACAAGTAAGCAAAATTACTCGACTATACCAATGAAAAGCCATACCTTTGGGGTCGAGAGGCCCACCTTCAAACATACAATCATGATAAGTGGTTGAGGGGCCACATGATTGGCTTAGGTGGCGAAGATAATGGCACATCAAGCTATCGGGTGGCTGCAAGGGGCTATTGGCTGTTAGCTAAGGACCATCTAGGAGAAAAAAAAAATCTCATATATATGCTACCCACAGGTGGTGGGTAACAGACCCAACAACATTTCCAAATTCATCAATTAAAATTTCCCAAAGGAAATGTTTCAATCATGAGAATTGTATAATGAATATTGCAGTAAGAGCAACTATTGTTACCAATTGAGAAGCATGTTATTTTTCAAAAACTACCAAGTAAAACAATGGACAGTTGTTTTCTACAATCATTGAAGCATAAGATTACACCCATGAATGCATGTAACTCGGCCAAACTTAGGATGCTCACTTGAATCCTATAGAATTGGTCACTGTAAAATTGTTTCCAACAAAAACCCCTTTTTTTCATGATAGATTTAGATGATAAAAGTAACAACTATGCTACTGAAATTTTCTCTATTTTCACTTCAGCAACATTATTAATTCATTTTCACATTCATACAAAAATTTGTAGGCGTAGGAAGCTATATCTATTGAAATTTTTAGTATATAAAAGTGATATTTATTAAGACATTTAATCTAACAATTTATGTGCATAAAAGCTACAACCATTTAGGACTTTTGGTAAACACTTTTCAAACATGCAATCTAAAACCTTTGAGGCCTTTTGACAAACACTTTGCAAGCATGCAATCTACAACCATTGAGGCATTTTTGTCAAACACTTTGCAAGCATGTAATCTACAACTATTGACGCATTTTGTCAAACACTTGGTAGCAATGAATTTGATATTCTTCTTTAACCTATTTTAACTCATAAAATTCAGAAATTGAAAATTCAAATTTTACAAGGACTAAATAATCTTAGTCTTTCATCAAAAACTTGACAACAGGTGCACATAATTAATAGCATCAATCTGCAAAATCGTTCGGATTTATGATCTAGGTTTTGAAAAGTGTTTTTTGGAATCAAATTGGGGGTTACATGTTAATATGGTACAAATATCCCCTGATGTTAAGCTAAAATGCAATAAAAACACCCATGGATGCAAAAAAAAATGGATTCCTACTATCTCATTTACAACTTTTGTCAAACACTAAGTATGCAAACTTCATCTACAGCTATACATGGAAAAAGAAAACTCAAATTTATACTAATATTATATTTTCATCAAATTCATGGTAGCCTGAATGCATCGGCCATTAAGAACTTATGTCAATTAGCTTGCAACAACATTGTACAAAAAAAACTTACATAAAATGAACAACAACTATTGCATAATTTATTCAAACATTTAGTGGGCAACATTGTACATACATCTAAGTTCAACTAATAGTCCAATTCACAATAAGCAAAAACCATGCTATCAAACATAGAATATTGAATTTGGATAATAGATATGACTTGCTATGGACAAATATTCATTATAAATTGAACTTGAAAACTTTGGCAACACATTCTTGTTTTAATTCCTTGCATGTACATTCTCAACTATAATTTCCATTCATTATTAGTTAGCTCATAACATAAACATTCACAAGTATCAATTTCCCATAAATTGAAATTTCTACAACACTTTAAACTAATAATGAACTAAAATTTCAAGAATGTTTATGAATATACCTAATAGTGTATATATACAACTCCAAAGATGAGAGTATTCTCCAGCTCCAATGTCCTAGATGAGAGTATGCTCCAACTCCAATCTACTTACCAACTCATTTTGAACCATCCAGTTTTCCACCCAACCAAATCCAACAAGAACTTCTCCCCTTGGAACTGCCAAGCTGTAAAATCTCACAAGCAGTACTCAAAATAAAGCAGTAGAGAAATATACAAGGCAACTAAGGAAGGTAATTTTCACCTCCTCTCAATACCACATATGTTCAACCCCACTAACTAGAGATACTTAGTAGTTTAGTAAGAATTTTAAATTCATTTCGACAACATTTGGCTACTCTCCATATCTCTCACTCTCATAACCTTCCTCAAGTCTCTCTCACTCTTGGCATCACAATGCACACTCCCCCCAAGTGAGAAGGCATGAGACACATATATAGGAGGAGCAACCAATTTTTGTCATAGAGGAGTAATATTCATGCCTTGTATTCCATTTAGAGGAGTGTAACCGATGCCATTAAGGAGAGATATGCATGCCTTAATTAAGTAGTGTAACATATGCATTAAAAAGAGCGTAAGAGGAATATTTTAGGGCATGTCTTTAATGAGTGTAAGAGGAATATGTCATTCTTTGATGAGTGCATAAAAGAGAGTGTAATGCATTATTAAAAGAGAGAGAGAGTTACATAGAGTCATGAGAATCATCAAGGAGAGTGGTGTGAAGTGATTGAGGAGATGAAGTTGACTTATAATTCACTTTTAATAATAATATCATAGTCTCATAAAAGATAATGATAATATTCATAATATTAATAATATTGAGGAGAAAGTCGAGATTGAACTATTAGGATTGATTAATGATAAGTGATTTTCCTTGAAAAATGCTTGATTATCAATTTATGCAAGGTGATTTACTATTTTTGGAAAGTGATAGTTGAGATGCTAGACATGACCTTCTATTTTTAGAAAGTCACTCCAAAATTGTCATAAATGACATTTTATTAAGGAAATTCATCCCAGAGCTATCCATGAGTGATATTTTCTTCCATAGAATATGGATTATGCATCCCTATTGCATACATCTTTATGCCTTAGTAGATTGAGGACTCCACACCTTGATTTTTTAAATATTTAGGACTTCGCATCCCAATCCTTTTATTATAGATCCAAGACGTGGCGTCTTTATATTTCATGGATTTAGGACTTTGCATTGTAATTTCCATGACTTTTCATCTACTCTGCTTTGAAACTTCGTGCTTCACCTTAAGGTATTGATTGTGAGCTCATACCCATCTGATGGTTCATTGGTAAGGTCTTGTTCCAAGACCTACACACATCACAATCTCATAAATCAAAGGAATCAAATCAATTTCACAATTAACTTATTCACATTTTACCAAGGATAGTGCATGATTTCCACAATCATTTTGGTTTTAGAGAAATGACTTATGCATTCATTTATAACTCGAGTATCCTTGTTCGCAATGACCAAGTTCCCTGCCACATCCTGCTTAGTACAAGATTAGGCATATATAATCATACAAATTATGTATCATCCATAAATCATAATTAACCATATGTTCTACATAACCATGATCATCCATAAATCTATGTGTCTCAATCCTGGATCACCATCCATGTCATACACATATTTCAAAAGTGGGATAGGAAATAAAAAAACATTGATAATATGTACATAACCAAAATCAGTCTTACACATACAACCATAAATATTATCATAAGCACACATCGACCAAGTGACCCAGACTAGGTCTATAGCATATAAGCATATACATAAGTCTAACATGCATAATCTTATATCATTGCATTAAAAGGATCCTCTCCAATTGTCACAAAACTAACCTTGCCAAGGTGCGACACTACAAGAAATCTTATTCTTTTAAAATTTAGGGATTTTGTAATGTCGTAGTAAAACTCTAGTCCTTAGGGTTTGTTTTTAATGTCTAAATGAAACCCTAGACTTTTAGGGTTTGGTAAATAAATTAGGATTTATAAGAAAAAGCCTTGCAATAGTTATAGTAAGATCATAGGAAAGAAATCCTAGGTGTATATTTTCCCCATGATTGGAACCGTAGTCTTGTAAAAAAAATTGTATATCTAACTTCAATGTATAAATGTTTTGGGTTTACCTAGTACATATTGACGTGAAATTCATCCTAGATATGTATATCATAGTATGTTAACTTAATTGTTGATACTCATGTTTTTGTTTATGAAATCTAGGGTTTGTAGCAAAAACCTAGTAGATATTGGCATTCTGTAATATTCCTAATAGGTAATAATAGTGATAAACAAAGAAAATTCCACCATGCACACACAAAAATTTAACAAACAATATAACACCAAAAATTCAGCCAAAAATTGCACCAAGCTAAGCCATTTTATTATCAAATGAGGAGTATAAATGTATGTTATATGTGCACCTAGGCTTGCCAAAGAAAGCGAAAAAAACCCCAGTGAGAAATGTGTTGCTTTGATATTATGAAGTGCTTGCTCCTCAAGCTTCTGCACTAGCCCAGAAATTATACAACTACTAGCTAGAAAGAGACACTTGTTTGAGCCCTCTAGAGTGCTGAGAAAATTTGGCCAGGTTAATCTTGGACTCCCTGCAAATAACCCATAAGGACCCATAAAGGGTTGGGCCTAGTTCTAACCTTCTAAAATTACCCCAACTATAGTGAGATCCTACTCCAGTTGGGTAACTTTCACTTCAAGGAATCAGCTACCAAAAACCCTTCAAAATGTTGAGCAAATGCTCCAACCGACCTCCTTATAGCTACTAGCAAATCCCAACTCCGAATTCCCTGCCAAGCCTCTTCCACATGCAGCCTCCCCTATGAATTGCGTAGACCCAAACCTCCTTCTACACATGCCCAAAATAGGGAACACTTGGCCCAACAAATAGCCACCAAATCATCTCTGCAATCCACTGAAAATCCACAACAAATACACCAACAAACTAGCCCTTAAATTCTTGGAATCAACCCAACATCAAGATGGCTCTCCCAAGAAATATGCACTCTTGTTCTGTGCCCAATCTTCTCAAAATAGTGACTACTTGTTCCTGCAATTTGGTCTCGGAACAGCTCTTAGATGTGAAGGTTTCTCCCCTAGAGTGCCACTCGAAGTCCATTGAATATGGAGTTGAGGTTCTCGCTTAGAAACCTCTTGTGTTGAATAATACAGTGTAGACTTGGCTCAACAACTCAAGCATACAAGGGGGTTTCAATTCTCAAATTAGCAAAAGACCCAAGACGAAACTCCTTCTCCCAATTTAACTTATTGCCCCATTCCCATCCAAGTGGGTCCCCCAAGTTGAATTCCCTCTTCCCCCTCTTCACCAAGTTGAATTTCTTAAGGGGGTACAAATTCTCCTTTTTGGGAGTGGTCCCCATCTTCCACTTCTCTCTAAATTTTCCCCTTTCCTAATGGTGGGAAGCCATTTCCTCTAAAAATCAAAGTGGGGTCCTCCTAACCCCCTTTTCCTAAGTTGAGAGCCAAAAATGTCAAAATTGAGCAAAATTCTTTTTCATTTAGCAATATTTGCTAAGTGGGAATATAACATTCCTCCCCGCAAAAATGTTGTTTTCGCTCAGGCAACTATAGTGATGGGTGTTGAAGTATCTGTTCACCCTCCCAAGTGGCATCCTCATCGGGTAGGCTTTTCCACCTGATCAGAAACTCCTTGATAACTCTGTTCCTAAATCTCCTCTCCCTAGTCTCCAAAATAGCCTCAAGCTCAAGAACCAAATGCCCATCATCATCAAACATGGGTAGCTCAGTAGTTGTTGTCCTATGTTGTCCCAATACCTTCTTGAGGCATGAGACATGAAATACATTGTGTACCTTGCTTCCAGGTGGAAGCTCCAACTGATATGCCACCTCACCAATCCTCTTGATCATCTTGTAGGGCCCATAGAATTGTGGTTGTAACTTCTCGGTCCCCTTCTTCTTCAGCGTGGACTATCTGTATAGTTAGAGACGCAAGAAAACCAAGTCTCCCACCTCAAAATGTCTCTCAACCCTGTGCTTGTCTGCATACATTTTTTGTTGATTTTGGGCAGTCTACAAATTGTCTTTGAGAGCCTTAAGGATGTTTTGGCTTTCTTGTATCCAATCTTTGGCCATTGGGGCCTTGTTGTCCCAAAAACAAGGTCAGCAATAGATAAAGCACCGTATCCATATAAAGCACGAAAAGGTGACATACAAACAGACATATGGTAGGTAGTATTGTAGCAATACTCCCCCAGGTGCAATTCATCTCATCCATGCTCGTCGTTGCTCAGTCACATAGTTCTGCAAATATCCCTTTAGCCACTTATTAACTATCTTGGTCTGCCCATTTGTTCGAGGGTGGTAGTGAGTACTGGGAATGAGTTGTGTTCCCACCAACATGAAGAGCTCCTGCAAAAATTTCCCCATGAAATGATTGTCCTTGTCACTGACTATGGTCTTGGGTAGACCATGCAACCTGAATATCTCTCTGAATAATAGCTTTGAAACTTGCAAAGAAGTGTACCTCGTGGGGATAGAAAATAAGTGGGAATACTTCGCCAATAAATCCACTACTACATACATACAATCATGGCCCTGCACCATAGGAAGTCCTATGATGAAGTCCATCGAAATGCTCTCCTATTTCCCTTCGGGAATGGGAAGCGGTTGCAGTAACCCAACAGAATGAGTCAACTCCCCCTTGTTTCTCTGTCAGGCCTCACACTCCTGCACATGTCTCAACACATCCCCCTTGAGGCCCCTCCAAGTGAAGCACTCCCTAACTGTCCTGTAAGTCTTCAAGAACCCCTAATGTCCTGATAGTGGTGAATCATGTGTTGCATGGAGAATCTTCCCCCTCAATTGTGAACTAGGTACCAAATATATGCATCCCTTGTAGTAAATGACATCACCCATCACCCCATAGCTCTCATCCCCATGAGTACCATCCAAGATCTCACATGCCTGTTGATCTTTAAAGTGCTCTGTTATCACTCAGAATTTTCTCAAGGTTAAAGAAAGAAATTTCCGAGGTAACCACAAACCTAATCTTTTATACTTGGGTTCTAGCCAACCTAAGTCCAGAGAGGTCTCTCTCTTTATTATTTAACTTTGCTTTGGGTGTGATTTTAGGCTAGTTCCTAGTGCTCATGAGGTTTTGATTTTGATTGGGTGGTGGAATTCTAGGAACAGATGGGCAGAGAAAACCTTCAAGCCATTGGGCTATGGAGTCAATCAAAGAGTGGCTTAACTAAATCATATCAATTGCTAAAGGAGGAGTTCACAGGGAAAGCTAGCACAACAAAAAACAAATTTGCAGGTTCAAATGGATGAGGTAGTCCTAACCAGGGTAAAAGGGCAATGAAGAAGCCTTAAACTGGGATCAAGATGAAGAAAAGAAGGATGATCAGTAGTAAAGGTCAACTAAGAATCCTTTAGTATGGACCAAATGGGGGAAAACTACGGAAGTAAGGGAGCAATTAAGAATTCCCAAACTAAGATAGTTTAGCAAAATACAATGAGAAAGTAAATAGTCAAGATAGAGAGCATTAAAACTAATTTTGAAATATCATTCCTTGTTTACCATTCAAATTTTATAGAGAAACATGTGAATATTTATAAACATGAAGAGAAAATAGTGATAAACATGAAGAGATAATACTTATTTGATTTCCACTGTGCACAAGAATCCTGTGAAATGCCTTTAACTTTATTCCATGATCCAGCAAGCCAATCCAATCTTGATTACAATAGCTCCTTAACTTGAGAAGAAAATGTCTATATAAATGTATTTTAATCCACCCTAATTACTTCAAAATATGAAGTATTTATACAAAAAATGTTACAAAATATCTCATAACAATATGAGAATTATTCTAAGAAACCAAAAATATCTTCAAGCATGAAGATAGAGACAAATGGAGAGCTGCCTTCTTGCTATCCCTTTTATTGTGAATGTGTTGGTTGTTGTAATTCAAATTTGGCTCTTTCAATTGATTTATAGTTGTGTGCTGGAATCACTTTCTGTCTTCAATCTATTGATACTCTTTACCTGCTACACTTTGACTCTATTTCATCTTTTTTACCTGGCTGCCTTATAGATTTATTGTAGTAACTTTATAGTACATCAGTTAATTTCATCTTTAGCATTTTTCTATATATCTCATCAGCCTCGTTGTACTTGGAAAAATTTGGCTTGTTGACGAACAAGTGTTTTATCTCATGCTCTATAAAAAATAGATTTTCCAAACTATCATATATACCTTTCCAGTGGGCAGAGCTTTTACCCCTGAAGTACTAGCTTGGCTGTCGGACAAATTGTTTAGTCTTTCAATGTAATCCTCCTGATTCATTAGCTTGTCATGGATTACCATAGGACTGGGGATTCTTTTTTCCCTTAAAATACCATACTTTGTCATAAATCTATCAATATCAACTTGGATGGTTTGGCATCTTTTCTCCGGATTGAGCATAAGGTTCCTTTTGGTGAGAATCTTCTTGACTTCTATGATGGTCCTTATTGTATCTTCTATGCCCAGTTCATCTAGCTGATACCTATTTTTATTGTTCAAAAGTTCTATCAATTGGTTTGCCTCTTTAGGTTTGTCTCCCAACTCTTCTCTTTTTTTATGAATTGCTTCGGTGGCCACTTTCACCAATTCATTTTTCTCAAAAATGACTTGAATAGATGGCCAAACATCATTGACAAAGTCAATGATGTTGGCCCAGAGCATTTCCTTCATATCTCCTAGTGGCTTTTGCAATGTCAAGTCCTTTTCAAGGACTTTTATCCTTTCTCCCATTCTTTGATTCTTCTGAAATTCTTCCTTCTGTTGTAATTGTGCAAGTTTTCTATCAATCTCCAAACTTGACACTTTTTCTCTAAGCTTCTTAAGCTCAGTAGCCTGGATGGTCATTTCCTCCATGGCTTTTACCAATTCAACTATCTTTTCTGTGGATATCCCTGTCCTTGAAGATGTACCTGTGACTGGCATAGCTATAGCTGGTGGAACTATTAGTGCTAAGGAAGCAGCCAATGTGGAAGGTACTGTTGTAGAGACTGTAGGAATAACAGTCTAAGGAGTGGTGGCCAACTCACTCTGTCTATATTGAATCAAGTTATCCAGATCTTTCTCCATTTCTTTTAGTTGATCATTCAGCTTAAGGACTAAGTCTATAAGCTCTTCCTCCTTCCGAGTTTCCAATACTTCAGCTATTTGTGGATGATGTAGAGGAGGAATTTTAAGTTGTTTTTTCAATGCAGCTATATCATCATTTTTCTTTTTAATTAGCTTTTCTGCAACCTTTACATCTTTGGGATCATGTCCCATCTCTATGATTAAGTCCTCTAAGGACTTTATCCTGGTATCCTTGGCCTGTGAAGAGGCCTTCTCTAACTGGAATTGCATTGATATATTATTCAGCGAATTTTGGAGTTGGTGTGCAGTAATGGCCTTGTTGGTCAATGTAGAATAGACCATTTCCCCGGTCTGTTTGTGTAATTCTATTTGGTCGATAGGATGAATATCCTTCACCAACACCTCAAAATCTATCTTCAAATAATCTGATATAGACCTGGGCTATTGTGTTGTAGGCTTCATGAAAGTCATTTGCATTTTACCTTCTTTTACATCAAAGGCTAATGTAACGAATAAAATATATAAATAATATAAATATAATGTAAAAGATAATAATCATAAATAATAGTTAAGTTAAGCTAATAATTAGGTTGAAGAGGCGTGTCTAATAGGACATGACTCTTCATGAAGAGACGCTTGTGTGATATATAAGCAAGCCTCTTGTTCTCATTGTAAATCATTATCATTATCATTCTTATTCATTTTAATATATAATATTTATATCTTCATGGATATCTATATATTCCATGTTTTCTGGAGTAATTAATTTTTAGAAGGAACTCTGTTCGCTTCATTTGGTATCAGAGCCACGTTTGGCTGATCACTAGGCCTTTGGCTGTCAACCTATCATCAACCTTGTTGTTGTCATAATTGAAGCGTTTCGCTATATATTGGGATATTCTCCATTTTTTAGGCCTTTGGCCATTAAAAAAAAAATTTAACCAAAAAAAAATATAAGTAAATAAAATAAAAAGAAGAAGAAGAAAAAAAGTAAAAGAAAAAACAAAACGGATAAAAAATCTCATACCAAGTATATTTAAATATTTTTACATGGAGAAGCCCGTGGTTTTAAAAACAACCCATGGTAATTTCCCATGGTATTTTAAAAAGTTAAAGGAAAAAAAAGAAAAAGAAAATCCAAAAGGAATACGTTTTACTTTTTACGTGGAGAACATTTTAACGGAGATTTTAAAAACAACCCATGGTAATAGCCCATGGTATTTTAAAAGTTAAAGAAACAAGAATACAAAATCTCTTACATGAAAGGTAAATATTACTTTTTACAGGAGGTTTTAAAAACAACCCATGGTAATAGCCCATGGTATTTTAAAAGTAAAAGATATTTTGATAACATTGGAGAAAAAAAGTGTGATCTAAATAATTTTGATCATTCAAATCTAAAGATTGTGACCGTACAATGTCTCATCCAAATTTTCCGAGAAAAAAGTATTATTATAATTATAAACAAGGATACTATATAAGCCTTATATAGTTACATATAAAATGAAAAGTGGGTCTCAAAAAAGTATATATAAATTTTATATAATTATAATTTTATAATATATATAAATTATTATTATATAAATTTTTTATTAAAAGAGCGAACCAAAAAAAGAAGAAGAAGAGGAGAATATTTGAAAAATATATATAGGAGAAATAAGTGATATTTTATAATAAAAATAGCTCTAGTTGACATATTGTTTACGTAAAAACATCAAGGGAAAAATGGAGACTAGTAATGAAAGGTTTCTTGAAACCTGTAGTACATGTGTTCACACATTATTTAACATCAAAGGATCACTCGCAGGAAGAGACATCATAATCCCTATCAATCCTACTGAAAGAAGTAATTATGTTAGTCTTAAATGTGCTAATCAATTGGTGATTCCTGAATCAAATATAATTGAAACAATTTTTTTTGGCAAACAATACGATATAAGAAATTTACACCTAAATATTGGAGATTATACTTTTACCTCACAATTAACCGTGAAAACCCTATCTTTTAACGATAGTGACATTGTTTTGGGATCACCATGGATGAAAACTCTAGGTTCCTTTATTCTAAATACTAAGAAAAAGTTTTTAACATTTTCTTACAAGAAGAAGAAAATAACGCTCCAAGATGTTACACTGAAACCTAATTCAGTAACGCCAGAAGATATATCGGATATTTCAAAATTAATTTCTCAATAAGGTAAAAAAGTATTACAAAATATGCAAAATGAAAATGACAAAATCACTATTGACAAAAATGAAAAAGTTTCTCGACTTAAAAACCATAGTGAAAAATTGCTGACACAAATTAAGATACTAAAGAAGGATAAGAAGTCATTGGAAAACCAGGTACAACAACTTATCAAGAAGGAAGCATAAAATGTAGGAATTCAAGTTGATGACAAAACAACACATACCGATTCAATGAATGTCACAACTCAGGAAGAAGACAAGCAAGTTGAAGAAAAGACACGCATGGATGTTGCAATTCAAACGATGAACATCCCCAATGAATGTTTCATAACAAACTCAACATCTTCGCCAGAAGAAAATATAAAAATTGTCGCATGCCCAATAAGGAAAAATCAAACAAAAAAGGTTCCATATCGGCATCTGAATCATGAGAACAGACGAATCAACCATGCTACATATTTGAACAAGTCAGAACCGAAACAACAAATTGATGTTCCGGATAATAGTGATGTAATCTCAATCCAGTCTTATGCTAACAAGTCGTCACAAAATTCCAGTCTTATTCATTTTAATATATAATATTTATATCTTCATGGATATCTATATATTCCATGTTTTCTGGAGTAATTAATTTTTAGAAGGAACTTTTTTTGCTTCAGCTAACATTAGCCTTGTTTGATTAGTAGGAGCGAATTTAAGGTATTGTGCATAATTTTGGGCCTTCAAGCTTTCATTTCTAGCCTTTATTTCTTTGTATTTCTCTCTGATGTCCTGGTTCTAGCCTGTTGGAGCCCTAAAGGAGGATACTTCCATGCTCTGTTGTCTCTCCAGCATTTGAACCTGTGAAGTGGAAGGTTCTTATGTACCTTTAGAGGGAGTGGTCTTCCTTCTTTCTGCTTTCTCTGTACCTACAGTTCCAGCTGTTTCCTCTGTGAACTCTTGTTCTGAAAAAGGATTCAACCTTTGCCTCTTGACATAAGTTTGTGCAACAAGTCTGCTAGAAGGAGTGGCCTCCTCTCTATTTCTTTTGAGATTCTTATCCTCATTTAGAGGAGTCTGTACAATAGGAGGATTACTCATGATGTGTTCTGGTTGAGCCAACGCTTCTGATATGTCAGTTGTTCAGACTCCTCTTGCTCTTGAAGTCCTTCTTCTGGTAGTTTCTCACTGTGTTCCTATGTCTCCCTTTGGGATTGGGATTCTTCTGGCACTTGTACAAAGGAATCTTCATTAAGTATTCTTTCTAAATCAATCAACACATTATTGACAACAATTTTTGTGTTATCCCTATCTACTAGAGTGTTCTCCACCCATTCCAGTTGATTTGCATATTGTTCTATTTGAGGAATTCGGTGGTGGATGTAGGGAGACAATTTGTTTTTCTGTCTTCTGTTACAGATGACATCAAAGGGGTCATATCTCTAGATGAAACTTTGTTTGAGTTTGAGCCCTTGAAGAATTTCCTTTGCAACTCTTCCAGCTTCTCTATTGTTACACACAAAGGGGCCTAGCTGGTCTTTTATTCGAAGTTGTGCCTTTTTCTTGGCCTTCACAAAATGTACCTCATCAGAGTTGATTATTTGCCTGTAGTACTCTAGAGCAAATAATCTCATTGGGAGGTATCTTGGCAATTTGTAAGGTGCCAATTCGCAGCCATATATTCTGATTTCAGTGTGATTTTGGTACAAGTACCAATCTCCCACTTTGCACTGTTTGGACAGCTGTAGGACCCTCTTAATATCTGCACTTATTCTTGGAGGAGAACTTCCTATCAGAATGGTAGCTACTGGATGCACAAATAAATCTATAAAATCTATATAGGTGTATGGAGATTCATATTTGTGGATTAAAGGGGTCCAGAAGACTACTGATCTGGGATTGCCTCTAGTGTGAAGGCTCTAAACAGTGAAGGGAAATTTGTAAGCTTGATAGTAAAGAAAGAGATGATACAACACTGATGAGTACTTGAATACTCTCTCATTTTCCAATCTCATGAACTGGTCATGCATTTTATTTGAGATGAATTTTGCATAGTCAAACATGATGGCCGGGGGCTGCCCAGGAGTGAAAATGGACATGTAGACGAGAATAATTTCATCTACATCTTCAGTAGTAGTATAGCCTAGAATACTGGATATCATTGATATGATGTCTTTGCCAAGCAGAGAAAAAAAGGATGACATGTAAGAAGGGGGATCCTTTGGTATGTGTTTTTCTTCTACAATGAAAGTCTAGAGTAATTGAGCAATTTTGGAAAGGGGGATTTTAGGGAATCTGTCAAGCAAGTCTCTAATAGAAAGGGGAGTAAGATCTTGACCAGGTTGCAACTGCAGCATTTCATTTATGGACTCAGCAGTGATGGAGAAAAGTACTATCTGGTCGGGGGACATCACCGCTCTTAAGGTGGTATTGTAGCTCGCATGACAATAGTGAACAATTTCGGGGAAGATATAGACGCTGGGGAATTGGTACTCGGGCAGGTTTGATTCCTAGAGACCTATTTTGTCTGCATGGTTCAAGTACTGGTCTCTGTACCTGCAACACAATTTCAATGGATTCTTCAATAGAGATGTCTTTAATTTGAAAGTCTTTGTCTACTAATGGGAGATGGTCTAAATCCCTGTGGGGAATAGAAATGGGTAGGACATTCAATGAAACTGGCGCAGGCATCCTTGGTTCTTGTGGATTCAAGGACGGGGGAAAAGGTTTTCTGTCAAATTGGGGGAAAATTGGTTTAATTTTGAATGGTTTGGAGTTGCAGGGCCCTTGTTTTATTGAATTACTTAACAGTTTACAACAATTGAGTAAAGGTTTGGGAATTAAACAGGGTTTCTCAGTGAATTTGGGTAAATACCTAGTTTCGGCTCTGAACGGATTGACGGGTGACTGTACACAGTTTACATGAAGAATTCGTGCCCAAAGGGTGGTCTTGAAATTCAGCAGCTTCAGCAGGTTGGCATTTGGACGTGGGTTGACGGTCGCACGTGCTCTGGTGCTTGCATGGGGGTCTGAGCAATCTTTTTCACGATAAAACTAAAAACAATGAGTTTTTTTAGTTTTATTCACAAAGTCAATTGTTTTGGCGGGTACACGAGGACAGGTACATTCGGAGTTAAGCGGGGGATGAGACGTTTTTTCGTCTAGCGAAAGGTGGTAAGTGGTATTATTTTGCACAGCTTTTGGGCTAGAGCGATTTCGGGGGAAGGCCGCCCAATGTTCAGGAAATACATCGGGTGCCACGTAGCAGCGGGGTGAACAGTAAAACCACCCATATCGGGTGGATAAAGGTTGGCCTTCGGAGGCCGCCTGATATGATCGTCAACCGTCGGATCAAATGGGTCCTGATCACACGGTGATCGGGGCGGGGATTTGACATGAAATTTAATGGAGGGGCCCAATGGGGGTTTAAGCATGGCGGGGTTAATTAATCAAGGATTATGGTGGATTAGGGGCATCGTGGTCGATTTCATTGGCGGAGGTAGATTATTAATTAACCTCATATTGGTTAATTAATTTCTTTTATTTGGCGGAGGGTTTTGGTTCTTAATTAGCCGCTAATCGACTAATTTTAACCCATTAATGATATTAATAGAATTTATATTTCAAAATTCGGGGACGGGGTAATTAAGATTAAAGGGATTTATTAATACATAGGGGAAAAAGGTTATTTTTCAGGAATTAATATATAAATTAAAAGTTAATATGAACATCGCGAAAAATGGATTTATCACTAAGTATAATGTATATTTACAATTCATTTGCTTTTCATAAATACATTATAAGTTAGGATAAGTGTTATTTTTATGGGTTTTTCGGAAAAGGGGTTTTTATGGGGGTAATGGCTTTTCCTTGGGGAAAAATAGTGTTTAAACCTTAAGAAAAGGGGGTTTGTCATGTAAAATGATTTTTCTTTAGGAAAAGAGATTTGTTGGGGAATATGAGTGAATTTGAGGGGGTGAATTCTTATGAGGGGACTTTTAGTACTTAAGACCTATAAGTCATTGTGCCAAGAGTCCGGTCTCTCCAGAAGTCAAAGAAATGCTCTGAGCCCCTTTAACTTAAGATTCTAGGTGCTTTAACATTTCTTTGGAAATTAGTTAAGTGAAAAATGTAATGAATGAGGGAGGTTAATCAATTTGACTTTGTGGATCTGATACATGCCCAATTATTATCCATACTTGGAATTTTGATGATGAAAATGAATAATATGATCTTTATCTAATCAATCATCACAATTCTGTAACTATTCTTCTACTTACCCATCTACTCATCCTACCATTTTTCTTCTCTTTATTAGGGTGCACTTAAGCTGATAAACTCTTTATCAAAACTTTTTCTTTTCTTTTACAAAAGTAATCTATCTAAATCTAACCTTATTACATCCAAAGACTCAGATTAAACAATTGAGCTCATTTTATTTATTCTACCTATCTACTTATATGCCAAGATTAAACAGTTTGGTCAGATTTTATTCTCTATCTTTAAGCATAAAAGTGAAAATATGAAATAGCCAAGTCTAAACATTTTGACTATCCATGGATTGTGGCAAAGGTAATAAGCTGCACATAATCTTTTATTATGCATCAAAAGTAAAGTAGTGGCATTTTGTCTTGCACACTTTCATGGTCTTTTTTCTTAAGGTTCATTTTCTTTCATTTTTTTTACCCTGTTTATTCTTTTTGTCCTTTGATTTTTCTTTAAGAATATACCCTCTTTACATTTTTTTAATTTTTTTGAGTTTTTGAATATGGAAAACATTTGCAAAAAGCAAAGGTATGTACATATTACAAATTTGACCTCAGCTATTCAAAAATTATGACTCCTATTGGTATAGGAACCTAACATACTCCACCAAAAGTTGCATCTTCCAATCATGGCAGATTTTCATGAGTGAAAGTGTCGTGGGCCATTCTGGATGGGGCATCTACCACTATTTTCTACTTTCGCTTGACATACTCTATGTCAAAATCGTAGGCTTGAACCCACTAACAATGTAAAATTTGAAATGGGAACCGATACAATTACCTGTTTCGTAGAGGTAGCAAAACAGTGAACCGATTTTGAAAAGGGGCGATGCAAAATACACATATTTTTTTTCAACATAGTTTTTGGCAATTTAAATTTTTTTATGTACATTACTTTTTAGAATGTTAGTGATTTGCTTGCTGATTTAAAAAAGTGGTGATTCTACATCAGGCCATTTTTTTAAAAGACCTATTTTTTTACTTTAAATTTTCTAATGTATGAAATGTAAATAATTATTTTCTAAATTTAACAATTTTTGAAGTGGTCTTCTTCTTCATATTTTCTTATTTTTATTTTAAGTTTTTTTTGTAGTGAGGTTTTTATTGTTTTGCATATTTAAAGAAGAATATCGATATTTTAAAGTTTCGATATTCTACATATTTATACATAGTTAATTAATTTTTCAATGCACATCAAATAATTGTCTCTAAAAATCAATAACTTGTAACAATTGACATAAAAATAACCATTTTCAACATAAATATAACTAAAAAATTGCACTTTTTTTTATAATTTTTTTACTAAAAATGACATGTCAAAATCACAATTTTTATAGGAAAAATTAACAAAAAATGGTTAAATAATAGTTTTTTTAATGAATTTTATGTCAAAAAAATGATAATAATCATTGTTTTTTCAAACAATAATGATTAACATAAAAATTAATGCGAAAATCACATAATACAAATATTGAACACATAACAACATTAATTGAATGCTTATTCTTCTTATGAAATGTCAAAGTCAAAACATTACAAGTATAACTAATTATTAGTTACAAAAAATGAGCTTGATTTCCAAGCATAACTTAAATTTAATCAACAATATCATGTAATCCAAACTCTTCATCCTCTAGAGTTTCATCATTGTCTTCTTCCACAATATTTTCTGCTTCATTTTGCTCATTTTTCTCGTTTAATGGATCTTTGATGTCTACGAATCTCCCAACGTATGCATTTCCAATTATTCCATGTAATGGTAGTTGAGGTTCCTGTCTTTTATGCCACACATGATTCGCTAAAATCCCCTTTCTTCAACCCAATTTCTTGCATTCCGTTTGAAAGAAATTGAAGAGCATTAATTATTTGCTTAATAAAATTGCACAGTAATGGATCTTTTTCAATGGCAATGCAATTTCTTTCTTTTTGAAGACAACATGCTAGTGTTGTACCTAATTATCAAGAACAAAAGAAATAATTAAGTAAATTAGTATAATGACATATAAATTAAGAAAGAAGATATTGAAATTCAATTCCATATAATAAAACTTACCTGAGCCAGAAAATAAATCTAGAACCCAATCTCCTTCATTTGAACATATGTCTATAAGATAGTTAATCAATAACTGTGGTTTTTGATAAATGTTAACTATCTCTCATTTTGCTTCTTTGTCTTCATATGTTAGTTTTTTCACAATAGCATCATAAGCCAGTACTTGGCTATGACTCTTTCCATCTACCCGATTAAAAATCATAAACATATAGCTATCATCTTTTTCCCAACTATTAATATGGATGAACTCACAATCATTTATAAATGGTTGATCTTCACGGTTAAGAAGATTTGACTTTTGTTTCTAACATGAAATAGTAAAAGTTCAATTAACTTGTATATAGATGAATTTTTTAACATTAATCAAATATATTTTCAACGTCTTACCATGTAAGCTGCATCCTTGAATTTGTTTTCCCCTTGAAGCTTGACAATAACGTTGACAATTGTGTTTGAATGAAATGTTACAAATCTCCATAATGTTGATGATGTGACTTCTAGAAATCCCGCAACCACTTTACTAAGAGCTTGATAAGTATAAGGGTCACTATCATAGTCAATGTTTGGGATATTGAAAGCATGGGGAGTATCTGCAATAACTAAGGTATAATCCCTTTTAGGTATGAGTTTAGCAATGTCTTCACAGTCGCCTTATATTACTTGATATTGAATAGTGTCAAGTCCATTCCAAATGAAATGAGCAAGAGTTGGATCAAGTTCAACATTCCTAAGACGTTGCTTCTTCAGTCTTTCGATTTTAATTTTTTCAATAAAGATTTTGAAACTATCTAGTGCTCCATTTGCATCCTTCCTCATCTTTAATAAAATAAACAAATATATGTATAAGTTATAAAATAAAAATAATATACAGATGAATAAAAATAAATTTATAAATCAACATACATTTTTAAATGCAAGATAATAAAAAATTAGTGTTGATGTAGAACTTGAATATGGATAGTTGTGTATAACATCATCCCAACTATTTTCATTCAACAATTTAACCATTTGTTCTTATATTTTCATGTAAACTTTGTGACTACATAAATAAAGTAAAAAAAATTAATATAATGATATGTATAACAAATACTACCAAGAACAATATGTTATATTTAAAATAAAATTATAATCTAGAAACAAGTAAAAATAATTCAACGAACTTACTTTTGAAATTCTTCAGACATTTCCTCTAATGATAATTCCCCTAACCTCACACGAGATAATATTGCTTTGACAAGTTTTTCATCATTCACTCCTTACAATTCTCTCCAAGGTGTGATAGTCATATCTTTTGGAAGCTGCTTCATTTTAGGACTTGATTTACTGTTGCTAAATATCAATGGTTTAGACCTTTCGGCCTTCTGGTTTTTAATGTCAATGTTCTCCCACATGCTAAAAATATCATTAATCAAATCCCATATCTCTCCAGTTCTAAATGGCAACTGGAAAATGTTATCAATACCTCTGAATAAATCAGTATTTACTCTGCCGCATTTTGAATTGATTTTCTCCTCAATTTGATAGGTTATTTCCATACAACAATCATTTCGGAAATCTACAGTAACATTTATCTTATCCCCGCCACATTTTTCTTCAAATTCACTATGAATATATCTAACCCTTTGGATGAAAGTCATAGACATCCTATATTCATTTTCTGAATTATGATCCCATGTCACTAACTTTACTTATGTATCTGATAAACCATCATAAATGATACATTTCATTGTTTCAAAACGTAGATTATTGGGATATTTCTCCATCAATTGTCTTTGAGCTTCTACAGAATGGTTCCCCCCAAGCACATAATAATTGTATTCAAAACATTTTAACTTATCAAATGATCCTTTGTTGGGAACTTGAACTGTATCAGCAAGAAGCACATAATTAACCACATGAGCATATGGATTGTACCTCATCAATGTCTTCAAATTATGAACATGCAGGTGGTGTGGATTTCTAATTTTATATTTACATTTTCCTTCACTTGCCTTAAGCTAAAATGTACGACCACCCTCAATTAAGTTTCTATTGGTCAAGTTCTGTCAAATGCCATTTTGTTTTGTTTTAATAATACCATCCTCTAAATCAGCTCCTAGTGTAATGATTTCTCTGCTTTCTTTTGAAGTTTAAATAGGATTTTAATTGTTGGTAATGACTACTTGAGAATGTTCAACTTTACTTTTCTTCCTCATAACATTTTCATCATTAACTAGAACATATTATTCTTGGATATTGTTAATTTTGGTATTTTACGGCTCTTCTCCTTTCTAACATCAGTTCCAATGTTATCCTCAGTAATGATAACATATTCTTCAGTGTCAGTTTCAACTTCCTCATCTTCAAAAGTAACGTGTCTACCTTTGCTAGATTTATCCAGTAGAGGCAATTTTTTTATCCCTTGGATGTAATTTTGTAGCATCATGAATTACTACCTTTTGCTTGTTTTCCATATCTTCTTCTGACACTGAGTAGAAACTACTGACAACATTCATAATATCATGCTCTATGAAATGAATGCCTCCCAACATAATTGAAACACTTTCAACAAAATTCTGTCAAACAAAATATCATATGTCAATAAAAACTAAGTTATAAAAATATAATGAGACAATTACAATAACACAAAACACAAATATAAATAACAATACTTATGATATTTTGTGTAATCTCATTTACGATTTTTTTACACAACTTTGTAGATACCTCTCTCATGTCATATAATGAATATAATAACTGAGATATAATCCGTTCATGTGACTTGGACAGTTTTGTAAGTATATAAACAACTTCATTGTTCGGTACCAAACACATATCTATGACCTTTCCCAGCGCCTCATAAATTCCACTATCGTTAGGTATATCAACATATAGATATATCTACACATCTCCGCTTTCTCTTTCTTTCACATACCATACATTTTCTAGAAGTTTTACTTCTTTTGATTTCTTCTAATATGAAATCATATTCTTATCGTTTGAGACACTTGAAAGATTTGTAGCTATCAGCTCAAGTTTGATTTGTTCAACAGTGCTTTTTGAGGATCCACCTTTAACAATCTTTGTTCCAGAAAGATTCACAGAAATCTTCTTTGATGTCATTTTCCTGCAAAAAAAGGCACATATATAAATCAGTAAATAACAAACAAATAATAGCTTAAATTAACAAACAAAATGATAAATGATAATTAATTTTGTAAAACATAACAATTAAAAAAGATAAGAAAGTTAAAAATACAGCCCCATGCCACCCCACACCGGAAATCAGCCCGCCACCCGGGCCGGCCGTTGGGCCACCGGAGTGGGGCGGGGAGTAGGGCGACAACGCCCCTACCCCACATCAGCGGCCCAATGGTTGCCCCCCCACGCCACACCCAACCCCCCCGCCCCACCTCGGCTGTCCAAAGGGCCGCCCCCACCCCACCCCAACGGCCTGCCACCTCGGCTAGCCATTGGGCCATCGGGGTGGGGCGGGCAAATGGGCGCCAGCCCCACCGCCCCACCCCGGCAGCCCAACGGCCCAAAACCCCAGACAGTCGTTGCGCTGCTGGGGTGGGGTGGGGGGCTAGGTAGCCAACCTGTGCCCCACCCTGGTAGCCCAACGGCCCAAAACCCCAGACAGTCGTTGCGTTGTTGGGGTGGGGCGGGGGGCTGGGTAGCCAACCTGCGCCCCACCCCTCCCCCATGGGTCCGTTGGGCCGCCATGAGCATGATCGAGCCCACCACGCCCACTGCAAATGTAGTGGGTAAATCTGTATCATTGAAATTTTTAATTTCTAAAAAAAAAATCATTAAACTTATTTAATTTTAAAATTTGCACACAACAAAAGAAGAAACTAACTTTTCAAATGCGATAATCCTCTGTTGAATATGTTATTGATAGCGATATAGCTACTCCACAAATTCGCTCCAAGTCTTTTAACGAACTTCGAGAAACCTTGATGTTATGTGAGGAATAGTGATAATAAAATTTATTATATAGTGGAAATTACGAAATTGTTTTGCCTTACGGTTAATGTGGGACTAATTTGTTTTTATAAAAACTTTAACATGAAAATTTTGTTATGGCGATATAGGGAACTATGATAAAGCAAATATTACGGAATTGTTTTACAGTGCAGTGAATGTGAGATTAACTTGTTTTAGAAGGTATAATAAAAATTAAAAAAAAAACATTCAATTGTCTAGCAAATATTATATAGTTTAAGTAAGAAATTAATTTAAGTAAATGATTTAGTTTACAATTTTAATTTAAAAGATTTATTTCATAACGAAATTTTAATTAAAATTTTTCAATAAATTGTAAAAGAAAATTATGGAGAGATACATGAAACGAAATTTTTGGAGGGAAAAATTTTGGCGAAAATTTTTGGAGGAAACTTTGGAGTGAAATTTTCATTCTTTAAGCTATATATTATCATTAGGAGAGCCTGCATTTGTATCATTAAACTTCTTCTATTTGAAAGGAATGGATTCTTATGATAGTGAAGTTTTGCTTTGTGAAGTATCAACATCTTCGTCGCGTAACAACTCTATTCATATTGATGAATATAACGGAAATTCTTCCACTATGAATAGAGAGTCAAATCTTCCACTTAGTCCTAATCCTATGGACTATGAGAGCAGCATTGATGAAAGATGGGATGAAGAATTTCAAATAAATAAAGAGTCACATTTTCCACTTAGTCCTAATCTTATGGATTATGAGAGCAGTAGTGATGAAGAGCATGATAAAGAATTTCAAAAGAATGGAGTGTCACAGTGTCCACTTAGTTTGAATCCTATGGACTATGAGAGCAACAGTGATGAAGAGCATGATAAAGAATTTCAAAAGAATGGAGTGTCACGGTGTCCACTTAGTCCTAATCCTATGGACTATGACAGCAGCAGTGATGAAGAGCATGATGAATAATTTCAAAAGAATGAAGTGTCACAACGTCCACTTAGTCCTAATCCTATGGACTATGAGAGCAGCAGTGATGAAGAGCATGATGAAGAATTTCAAATGAATAGAGTGTCACAGTGTCCACTTGGTCCTAATCCTATGGACTTTGAAAGCAGCAGTGATGAAGAGCATGATGAAGAATTTCAAAAGAATGAATTGTCACGGTGTCCACTTAGTCCTAATCCTATGGACTATAAGAGCAGAAGTGATGAAGAGAATGATGAAGAATTTCAAATGAATAGAGTGTCACAGTGTCCACTTAGTCCTAATCCTATGGACTATGAAAGCAGCAGTGATGAAGAACATGATGAAGAATTTCAAATGAATAGAGTGTCACGGTGTCCACTTAATCCTAATCCTATGGACTATGAGAGCAGCAGTGATGAAAACCGTGATGAAGATTTTCAAGTAAATAAAGAGTCAAAGTTTCCACTTAGTCCCAATCCTAAAGACTATGAGAGCAGTAGTGACGAAGGGCAGGATAAAACACTTAGTCATAATCCTAAGGACTATGAGAGTAGTAGTGATAAAAAACAGGATGTAGAATTTTCAGTAAGTAAACAATCACATTTTCAACGTAGTCCTAATCCTATGGACTATGAGAGCAGCGTTGACAATGCACATGATAAAGAATATCCAATAAACATCGAGTCAAATTTTCCATTTAAACCTAATTCTAAGGACTATGACAATAGCACTGAAGAAGGGGAAGATGAAGAATATCCTCCAAGTCAGTATTTCAAAATCACAGATGATCATAGTGAGGATAACATTCCTCAGAATGATGATGAAAATGCTTTTACAAATCCAATGATGGAGATGTTTCCAGGAAATATTGTATCAAGGAGTAGGAGCAAAAAATTTCGTATCAATCCAAGATGTTCTAGTTATACAAGGGGTATACCAAAATATCTAACGAGAAGAAGTTCTATCAGCGCTCTCATTTCAAGTGAATGTTGTCAAAAATATTGCTTGAAACATATGGATTTCAAGTTTGCATTAGAGAAAAGGAAGAGATATTTGTCAATAAATAAAAGCATGCAAAATTCATATTTAGTGGGGTGCATGCAATCTACATTGTTAGGTTATGATTATCATATTGGGTCTTTATTTATCTGTAGAGAGGTTTTCAAAATGTTTTATTCAATGGGTAATTTTCGTCTCTCAAGAATCCAAGAAAATTTGGAAAAGGATCCCACATTTTATTCAGAAGTACGTCATAAATGGCAATTTGGGCCATTATCAAATACTGCAATTTCATAGATGAAAGATTTCTTTTCAAATCATGAAGAGTCTATGCCAAGTAGAGAGACAATACATATTCCAGATAATTTCTCAAGATGAGAAATCTACAACTTATACAAAGAATATGCAGAAGGTGTTGAGGGACATGGTTGATTTATTACATATCAATATTTTGTTAAAGTGTGGAAGAAAGAATTCAACAATGTTTGTATTTCTAAGAAGACAAGGATGGGGATTTGCAGTACATGTGCTTCTCTTAAATAAAAAAGGGATAAATGTGAAGGGTCAGAAAGAGGTAAGCGTTCATAACTTTAAATTTTAAAATTGTATAGTCATCAACTATGAAAACACATATCTTAATGACTTTGTTTTATGTTGTGTAGATTCTATTGTCAAAGAACTTCAGGAGCATTGCGAACAACAAACAAGTGAAAGGAAAAAGTTGTACTAGCATCGAAAGAAGTGTTACGATAATCCGAATAAATATTTGGGTTTGATAATTGATGGTATGGACCAGAAGAAAACACTTTTACCACATTTGGTTCGCACACCCAAAAATTTACAAGAGGAAAATTTTATTCAATAACACTTGGCCGGTCGTATGGTCTTCAATGGGAAAATATTGCCAAGGGTGCACTTCACAACTCCAAATATTCATAATGATGCGAATCTGACAATAACCATAATTCATGATGTGCTTTCTCATTGGTCTGGTAATCTTCCTGAAGTTTTGTATCTACAATTGAACAACACTTATCGTGAAAACAAAAATCATATTGTTTTTGGATATCTAAACATGCTTGTTGAACTGAGAATTTTTCAGAAGGTAAAGGTTGGTTTCCTTCTTGTTGGGCACACTCATGACCATATTGATAAGATGTTTAGTCGTTTTTCAGTCACATTGAGGAGGAAGGAAGTTGGGAGCTTGCCATCATTAATTGAATGTATTAAGAAATCATACATGTCAGAGCCTACTTTTGATGTGTTGGAAGAAACCGTTGACATGTGAAGGTTTATTCTGGGATCGCGTTGTGAGGAGAAATGAATTGAACAACTTAATGGCATTAGCTTCCAACATCAATTTCGTATCAAAAAAATTGATGGGAAAACACTAATATGGGGCAAGAAGAATTAAACTACTGCAGAATGGGCACCGTCATTAGGTTTGGAATTTTTTTAGTTCAATCCAGATCATCCAATATTTGCATCAAATATATTGTTATTACAATCAGTTGTTGAAGTTCATAATGCATGTAGACAGAATAGAGATATAAATTATTATGATTGCCTAAAAGAAATTAAAAAATGTATTAGATATACATGAGTGCTTTGATATCGCTGATTCAGTTTGGTGGGAGTCATTTTTCAATAATCAAAATGATATCATTTCAAGAATAACAAATGAAGATATACCTTTGAAAAATCCATTTATTTGACCACAAAATGTGTCAACTAAACATGAGGAAAGAAACATTGTTGAACAACAACAATCTCAAGGTATTATTTATTCTTCACAGGTAGAGGAAAGAAAAATGTATATTGGTTCCAGAAGATCTTGTGCACAACGTGAAGCCATGGAAGACCTTTATAGAGGTTCAGTATAGGATATTAAGAAGGGTTGCATGATCGCAATGCTAGCAGAAAGAGACCCCAATGACTATCCATTCTAGGCTATTAAGGTCATAAAGGTCATTACAGAAAATGAAGATGTTACAAGTGTTGAAGTACATTGGTATGCCACAAATACACACCCATTCAATGGTGTGTATAAGCCAAAGATGGTAGTTGATAAAAAAATTGGCAGAAAGAGAAAAAGAAAGGGTACAAATATAAATCATCACCACACATACCTCTTCAAATTGGAGGATGTTGACATATTTGTTTAGGACTTCAATTTAACAAAGACAGGAACTCTTCGCTTCAAGACGATAGAGATTCTGAAAAGGTTGTTACCAGAAGGAACAATGTTGAGATGGGAGTCTGTTGAAACCAGTCGTAGATCTAGAAGAATTTTGAAACCTGAAATGGTGGGCATGCATGTGGACTCAAATGGGGCAATAGTTGATGAAAGAGAAGAATATGGAACATCTTCATCTGCATCCAGTTATTCATTTGAAGATGTGAATTTGATGGTGTGCAAGAAAATATGAATGGTTTTGAATAATTGTTTAAGATAGTTTATATAACTAATATTTGCATCGTATCTTGAAATAAAAATTTTGATTTCCATATGGTGTTAAATCAGTAGTTATGAGTCATTTTTATGTTGTTGGATTATATGTTTTATTTATGATGATTTTTATTGTTTAGAATATGTACAATGCAACAATAACTTAGAGATATAATGTATGTTTTATTCAATCTAATTTAATGACATTTTGATTAATTTAGTCATGTAATTTGTTCATAAATTCATGGTTTTTTAATTTTGTGGTTGAAAATTTTCCCATTTTTTTGTATCTTTAATGTTATGGTTGAAAACAATTAAAATTTTATCGATCTTTAGTGTCATGTTATTATATGTTTAACAACATGGTTGAAAACTAATAGAATTTTAATGTGTTTCAGATCCCATTATTTTATCTTTATCATCATTAATAAAACATGTTGAAATTATACTTAAAAAAGAAAAATGTTATTCTACCAAAAACATTAGTGTGTTTTTTTCCTCAAAAACAGTGGTTTTTTTGCACATAAAAATTCGGTTTTACTAACAATTTTTAAAAATGTTGAAAATTGACCCTAAAAAAAAAATCATCATTCCAGTATCAACACTTTTCGTTTTCAGGGTGTTTTTTGTTAAATTTTTGCACAAAAAAATCGTTTTCACTGCCATTTTTAAAACATGTTCAAAATTGACCCTAAAAAAAACATCGTTCCAGTATACACACTTTTCGTTTTTAGCACTGTTTTTCATCTTTTTGGGGGTTTTTCTGCCAGAGTTCCCATTTTGAGTTTATAGTTCCTATTTCAAAGTTTACAATGTTCACTTATGATGCCTCCCATTGAGGCCCTTCTGCTCCAAAAAGTGGCGAAGCCTATTATGATCAGTCTTCACTCTAAACCTGTTACGCACCAAGCACTGTCAGAATTTGGTCAATGCATGCATAATGGCCAACATCTCCTTGTCATAGATAGCGTAAAGTCTCTCATGACTAAGGAACTTTTGACTCTCAAAAGCGATCAAGTGGCCTCCCTATGACAATATCGCACTAATGCCCTCACTCGATGCATCACACTCCAAGGTGAATCGCGGTGTAAAATCAGGCACAACACCAAACAACTGCTCATCACATTCTTGAGGTGCTCAAATGTTGTCTGTGCCCTATCCATCCATGTGAATGCCCCCTTCTTAGTCAAATCTGTGAGGGGTGTTGCTAGTTGTGAGAAACCATTTACAAACTTCCTGTAATATGTGCAAATGCCCACAAATCCCCTCAACTCAATCACATTCTGGCGTATTGGCCAGTCCCGAATGGCTCTAATCTTCTCCTCATTCACCAGCACTCCATCCTCTCCAATAATGTGCCCCAAGTAGAGCATATCAATCAACTCAAACTCATACTTGGACAGCTTTGCATAAAATTGTTTCCCCTTCAAAATATGAAGGACCTCCTTTATATGTTGTAGGTGCTCCTCCCATATCCTACTGTAAATCAATATGTCGTCGAAGAACACCAGCACAAACCTGCACAACTGCTTGTGGAAAAAATGGTTCATGAAAGACTTGAAAGTAGCAAATGCGTTGGCCAGCCCAAAGAATGTAACCAAAAACTCAAAGTGGTCATAGTGACACCTGAAAGTTGTCTTAGGGATATCTTGATCCCTCCCTCGAATCTGATGGTACCTCGAACATAAGTCTATCTTCAAGAAGTACTTAGCTCTAATAAGCTCATCCATAAGCTCAATTATGCGGGCGATCGGGTATCGATTCTTTAGCGTCTTATTATTAAGAGCTCTAAGTCAATGCACATCCACAATGTATCATCATTCTTCTTCATCGGAGCAACTAATGAAGCGAAGGGACTAGAGTTGGGCCTAATGTGCCCCAATGCCAGAAACTCCTCGATAGCTCGCTCAATCTCATCTCAATAGGCTTTGGGATGTCTACATGGGAATCGTGATGACTGTCTATACCACTAGCTCTAGCTCAATAGTGTGCTCAAACCCCCTATCAGGTGGTCGCCCTAGTGGGATGTCTCTAAATATTGTTGGGTACCTGTCTAGAATGGCCTAGACGTCAGGGTAAGGGGGTTTGGGCCCGCCCCGTGCATCAAATATCTTGAACTCTACATCCCACTCTATATTTCCATGTCTCAAGTCTGCCTCCATCTTGTGCATTAACATTGTTTGTGGGGGATTTGGGTTCATGTCTCTCAACAAAACCAACCTCCCATCTGGGCCTATGAACTCCATCTCCAATTTCTGACAATCAGTGGTAACACACCTAGAGAGTAGAGCCATTGAACACCAAGCACCACATTGGTGTCTGGGATGTCAACCACAAAGAAATGGTTCGTCATCAAATAGTTCCCCATCACCATTGTCATCCCGAGAACGTATCTAGTACACTACATGGTATGGTCTCCCGACACCAAGACGGAGAAGCCCTCAAAGGACTCTGTGTGTATGCCTCTCCTCTCCACCATCTGGGCATCTACAAAATTGTGGGTTGCCCCATTGTCTACTAGCACTTAAACATGTTGTCCATGCATTGTGCCCCTGATCCTTAGAGCAAGGTGCTTCGGCACTCCCCGAAGCAAAGCAATAACTCCTAGTGTAGGCAAGAAAGGAGCTCCTCTTAGTGGGGGTGGTGGGCCTCCTCCTCTAGTCACCTATGGTTCATCATCACCAGCACCTATATCCTGCTCTACATCATCCTTCAGCTCACTATTAGAAAACACCTTTATGTAATGTGCCTCGCCCTTGGTACACATGTGCCCTAGTGCCCATGGCTCCTAGCAAGTGAAGCATAAATTCCTCCTACGGAGCTCTATCCAAGTCTCATCGTCCAACTACCCACGCCCCTAAATATCTCATTGTGGTGGAGGCCTAGCGTCACAACCCCTTTGTGGGAAAGGAGCTTGTGGTGAAACTGGTGCCCTAGCCTTGGGAATTGTGTCCTGCAAATCCCTAACGCAAGACACTACCTCCTGTAAAGTGGTGGGCCTATAGGACCTCACTTGCCCACGTAGAGGGTCAATCAAGCCCTCAATAAAGGTATAGACCCTCCTGGCATCTGACAAGTCTGACACCATCACTAATACCCTCAAAAACTTCGATATGTAGTGCTTGGGGTTGCCTGTCTACTTGAGTTGTGTCAGCTCTCTGAAATGCGCCTTTGGATCCCTCCTATCAAAATGCTCCACAAGCCTCCATGTGAAGTTGTCGTAGGAAGTCGTTGGCATGCCCTAGCATGGTCAAACCCATGGAACCACCAATCATGTGTTTCCTCGTTCAAGTGCAAGGTAGTCATTTGATGCCTTCCACCTCAATCATTTTGCTAAGCTTAAAGTGTGTGTCAAGCTTCTCTACCCATGCCCTAGTCGTGCACTTGGATGACCCATCAAAAGTGGGAAGATACTATTGGAAATAATACTGAGAGGGGGGGTGAATCGGTATTAGCAAGTCAATAACTTTTCATTTCCATAATCAAATTTATATACGCTACTTCAGTTAATGGAACTCGTGTGTATACGCAACTATGTTTAAGGCAACTAGCGTATATCCAGCAAACTTATGATTCAATTAATTCATCATATGTTGATATTTAATCAATGCATCAGAACTTCATTAACCATATAAATAGTAACCAGGTGCAGTAAAAATAGAATAGACCATCACACATAAGAAACACACATGAACACCAAGATATAAGGTGGAAACCCAATGCGGGACAAAAACCACCTGCTACTGTCTTCCTTTTAATATAAGAAAAACCTATTTACAATCTTGTACTGGCGCAGACTCATACCAGTACGCAGGCACCCACCTGCAGAAGGCTACAACCTTCTCTCGTTCTCCAGCTTCTACTGGAAGGGAGCTACAACCCCCTGGCTCTTGTACTAGCTGATATATTTACTAGTACGTAGGCGCCAGCCTACTGAAGGCTACAACCTTCACTCGTTTTCCAATTTCTACTGAAAGGGAGCTCCAACCCCCTGGCTCTTGTACTGGCCGATATGTTTACCAGTACGTAGGCGTCGGCCTACAGAAGGCTACGACCTTCTCTCTTCCTCCAAGGACCACATTTCGTAAATTTTCAGACTGGATACACCTGGAACACAACACCACAATTTAAAAGGCCACATTTCATCCAATTTTCATACTGGACCCATCAACAACATTGAAGCTCAAAATCAATCACCACTAACTATTGCATCAACCAATCATCAATCTCTGAATCACCCAACAATTGAATCACTCAAGCCCTATCATAAAAACACAGTCACCAGAACACAGAGCAAAACCCAGAACTTTGCAAATACCACTAAAACCAACTGCAAATTCAAGATATCATATTTCAGTGTATACGCTACTCTGATGAACCGAACCAGCATGTATACGCACTTTTACCAAAGCGAACCCGCGTACAGATCTGCAAATACTAACTTAACAACTTCACAGCTATTTCAGAACTCAGTCATACCTAGATCATAACATTTGCAGAATAAAACATGTGTCAGTATTCAGATCTAGTCTATCCATGATCAAACCACATAATGATAATACATTCCAAGCCTTAAGATCTCGATCCATCATCCATCATTATCCACATAGGTTCATCCTTATTTCAGATTAAGTAAAGCATCACAAACCCATACCATACATATTGGATCTCACACTTCATCAAATATTCAATACTTGCACTACTTGGCCTAATGATCTTCTCCTCCTTTTATAGTTTTAGGCCTTTCTCAATACCATGGACCAAAACCACTTAGGACCAATACCTTGGACCAAATACCTGGGGTCAATGCCTCAGACTAGATACCTTGGACCAATACCATGAATCAAAATACCATGGACCAAATTCCTCGGACCAAAACTTAGTTTTCCAAGATATACGCGCCTTTCCTTCTATGAAAGTGTGTGTGTACGTTATACGCTCCTTTTGGTCTGTTAACTCGCGTGTATACGCTCCTTTGTTAAGATAAAAAAATGTATACCTCTCTCTGATCATTAATTCTTTGCTATTGACCTGTTGCATTGTGATCTATCATCTGAGTGAGTTTCCATCAAGGACAACACCTATATCATAATGCCAACAATCTCCCCCTTTGGACTTGATGGAAACAACCACACCAAGTCACTCTCCCCCTTTGACATCAAGGGCAAAGGGCGGACCAAGATATTCTCTCCCTTTGATATACATTATGTTGTCCATACTCCCCCTGAGTACATGTTGAAATCTCTGATTGAGCTCCCCCTTTGTACATGCTAAGATGTACCAATCCATCCATGCTCCCCCTGAGCACATGCAAAGTCTGCAAAAAAATATTTTTCAAAAGAATAACATGACTCTACAACTCAACTAAGTGAGTATGACCTTCCTATCACCAATGACTCATACATACATCAATCTCCCAACCAAGTGGGGATACACCATTTTTTACTCATCCACCCAACCAAGTGGGGATATACCAAATGTTTATACATGACTGGAATAGAAATTATTACATCATCCTTCCCATGCAAAGTGGGGTTACAAATTACATATTTGCATGACCTTTACATCAAATGATATACATGACTTTTATAACAATGACCAGCAATCTAAACAAGACCATGATAGTCATCAGCAACTATCATACACCATATATGATCTGCACCATAAGCATCTGTCACCATCATCTAGACCTATAACAATAACATGCCACTCAAGTGATCATCCATGAATCTGATCCGAATACCAACAATGTGACCCCAAGTATCATAGAAAGATGTATCATTTGGACACATAAACATCATCACCAAAGACTTTCAACCATAATGCCAACAATGCATTATTTGAAGCATATGCTCCCCTTGAACCTGTTCCATCTGTTCACTATTAGATCTGATCATGCATATATCAGCAAGTATCAAGGCATCATCATCAATCAGATAAGTTAACTTGTGAGGATCAAAAGCAATTCTAAATAACATCTTATGAGTACCAACACATTTCCACACATCATCAGCGGATTGTAACCATTATCAAACAGAGCAGATAATTGATTGAATCATATCAAAGCCCTTTTCCTGAGTTTGTCCCACTGCTTTTCCTCAAACCAACATATACGCGATTGTGTAGCTTTGAACTCGCATATATATGCGACTTGTCTTCATGAAACTTGCGTATGAGATTTAGAACACTGAAGTTTCACACTTTCAGCTCCCTCTGAGTCTGTCATGTCTGTATACTCTGCTATGCCACATCTTTCTAACTGTACTTCCTTTTTCTTCCATATCTTTGAGTGTGATGATGTTTTCTCCCTTTGGTATGGTGGCCGAATTTTGCTCATGCATTCCTTTGCTATATGTCCAAACTTGTTACAAGCATAACATCTCATATGTTTCATATTCCTTCTATAGCAGTCAATGGCTTTGTGACCAAACATATTGCAAGAAAAACAATATCCCTTAAAGTACCTGGAACGTGATGATCTTTCTGTGTGATGATCTTGAACCATTCGACTTCTGCATCTGGCTGCACCATGTCCAAAATTATGACATACGAAACATTCAACATTATTCATCGAAGGAAATAATCGTCTATTACTTCCATAGTTTGGAGTAAAATATTTTCTTTGAAGGGTTTCTTTCCTTGGTTGTTGATGGGGTTGACCTCTTATCTCCTCGTTGAGCATTTTAGGTTTTGCATTAGAGTTCCTTGCCTCACCCTATGAGCTAGAATCACCTTCAACAAATTCATAAAAACTAAGACCAGTTTTGATAGTAGGAGACCTTTGACTACTAAGAATATCATCCAAAATCTTAGTACTGTCTTGAAATCGTAACAGTTTATCTTTTTCTCCTAATTTACCTTTTAAGATATACCTCAACCTGATGTTGTTCTTCCTTTTCCATATATTGCTTCTTCAAGATTTCTTCAGCCTTTCTTCCTTCCTCCACCTGTTGCCTTAAATTGAGAATCTCATTTTCTTGTTCTTTATCTGCTTGAGGTAGTTCTTCATTCTGCTTATTTTTTAATGATATCACTTCATCCTGTAGCATTTGACGTGCTATGAAGGCACACTCCAGCTGAGCTTTTAATCTGGTAACTTCTTCTTTGAGGGCACACTCCCTTTTGTTAAATAGATCTTGTTGATCTATGATTTTATCTGATGCTTCATTTGCTTGTTCATCATGAGGTGCTTTGGAATCTGAATCCTTGCTTCCATCTAATGGCCAATTGTCTCTCCTACTGTCACCGTTCCTTTGAGTCGTGTTCTTCTTCTGAGGTACTTTCTTCTTTAGCTTCTTTCCCATTGTTTCTACGGATCTCCTTCAAGCGATCAAGCTTCTACCAAAGGACCTGCTCCGATACCAATTGTTGGAAATAATACTTGGGGGGGGGGGTGAATCAGTATTAGCAAGTCAATAACTTTTCATTTCCATAATCAGATTTATATATGCTACTTCAGTTAATGGAACTCGCGTGGATATGCAACTGCGTTTAAGGCAACTAGTGTATATCCAGCAAAATTATGATTTAGTTAATTCATCATATGTTGATCTTTAATTAGTGCATCAGAGCTTCATTAACCATATAAACAGTAACTAGGTGCATTAAAAACAAAACACACATGAACACCAAGATATAAGGTGGAAACCCAATGCGGGAAGAAACCACCTGCTGTTGTCTTTCTTTTAATATAATAAAACCCTGTTTACAATCTTGTATTGGTGCAGACTCATTCCAATACGCAGGCACCCACCTACAGAAGGCTACAACCTTCTCTCTTCTCCAGCTTCTACTGGAAGGGAGCTACAACCCCCTGGCTCTTGTACTAGCCTATATATTTACTAGTGCGTAGCCGCCGGCCTACTGAAGGCTACATCCTTCACTCATTTTCCAACTGCCACTGGAAGGGAGCTCCAACCCACTGGCTCTTGTATTGGCCGATATGTTTACCAGTACGTAGGCATCGGCCTACAGAAGGCTATGACCTTCTCTCTTCTTCTAAGAACAACGTTTCATAAATTTTTAGACTGGATACACCTGGAACACAACACCACAACATTTCATCCAATTTTCATACTAGACCCATCAACAACATTGAAGCTCAAATCAATCACCACTAGATATTGCATCAACCAATCATCAATCTCTAAATCACCCAACAACTGAATCACTCAAGCCCTGTCATAAAAAAAGTCACCAGAAAACAGAGCAGAACCCAAAACTTTGCAACTACCACTAGAACCAACTGCAAATTCAAATATCATATTTCACAGTGTATACACTACTCTGATGAACCAAACCAACGTGTATACGTGCTTTTACCAAAGCGAACCCGCGTACAAATCTGCAAATACTAACTTAACAACTTCACAACTACTTCAGAACTCAGTGATACCTAGATCATAACATTTGCATAATGAAACATGCGTCAGTATTCAGATCTAGTCTATCCATGATCAAACCACATAATGATAATACATTCCAAGCCTTAAGATCTCGATCGATCATCCATCATCATCCACATAGGTGCATCCTTAGTTCAAATCAAGCAAAGAATCACAAACCCATAACCTACATACTGGATCTCACACTTCATCAGATATTCAATACTTGCACACCTTGGCCTAATGATCTTCCCCTCCTTTTATAGTTTTAGGCCTTTCTCAATACCATGGACCAAAACCATTTAGGACCAAATACCTGGGATCAATGCCTTGGACTAGATACCTTGGATCAATGCCATGAGTCAAAATACCATGGACCAAATACCTCGGACCAAAACTTAGTTTTCCAAGATATACGCGTCTTTCCTTATGTGAAAGTGCGTGTGTACGTTATACGCTCCTTTTGGTCTGTTAACTCGCGTGTATACGCTCCTTTGTCAAGATGAACCTGCACATACCTCTCTCTGATCATTAATTCTTTGCTATTGACCTGCTGCATTGTGATCTGTCATCTGAGTGAGTTTCCATCAAGGACAACACATGTATCACAATGCCAACAGATACATCATCCCAATAGTACGTTACAGCTCTGAATTCTGCATGCCTGAGCCCCATGCACCCTTGCCCTTGTCATTCTGTTTGAGCTGGTAGAAATCCTGGAAGGACAACGCAACTCGAAAATCCTCCCACATAGACTATCATTCCCGAAAATATTCTCCCATAGGCATATCATCCTGACCAACCTGCTCACCTACTCCTAAGGGCAAAAATGTGGGCAACGTAGTCCTGGTTAGCCCATTGAAAGTGTGTGGGTGAGTCAAGTGGGAATGATGGTCATACTGATGGGAAACCCCTAAGGTTTCCCCAAACAAGAAATCTCGGTGAATGCCCTTGTCTCGGTTCTGCTACTTAATGTCTTCTAGCATCTCCTGTCCCCTAGCCAAGTCTTTCAGGGCCCTCAAGAGGCTATTGAAATTTGCCTCCTCTTTGCTCTTGGGCTCCAACATGTCTATTTCCTCTACCTCCTATTATGGGGTCTCAATATCAGGTGTGATTTCCAACTCCCTCTCCCAAATCTTGTATCTCTGCCTCTGGTAGTAACGTTATGCTTTTCCTTTGTGGTCAAAGAAGTGTCCCTACTACTGAGCCAAGACTGGAGCTCTGATACCATTGTAATATTCGTAAGAGGAAATAAAAGTTATAAACAAAGAAAATTCCACCATGTACACACAAAATTTTAATAAACAATTAAACACCAACAATTTAGCCAAAAATTGCACCAAGTTGAGCCATTTTATTATCAAATGAGGAGAGTACAAATGTATTGTAAATGTGCACCTGGGCTTGCCAAACTAAACGGGACAAACCCCGAGTGAGAAATGTGTTCCTATGATGTTATGAAGTGCTTCCTCCTCAAGCTTCTACGTTGGCCCAAAAATTCTACAACTGCTGGCTGGAAAGACACCCATATTTGATCCCTCTAGAGTGCTCAGAAAATTCAGCCAAATTAACCTTGGACTCCCCGCAAATAACACAGAAAGATCCAAAAAGGGTTGGGCATAGTTCCAACCTTCCGAAATTATCCCAATTATAATGAACTCTTACTCAAATTGGGTAACTCGCACTCCAGGGAATCAACTACAAAAAAACCCTCCAAAATGTTGAGTAAATCCTCCAATCGACCTCCTTATAGCTCCTACCAAAGCCTAGCTCCAAATTCTTGGCCAAGCTTCTCCCACGTGTAGCCTCCTCTATGAATTGCACAGTCCCAGAACTCCTTCGCAGCAAGCCCAGAATAGGGAACACTTGGCCCAATAAATAGCCACCAAATCAACTCTACTATCCACTTGAAATCTCCAGCACATACACCAAGAAACCAATCCTTAAAATCCAAAAATCAACCTAGCACCAAGATTCCTCTCCAAAGAAACACACACTCTTGTTCTGCGACCAGTCTGCTCCAAATAATGATTGATTTTGCCTGCAAATTGGTCCCAGAACAACTCTGAGATGTGAAGGTGTCTCCACTAGAGTGGCACTCAAAGTCATTAAAGATGGACTTGATATTCTCGCTTGGAAATCTCTTGTGTTGAACAACACATTGTAGAACTGGCTCAACAGCTCAAGCGCACAAGGGGGGTTTGATTCTCAAATTAGCAAAAAAACCAAAATGAAGCTCCTTCTCTCAATTTAACTTGTTTCCCATGTTAGTTCTTGGTAGCATCGGAAGTTCTCTAGCCTTGAAAATTGGTGGAGAGGCTAAGGCACATGAGTTCTAAAGAACCCAGAAATCGTTTGGTGAAATTCCACCCTGATTGTATTTTATTAAATAATTAATATTTTTAATGAGGTTCCTAAGTCTAAACTTAGGAAAATTAAAATATTAATGGGTATTAATCAAAATATGGGTGAAAATGATCTAGAAGGCAAATCTAAGTCATGTTTTAATCCTAGGTGTTGACTAAAAAGTTAATCTCGATCATTGAAGACTCAACAGGAAAAGTATAAAATGGAGGCTTGGGGTTCATTTGGAAAAACACATAGAGAGACAAAATTGATCTTGAGTTCAATTTCTGGGGCTAGGAAGCTGATAAATTCGAACTAAGTGATCATTCAACAGCAGAGGGGCAGAGAGAATCTGAAAAAGGGACTTTCCAGAGAATACTGACAGAGAGGAGGAGAGAGCTTGTAGAGAGGCAGCGCAGAAACCAGGAAAGGATAACAATGGGTCAGTCTAGGCCCACGCAGTCTTAACGCAGAGCCAGGAGGGCCAACACAGAGCAGAAAAATTGCATGTCATGCAAACACCAGAACTGTCGGGAACAGTCGAAACTGCAAGAACATCCGGGATAGCTGACATAGAAGGCAGAAGAGGTGATGCAGACCCTGAAAGGCTGACATAGGGCCAACACAGAAATAGTCTGGGTTAGCCAGACTTGTGCCGGATCAGTGGGAATTCTACCAAGTGAAATGAGGTAAAACTCACTCATATTTTTCACCAATATTTTCTTTGTAAAGGATTGCTAGATGAGCATCCTATATTTGTATTCATATATTTCTCTTGCATAATAATAAACCCTTAGAACTGTTGCCCGATTTTCCAACATTGGGCTTTTCCAAGGACTATGTGTCCAAAAATAAGTGTGTCCTATGTATCTTGTTCTTGTTTCATGAGATCAAATATTTAATTAGTGTAGGTTGCAGAAGTAATTTTCTTCAGTATTTAGAAGAATAACTTGAGTGTAATTTAAAAATCAAGTCGATGAAGTAGATTCAGATTTGCTGCAATAGGGGTTCCTTCAGAGTGTAGAAATTTTCACATGATATCAAAGAATTGATTTTGAAGCAAGAAGAGCATATCCAGTGCTGAGCAGTGAGGTCGAAAACTACACTTAGCAGCAATTCGACTTGAAGAGATTGTGCAATCCTTGCTGAGAACCAGATCCGAGGAAATCTCTCTGAGTGAGACGACAAAGAGGTATGATTTCCAATTCGTGAGTTTGCAAAGGCAGAGGGAGTGACATGGAGCCTCAGTGCAGTGCTTGAAGGGTGCAGTTTCTATCAAGCCAAAAATCCGCTAGAAAAGAACAAAGACACATAAAAGGGGAATTTTCTCCTCAGAGAACTTTCCGCCAGAAAGTTCGAATTTCTCACTTGTTGAGCAACTGAGCAATGCTAAGCAATGACTAGAGTCAGTTCAACAGTTGGTTGAAATGGCATCGCATCGGCTCAGAGATCAGGACAGGTTGGAAGGAGCTTCCAACTATGTCATATGGAAGACTGGAATATTAGATGTTCTGGAGGAATATGATCTCGAGGCCTATGTCAATAGTGTTGTAGTTGTTCCTACTGACAACGACCAAAAGAAAAAGTACAAGGCCGAGCATACGAATTCTAAAAACAGAAAATAAACAATGGCGAGAGCATAACGCATAAAACAAATATACACAGAGATTTTCCCCTGAATCCCGAAACCGGGACTACCAGATTGATTTTTCATTATTTTCCTTTCAATGTTACAATACATATATATACATGTCGAAGCATCCATAAATCCCAATCCATTAACCCTGAATTAGAACATAACGTAGTTCCCTTGACCGGATCTACAAAATACCATGGACCGAAAACCAATGCGCCCAAAACCAAATGCGAAATCCATGCACAAAACCATAGGTAGGTCCACCGACCTTGTTCTTGCACGTGGGTTAGTCGTGGAAAGAATATAACACAGCCCAACAAGGATAGCCCTGAATGGAGTCTCGAACGAATGGCAATTTTTCGTCCAAAGCATATTAGGCTGAGGAAAACTACCTTCATGGGAGGAGATGTGGGTGACTCTTCAACAGGAGGAGTTAAGTTGGGACCTAGTGAAGATCAACCTCAGTGGCAGCAGTGGGAGTAGTATAAAGACGAAGGAGGAGGAGGAGAACGCAACTCTAGCATCGAAGAGACAACAGAAGCCAAAGCGAAAGAAGGACATTTCGAAGGTGAAAAGTTTCAGTTGTGGCGAGATGGGCCACTATGAATCCCCATGTCCATTGAAAAAAGAAGAGAAGGTTGAGAAACATGATCCTAAGGTTGCTTCAGCAAAGGTTGACGAAGATGAGTTTGCCATGAGTGTCCATGCATTTTCAGGCGGGAGATGGGGCGATATTGAGTTGTAGTCGAGAAGACTACATGTGGGTAGGATCCTTGAGGAGTCCACCTCTTGGATCAGTTCCTTGCTACGAGAGCCCAAGATTCAGTAGTAGCGAGATGGACTTCGTGTTAGATGATGCAGTGGAGTGTTTGGAGGACAGATGCAATGGCTGGGGACCAGAGACTTATTAGCGCAGAGCAAGGTTGGCAGTAGTGCAATTGGCATAGTGCAGCAGTCAACAATAGCGCAGAAGATTTAGAGGGTTAGAATCAACAATCAGATTCCAACATTCATTGTATTATGCTGACACAGATAAGTTCAGCTAAGTTTGGATGTTTTTCAGTTGCTTCTCTCAGCAACTGAGTTGCAGTACGAATGCAGTTTTATCAGTGGCAGTGCTAACAGCATAGCAAATGCAGCGTTTGAGAGGGAGTTGTAGTACATATGCAGTAGTGACGGTGGCAGTTTCATGGGCAGTAGTACAGAGGCAGCAACAACACAGTGTTGGTGGCAGCAACAATGCAGAAAGGAGTTGGTTCAGAAACAAAGCAGCATGCAGCTGGACATTGTTTCTATGGCACTTTCCTCGCTAAGAGGGAGTGTTAGTTTTTGGTAGCATCAGAAGTGCTCTAGCCTTGAAAATTGGTGGAGAAGCTAAGGCACATGAGTTCTAAAGAACCCAGAAACCATTTGGTGAAATTCCACCTTGATTGTATTTTATTAAAATAAAAAATATTATTAATGAGGTTCCTAAGTCTAAACTTAGGAAAATTAAAATATTAATGGGTATTAATCAAAATATGGGTGAGAATGATCTAGAAGACAGATCAAGACATGTTTTAATCTTAGCCATTGATTAGAGACTTAGTCTCCACTGTTGAAGACTCAATAGAAAAAAGTATAAAATGGAGGCTTGGGGTTCATTTAGAAAGACACACGGAGAGACAAAATTGACCTAGATTTCGATTTCTAGGGCTAGGAAGCTGAGAAATTCGAACTAAGTGATCATTTAGTAGCAGAGGGGCAGAGAGAATCCGAAAGGACTTTCCGGAGAATACTAGCAGAGAGGCAGAGAGAGCTTACAAAGAGGCAGCGCAATAGCCGGGAAAGGCTGACACTGGGCCAGTCTAGGCCCACGCAGTCCTGACGCGGAGCCAAGAGGGCCAGCGCAAAGCAGAAAAGTTGTCTGTCACACAGAAGATGGAACTACCGGGAATAGTCAGAACTACTACAACAGCCGAGATCGCTGATGCAGAGGGTAAAAGAGGTGACGCAGGGCCTGAAAGGCTGATGGAGGGCCAATGTAGAAATAGTCAGGGTTAGCCAGTCTTGTGCCGGATCAGCTGGAATTCTATCGGTGAATTGAAGTAAAACTCACTCAGATTTTCCACCAGTATTTTCTCTATAAAGGATTGCTAGATGAGCATCCAAGCTTTGTATTTAGATATTTCTCCTGCATAATAATAAACCCTCATAATTGCTGCATTGATTTTCACGCATTGGGTTTTTCTGGGAACTATTGTGTCCAAAAATAAGTGTGTCCTATGTATCTTTTTCTTTGCTCTGTTTTTTGTTTCATGAGATCAAATATTTAATTAGTGTAGGTTGCAGAGGTAATTTGCTTCAGTATTCAGAAGAATAACTTGATGAATGTAATTTAAAAATCAAGTAGGTGAAGTAGATTCAAATTTTTTGCAGTAGGGGTTCCTTTAAAGTGTAGAATTTTTCACAACCCTATCCCTCATCTAAGTGGGTCCCCCAAATCGAATTCCCTCTTCACCAAGTCGAATTTCTCAAGGGGGCACGAATTCTCCTTTTTGGGAGTGGTCCCCACCTTCCACTTCTCCCTAAATTTTCCCCTTTCCCAATGTTGGGAAGCCATGTCCTCCAAAAATAAAAGTGGGGTCCTCCTAACCCACTTTTCCTAAGTTGACAGCCAAAAATGTCAAAATTGAGAAAAATTGTTTTTCACTAACCAATATTTGCTAAGTGGGAATATCACATATTCTAGGACATGATGATATTGTTTTCAATTATTGATATGATTTAGCTCTGATGATAAAATCTAGGGTTTGCAACAAGCCCTAGTAGAGTCTTACATGTAATTATAAAAAGCATATTGTTGAAACCTTGGATGTATAGTACTATGATTAAATTGTTATTTGACTGAATTGCTAAGGCTTTGTCTCGAAGATGGAGTCTAGGGTTTTGTTGTGCTCTACAACAACCCCCCATTTCATATCATTTTTATGCACAAAACTATAATATGAAATGGGTCCCTTTTTATATTAATTGGTATCAAATTTGTATTATTCAAAAAGGTCTGAAAACAAAATGAAAACATTACAAAACCTTTTTGACAAACCAGTTATTTGGTCTTATAATATAAATGATTAATCTTTTATCATTGCGATAAAGCGATCGCAAGATCGCATATCGCAATGAAAAAGGAGGCATAACTTAAAGACCCATTTGTTTTCTCCGACGTGACAACACGCTATAGGCTATCGGATATCGGCAATAATAAGTTTCCATAACAAAAGTGCCTTTCGCTCCGATGCGATGCGAAAAAGTGCCTTTCGCTCCGATGCGATGCGATAAATTCCCTTTCGCTCCGATGCGATGCGATATCGCTATCGGCGATCAGGGATGTAACATGCATGCTTTTCAAAGTGCCCATTTAATATTCCCGATGCGATGTGATATCGCTATCGGCGATCGGGAATTCCAAAAGGAACCAATATAACGATTTAAGTTTTCCCCCGATGCCCGATTGCGATAAAGACAAAAGCACGAACTTCAAGAATTGTTAAAGCGGGGATATTACGATTAATTCGTATTAAAGGCCTTATCTTCCAAACAGTGATTCACCTGCGCTCAACCGCCAAAACATCCAAGGCACGCTTAAACAAATCATTCGGCCAATAAAACGATATCATGGGCATTTAAAGGATTGGCAGGTTTTAACGGCGATTTAATGAAATAGTAAGCTTTATAATCTTTTCACAGATTGTATCCGTGGCCACTTTAAGTTAATCCTTCATCGTGCATTGATCAATATATCTCGCTCGTATTTGGTTTTCGCTACCAATTCTCTGTGTTACACTCATTTTCACTCCTGTGCAGAACTCTTTCGAAGTAATAGATTCAAGCAGAATGGGGAAGAAGTCCAAGAAAACTGCAATCGCTTCCGCTTCGCCAGCCACAGGACAACCCGTCGCTGATCCAGGAACTAAAAAGAAAGGGTTGATATCTGATACTACATGTTTAGGACTCGGCAGAACTACTTGGCAAAGTACCTATAATTTGATTGAGGCCGAAGAACCAGAGGTGACAGCAGTACAAGCCACAGCGGATACCAATCGAAAATCTGATGCTACTTTAAAGGACTTAGCCGACTCTTTCCTTCATCGGATAGCGGCTCGGGAACAAATTCTCCCATATACGGATGTAGTGAGGTGGGCAATTGAGGAAATCCCAATCACAGACAGAACCTTCTGCACCAGAGATGGGAGAATCTTCGGTTCATTTCAGGCTAATGATTTGAGGCAAATGTATCATTTGCCTGCGCCAGAGAAGAAGTACAACAAGGCATTTCTGGAGAAATTCCGAAATGAGAACGAAACTGAATCCGAACCCATTCGGGATTGGAGGCAAAATCCAGCAAAACATAAGCATGAAACTTCCGATAAGTACTCTGTTGATTCCCTATGTTCTCCTTATTGTTATGCTGGTATAATGATGTGTAGATTGTGGGGGTTGCACGATTCCGCTAATTTCACTATAGAAATGGTTCCCTTGATGGAAGCGGCGTGTAATAGTGAAATAATGGATTGGGCAACTATACTGTCAGATAAGCTAGCAACAGCAGTTCTTGATTTTAGAACTAAAACCCGCGTCACCGAAAGATTTATTCCCCCATTCTACTACAGTGCTTATATACTAGACACCCTGTGTTTTAATTCTGAATTTCCCGTGCTCGGCTGGAGGTGGACTTCACAAGACCCCATGCCTATTCACATATACCATCAGAAATTGTGGAAAACTTCCTATAAGCACCATTTATACCAAGTCTGCAATGGCTTCATGTTACCCATTCATTACTCTATTTTTGATAAACCTGCTCCCAAGATTTCCTACCAAGCAGGGATTGATTTGACATCAATAGGAAGATGGTTCGGAGAGGAAAAATTTACTTATATAAGAATTTTCGGCAGCCAAGCCGAACCTCATGTCCTTCCTTTGTACATACCTGATAAACTGCTGGCGAGGGAGATAGCCTATCAGATTATCTCCGAAGGAGTTACACAAACTCTAAAGAAAAATAAGAAGCAGGTCTGGCCCTCTTTTCCTCTGAGATGTGGTGTCTACACGTTGCATGATTTCAAACATGCAGAGAAAGAATCTACAAAGATGAAGTCATTAACTCTAGCAACTCTCCCTAATAGGCGATTTGATCCCAACAAAGTCGCCTATAATGCACTTGAACAGGCCAAATTGACAAAGTTTGACCATAAAGAGGATAAGTTTGATGACCTGTTCTCCTCAGCCGAGTCGATGTCCCAAGTTAGATCGCTGGCCATAATGGAATACAAAGATGAAGGGTTAGTTGAATTCAACAGACTTAGAGAACAGAGGTTGCAAACTCTGCCTCTAGATCTGTTAGCAACAACCCCAGCAACAGAATCAAGCGAGCCTGAACAGCGACATACTAAGGAACCTCCGGTTACATCAAAAGAACAGGAGAAAGTGCAAGAGGAAACCCAGATGAAAGAGCAGGAACGGAGCAGCATAGAGGTGAATGTAGATACTCAAATTGACCCGAAATTGCTTCAGGAATGGCAGCAATTCGATTCAATTATCAATAATCTTGAATGCTCTAAAGATACCGAGACATCAAAAGCGGCAGACACACAGGAGACCACTTCAAAACAGGTTCCAATTGGAACCAGCGGCCTACCCAGTTCGAAAGAAATAGAGATAATCCCAAAGGATCCCTCCGATCAGATTATTTTGCAGATAGAAGAAATTCCTCCCTTGGATGTCTTCTATAGCCCAAGACATAAAGCTGTGGTAAAACAACAGAGGAAGAGGAGAAGGACTGATCAACCTTCCCTATTCCCAGAACAAACAGTGACGGGCAATGTGGTTTGGAAGGAAGAATTTGACCCCTCTGATGACCTAACAAAACTATCACAATATGCTGGAGCTTATTCGGCAACAACAATAGATAAGGCGTCAGAGGTGAGTCTTCTATTAAAAACAAAAGACCAGGAGATATTTTTATTGCAAACACAACTATCAGAAGCATAGCAGAAGGCGGAGCAGGAAGAACGACAATTGTTAACACAACAGCAAATAAATAATCAATTAACCCAACAATTGCAGGAAGAGAAACAGAGGATTGATCATAACGCAGTCCAAAAACAGAAAGAGTTGTCTGAGGCATTGGCACAACTGAAGGCAGTGAATGAACAAATGCTGAAGTCAAAAGATGAGCAGATTGCTCAACTATCAACCCAGCTAGAGAAGACAAAGAATCTTCCACAGATAGCCGAATTCAAAGTAGAGGCATTACAGATAAACAAGGCATTAATAACACAGATAAAGCTTTTATGTGAACAAATCGCCCAGGCAGAACCATTATGCGATTTGACGACATCAATAAGTAAAAAATCAGAAAAAGCTAGAACAGACTTGGATCAAGCCGATGAAACATTAACTGATTTTCTTGAGTGGCAAGATACCGATCAGGGACAGGCGGCTAATTTACCAAAGATTTTAGAATCACATAAGGAAATATTATTTACAAAATGGCAGTCCCAATTAATGAAAGCAGAGAGAGCAGTTTCAAGATGCAAATCAACCACAAGTAATTTGGTTGAATTGATTAATAATACTCTCTACTTGTCTAACATGATTTCCCAATGCACTCCAGGTAAATTGACAGCGGCGAAAACATTGGAGCAGTCATGTTATCCGAAACTAGAGAAAAATGGGAGATTAATCACAGGAATTAACAGTTTAACATGGGACGCCTATTGGTTCTTCTTAGTCAAACCACATAGCCAGAGAGCCGCCCTCAAATGCCTTACAGATGCAATCGGGTATATTATTCTCGATATTCAGGATGCCACTTATGCCGCCCAACTCAACTCTCGCCTCAACAGACCGCCCGAAGTGGAGCCAATGCTTGCGATATGTTAGCTCAGGTTTAAAGGCAAACAGCCTACATGATGATTCATGCCGCCGACTGCCAGATTGCTGAGAAGGAGATATTCAAGATCAATTGATACCAATTAAGTAGGATTTCAGTTTCATAGATAGTTAGCTTAATTTAGTATTTATAGACCCTTTCATGTATTTGGAAAGGGTCGTAAGTTTTGTACATGACTTAAAGCTTGAAGTTGCACTATTGTACTTCAGGCATATTCTTTTATAAAACTGGACCAATCATTCTGATTTTGACAAAGAAGCTTTTATGTGAATGTGCACTACTGTCTTTGTTTAAAAGTATTTCTGCGTTGGAAGAAGAATCTCAAATAACGATTGATATTGGGAGTGACTAGCAGCTCATATGGTACTATTATCTATGTCTGAATTCATTCTTTTTATATGAATTTTCATTTGATCGTCTTTGCTATTATCGGATATATGTATGTGTTTTAACAGCATTCTTTATTCCCTCCACTATTGGATGTTTATAGTATGCTTTTCTTTTGATCATATATGTATCGATGATATAAATGATAAGTGTAGCAATATTGTGTTAATCACTTTATTTAACTATTTAAGCAAAGTAATCCTCGAATGAATAAATGTCCATGTCTATTAGATAGAGTCATCTATATGCATGTCAATAGACATGGATCATCAAGCGCTACATTTCAAAGTACAATAGTTCCCGGGATTAGTAGTAGTTCTTTTATTTTGCTGATAGATTAAGTTATTCGCCTATCATTAGATTAGACAATCAATCATTTATCCACCCTTTTTATTCATTACTGGGAAACTGGTCCCATTATCCCCAGTCGGAGCCACCATTCCAAACGGAAAAGGAGCTGTATTAAGGTCCGGACCGGGTGGTTATCCCCCAATGTTGATACAACGATTTTCGGGGCATCAACATTTTTGGCGCTAGAAGGAGGGCCATCAACTGTGAATGGCAAGCAAACCCAAATCTACAGACCATTCTAAGAGTAATTCTCCCTCCGCATCACCTCGTACTTCCCAATTGCATGTTGGTTCTCCAGTATCCAAACAAGAAGAAGAATCCACTACCACTGCTCAAACCCATTGTTAGATACCTATACCAATAGGTTTCATATTTCATGATTGGCTATGGAAGGTCCAAATTTGTTCTGCTTTGATGACTCAAAGATCACATATTTCCAAGAGAACCCAATCTATGCTTATAGCTTGGTATGAGCTTCAAATTTTGATGGATGATTCAACAGCTTAATCTGAATCATTCCATGGTTTAAATTTACAGTTGTAGAATAGAGAAAGGAGTCTGTCCAAACTGTTTAATCTTGGCAGACAAGTAGTTCAGGTAGAGAAGAAAAGGCTCCCAACAGCTTAATCTGGGACCTTGGAGGAGATAAGGGTAGAAGTAGATAGAAATAACAAAGAAAAAGCCAAAGAAAAGAAAAGGCAAGCAAGGGTCTGCAAGTCCAAGTGCACCCTCTAAGAAGAAATAAAAATGCTAGGAAAGTAGTTGGGTAAGTAGTTGGAGTTGCAGAAAGGCTATCATTACCGTTGCAGATATGTTGACTATGATTACCAAGGCAAAGTCTATCAAGTGACAAGGTGTTCATATTCATCAAGTTACAGCAAGGACCATAACTAACCTCCCTCCTTCCCCCTTTCTTTTTCATTTGCTAACATCCCTCTATGAGCTGAGATTCAGGGAGGAAGATCATGGTTTCATAATGATTCTTGTTCATCCAAAGCCACATTTCTTGTCTAAAAATCTTTTCATTTTGATCTACTCCCTAAACTAAGTAAGTTTCAAATGAACTTAGTGTTTTTCCCCCCATTCACTTCCATCATCCATGCTAACACTAACTCTATTATATAGATCCCTTATATCACCTTTTCCCTAATATTACTAACACCATGGTGTATAAACCCCAAATTTTATATAAATACCCACCCCTTTGGTACTATAGCCAATAAGTTACATGTCAGGGATCAGATGACACCTGGTCATCTTGATAAACCTAAGCTAGATCTCCCTTTTCCTCTGCAAATTCATTTCCTCATTTTTTGACCCCCATTTGCACATGACAAAACCCCCTAAAAAGCCTAGTTTCTACCCTTACCCGCTTCAAAAATGGCTAAAAAATCATGAAAAACCAACCTTTTTTCCTTTTATCCTAAGTCTAACGGGCGGGTTCATTTCACTAAAATTCGCAAAAAACCCACTTTACCGAAGTTCCCCGCCCGTGCACAGATCCCCAGAAATATTATTAAAATAAACTCCGCCGCTCCCCATACCCATCTATCATTTAACCTTCCCGATGACCGTCCGATCAAACGATTCTAGATCCGACGGCTCTGGACACATCGGACCCTTTCCGACGTCTGATTCTTATCTGTCCTATTCCCCAATCACGTCAAAGTTCCGACAGCCGTTAGATCATGCCCCTCCAGATCCGACGGCCATCGCGGCATCGGAGCACATCTGCTGTACGAAGGATATCGTCCGATGGCCGTATTTTGGCTACGTCATGCGGCAGCCACGCGTCGCCTCCACGGCCCATCGGAGGTACCACTGACACTTACCGCCACCGTACCATAGGCGGTGCGATATGAAACCGCCGCGGTTTCCGGTTTTTCATTACCGCCTGCATTACATCATCACCACGTCATCGCCCCTTCACCGCCAGTCATGCCGTCGCGTCATCCCTCCGCTCATCCATTGGCCGACCTGTCCTGCCACCTCACCATCCCCGTGGACCAACCAGAACCTGCCACCTGGCTGGATGACGTCCTGCTGACGTCATCCAACCCTGACCCCACCTATGACGTCATGCTGACGTCAGCACAAAAGCGCGCCAAAATCACCAAAATCTATATTTGAGCCAAAAAGTCGCGTTTTTGCTATTTTTTTGGAGAAAGCCGCATTGTTGCTCTGCATGTAATTTCACGTTCAAGCCTGCACCAGCCCGTCGAAAAGGCTTCCAGACCGCCAGAGCGTCCTTCCTTCAAGCATTAGCGAGTTTTAACCGACCAGATTCCACAGGTATTACTCATTTTCACTCTGCAACTCCATTTTCGCTGAATTCCGCTTATAAGCCTATGAACAGACCTTGAAATGCTAAAAATCACCATTAAACTCCACTGAACCAACACTGATACCATACCAGTGCTGCCATTACATGTTTACAAGGCCACATTGGGCAAACTGAACGCAATTTTCTCACTGGTTCGCGCAATCGTGAACCAGTTGCCCGCAAAAACCAAATTTACCATAACACATACGTTGTTCAACTCTGCTACTCACCCACTGGTTCAAAAGCAGCATTTCAATCGCTACAACCTTTCCCATTCACTCTTTGTCCTCAGAAATTCTCATTTTCCCCAGAAGAAGCGCTGTTTGTGTTACTCTGCATAGTAACACCAGTCCTTGAAAAATAGAATCCTAAGAAGAACCATGGATCCCCCTGTGGCTCCTATAGCCCTCAATATAGCTCCTCTGAATGCCCCTCACAAAGCATTGGGCTGGAAAGCATTAGCTGACTTAGATTATAACATATCAGAAGAAATGCTAAGCAGGAGCAGGTTTCATCTCCAAATACTAAAAGAAATTAAAATCAAACATCAGAATGGGACAGACATCTTGGGAATTTGGGATTCCTCTCTCCCAATCTTCAAGCTACCACAGGTCAACCAATTCCCAGAACTCATCCACCTATGTGCTGAGTATTATGATGCATCCCAGAGGGTGGTGCTTGATTCTTCAGGCGCAATTCTGTTTCTCATTACCCCTGAAGCCATCAGGGAGATGCTGCAGTTCAAAACAAATAAGAAGTTGGTCCCTCTATCACTAGCTGATTTGATAATGGAGGGAGCCAGAATGACAGAGGCCCAGATTACAAAGCTTAACCAGTTATTCATCAAAGCTGACACTGTACAAACTCCTCCCATCAACTCTGTCTACCTCAACCAATTGGGCCTAGACCTTGTTGACATGATCAGTCCCATCCTGGGATATGATTCAGTGGAGTATGTGGATGAAACGGTTATGCACATAATGCTCATGTTTGCTCCAGGTAGAAAACCAGTCTGCTATGACTATGCCACATATATCTCAGACAAGATGCATGATCAGTTGATGAACCTATCAAGAGATAGGGTATTTAAATACACTTCCTACATATATCATTTGCTTCTATACTTCCAGCATGAGAAGTTCTCCTTCCCAATGAAGAGAGAAGATGCACAGGGAAATCTGAGATCTGTGGTGTACTGGACCTCTGTTTTCCACCTCACTTGCTATTCTCCATACACCTACTGTGAGTTCATTGATCACTTCATTCATCCAGCCATGACTCTACTTTTGGGCTCACCTCCTCCCAGATTGACAGATGAAATGCAAAGACTCCTGCATTTATCAAAAGCATACAGTATTGGGGATTGGTACTTCTACCAACACCACACCGTCATCAGAATATATGGGTGTGAGTTGTCCCCATTTAGACTACCCAGATTTGTGCCTATGAGACTACTTGCCTTAGAATACTTCAGGCAGTTTGGCTTTGTGGATATGTTCCACTTTTCAGGCAAAGGTAAGAAGGCACAGCTAAAGGTCAAAAGTCAACTTGGCCATTTCCTCTATAACGAAAGGGAGGAAGGGTGGAAGGAAGCAGATAGAATACTTGGGGGCCTTGGTCTCAAATACAGCTTCCTATGGAAACCTTATGACCCTAACAACTTCATTACCATGAGGAGGCTTAAATACCAATTGTCTGCTTATGATCATTGCAGCCTTCCTCACATAGAAAAACATGCCAATCAAAGCAAATGGAGGAGAGGGACTTTAGAAGAAGCTGTTACTCAAGAAGAGCTTAATCAAAGAGCTCTAAGAAACCTAAAGAAAATGGCTGACCTTGAGTTTTATTCACAGGTCAGCTCACTGCCGAGCACACAAATTGGAGCAGCAGCATCCTCTTCAACCGCCCAACAGCAAGCTACAAGAGTTGCTGGAAATATATCAGAGAAGGGAAAAGAACAGGTGATGGAGATAGAGCCAGAGCAGCGAGAGAAAGAACAGGCAGAGCAGCAGCAACAACAAAAACAGCAACAGCAGCAAGGAGGAGGGCAACCTGAAACACAGCAGCCCTTACAGCAAGAAAAAGTGGTAGATACCCCACCTACCACTGAGCAGCAGGCCCAAAATGTAGAACACTCAAGGCCTGAAAACATTACTGATGCCTCGGTCCTTCAAACTCCACAGAAGGAGGACCTAAGTAGAAAAAGAGACAGAGAAACACCCATGACTTCATCCATCAACCAAGGGGAGAAGAGACAGAGATTAAATGACTTCTCAGAGGATGATGCGGCAATTAGACAAGCAATGGGTATGGGCCCACCCAGCAGGGAAGCCTCGGTCAGTTCCTTCCACCAAGAACAAGACAGAATCATGGGAGGGGAGGTCACTTCCTCCAGCCAGCAGAGGGAAGGAGAGGTAGGCATCAAACAGCAGTTTATAGACATCAAAAGAAGGAGTGAGCCCATGAAGGTCAAATTATATAACCATTTGTTGAAAATGGCTCCCTCCAACCAACAAAGATTAATGGCTGCCTTTGATGTGGACGAAGGCAAGTTGACTATGAGTCACTTCATACCAACCGCACTCCAGCCACAATCTACTGCAGATTATCTCAGGACTAATCTAGAGGTCCTGGCCAAGGACATCCACCCAATGGATAAAATTGAGCTGCATAAGCAAACTGGCGAAATGGTGTATGCCTCCTTAGCAGACAAAACATTGGAGAATTACAAATTAACAAGCAGCCTCAATGCCACAGCCTCTCAACTAGAATTGGAGAGGGCTTCATCTCAGGCCAAAGACAACAGGATAAGATCCCTAGAGGACATCATCGTGGAAATTGGGCATAACCCCAATGACATCAAAGGGATACAGGAGATCTTGAAACTAAGGGATGCTGACATGGCTGCATTAAGGAAGAAAGTCAAACTCCCAGCTACCATTCACCCCCAAACAGATGAGGTAGCCCAACAAAGGATGGAAAAGGATGCCACAGATCTGCTAATATCTATATATAAGCAGCTCCTGCAGACACAAGAGAAATTAGGAGAGTCTGAGGCTACTCAAGCGGCCTTACAAGCAGCACTAAAGCAAAGACAAGAGAGTCAGACTTCTCAGCCTCCTCCTCAAGTCATCAATCTTGAGGACGCTACTCCTACCACTGTGCCTCCATCTCAACAAACTGAACAAACAGCTACATCCACTTCAGCAGCACCTACAAGTACAGAACAGGCACAGAGCCTAGACATGCAGAAATTAAAGAATGAAATACAAATCTTGGAAGCTCAGATGACAGAGCTGCATGAAACCAGAGATAAGCTGGCCAAGGTCAATGAAAGGCATGATAAGACAAAAAGAGAGGTGGGAGAAAAGGCCAAGGAAATCAAAGCTCTTAAAGATAGGATCAAGGAACTTGAGAATGAGCTCAAGCTAGATAAAATCATATCTAAGATCAGAGCAATGATATGGTCCAATATTGGCCAATCCATCACCAACCAATGGCCATATATTGAGACAATCCATGAGCAACTAGAGCTCATCCCAAAGGCACAGAAGGAAATCCGAACATCAAGAGCCTTATTAGGAAATATGCCTGAAGTTGCTACAAGAATGATCAATGTGCTTAACCACAAAACAAGTTCTCAGTTAGCCACCATTGGAATCACAAATAGAACTGAGACTATTCAAATGATCAAGAGGGTTCTTACTCTTAGAAATCTGGTACAGACATTGGACAGAAGAACCCAGGATATGCAGACAGAGGTGAATAGGTTCATGGAGAAATTTCAGGTATTGCAGAGTAGAGGACTCCCTAGCTTACTGAACAGCGGAGGGAAACTATTCACCCATGAGCAGTATGCTAAAAGAGTAAATGTTTTTGCCTCAGCACAGATCAATGAGAGGGCCAGCACTTCAGAAGACACAGGGCCTATTACAGGACAGGTTTTCTATAGTAAGATAGAAAATCTATTTTTTATAATGAATGAAATTAATCACTTGTTTGATGTGGCCCCAAATTTTTTCAAATATACAGAAGCAGAAGAGACAATGGAGGCCATCCTCAGGCATCAGCTCCCTACACAAGAATGGTGGACAGATGCAATACAGAGAATTTTGTAATCAGTAAGGCATTCACCAAATTTCTGTTTTTTACAAATTTTGATAAAAAGCACAGTTCAGCAAAGTCAGCATGCAGCATAAATCAAAGCTGAGCCAACTCAGCGGATGTAGCGGCCAACAAAGCAGAAATAGAAGACCACAGCTGGCAAACCCGAGAATGCACTGCGCAGCCAAAAGTAAATGCGTATTTCCAGAATTAAAACAGAGTAATGCAACCGACTCAGTGACTCTCAAAAGTCAAAACAATCCTCTGACAGACATAAAGAGCATTTACGCTGCATTCAAAATTGTAATAACTCCTTGCCTACTTTCTGAACGTAATAATGAAGATATTTTCTCTCTCAGATGACTCAATGCCTGAGATATTTTGTATACGCATTTCTATAAAGTCCCCTTCGCATAAGATTGCAAGGGTTGTTGTTGATTTCTCCTGAAGAAGTTCTTATGCTGTAATCCTTTCAGAAGTTAATAGAGAAAGCAATGGAATTTCTCGGATTACTGAGGTGTTGGATGCGTTTTGGTGTCTGTTGATAACTGCTGGATCCCTGTGTATTTCACCATACAATAAGTCTCTGTATCTCTCTCTGTTAATTAGTTGTTTTGTTAAAATCCATATATGTTATCTGATTTCAATACTAAGCAACAAGGAAAAAGAATAGCTTTCAGGATTTATTCACTGAGTACCCTGAGTTCAATCTGTGTTGTTTATGAATGTTTTCTTCAGCTGTAATCTAGATAAGTGTAATTCTTAATTGCTGCACTTTCAGAATACATCTTTCACAGTGACCTTTGTCACAGGAATTCAAGTTTTGCTCCTGTGCAGTGTGCTCACCTTCACCCCACCAACTCAATAGAAAATTCTTAATTGCTTTCTGTTGGTTGACATACATCACCATTTGATCTAATTTCGTCTGTCTAAAATACACAATAGGCCCTGCAGTTTGAACACCACCAATCCAGCGTATCAGATCATTTCACAACTCCAGACTCCATTGCCCAATGGTATTATACTATCTAAACACTATATCATAAAACTTGAAAGAGAATCCTTCAACCAAAACATAAACCAAAACCTGAGCATAATAGCTAGCCTAAAACACCATCATAACAGAGACAAATCATAAAGAGAGAGCCCTCTCTGGTTGCAGTTAGGCTAGGAACTGTAACCCAAAGATTGGTTAGTGGTTACCCCGGCCGTATTCCCTTGGGAGTCATAGGGAACACCCTGGGTGTTAACACCCATCATACTCCAGAACAACTAAGTCTTGAATCCCCTGAGGTCTAGTCCCTTATCCTCAAACTTCAGAGTTTCTCGATATCACCACAGAAATCTGAGGTATCTCAAAGAAGTGCGACTTCGCAGTTCAATTTACCTCACCCTCTTACTAAACTTCAGAGTGGAAAGCTCGGTATTGAACCTACTGAGTTCCCTTTACCCAAAAGGAAAAAGGCGAAGAAAAACACTGAAGGATCTGACAGTGAAGAACTTTCATCCACATCCTCCATCTCACCTTCCCCAGTGCAAAGTCAACCAACCACTCCCTCATCACACATTGTTGTTCATCAGGGATTAGCAACTTCAACATCCCAACCTGCGCAATCCTTAACATCAACTCCATCCCAGTCTTCTGTAAGTTCAACAGTAATATCATCCACTACTGCGGTTACAATGGCAGATCCATGGACCAGACCTGGTGCAATCAATATGCCTGCTCCACTGCATGCATTACCTGATGCACCTGAGAAATGGTTACCTAAGTTTAATCCAGATGATGGAGCACAAGCTGAGGAACATATTAATAACTTCATGTTGGAAATTAATTTGAAGGGAGTAACGGAGCAAGATGTTGTCGTTAGGCTTTTCCCTTATAATTTGCAGGGATCAGCAGGATCCTGGTATTTTTCCTTACCTTCTGGTTCCATTACCAGTTGGACAACTTGCCAAGAACAGTTTCTTACTAAGTATGGTGATGATAGGTCTTTGGCTACACTAATAAATGATCTCTCCAATCTTAGCATAGAGCATAGGGAACCAATTAAAGAATTTAATGCGCGATTCAATAAACTCTTGAATAAAATCCCTACGGCCTCCAAACCAAGTGAGCAAATCCGAAGCGAATGGTATATAACTGCCCTACCTGCCAATATAGCTATTTTTATAGACAGGGCTGGAAAACCAACTTTAGCTGAAAACATGAAAGAAGCACTTGCTGTGGAGAAACGTATTAATGCTCTAGAGAAGAAAGCTGCTCTTGAAGATAGAAAAACCAAAAAAGTTTCTTTTAAAGATGATTCAAAGAAGAAAACCCCTAAAGATCCATATGACATGGAAGGTCTACAAAAGGTCCTCAAGACTATGTCAAATGAAATGGTTGAAATCAAAAAACAGGTAGTTGAAACCTCAACCAAAAGACCCTTTAGGAATTACAAGAAAACTGAATCAAAACCACCGAATGTTATCTCTAATGCAGATTCAGATCTTGAAGGAGGAGAAGAAGAAACAGCTTCACCAACTGATGAAGAAGAGGAAGTTGTTGAATGTCATGGAATGTGGGATTTTATATTGCCTAACTACGATACAGAAAATGAAGAAGAAGCGTTTCCTGTCACTACCAGGAGCAAAGGTATCTCCGAACCTGTTCAAAAAACTTCAAAGAAAAGGAGTGCAGGTGCTGCTACAACAAAGGAAAAGGTACCCCCGAAGAAGCCACCTATAACAATTCCACAAAACCAACCTTCAACCTCAACTATCCCATCAACATCTAAGACATTGGTAGTGTCCGATTCAATGGATTATAATATTGTTGATGACATGAAAAGGACTAAGGCAAACATTACCATGTTTGAACTTAGTAAATTGAAACATCAGCAAAAATTGCTTCTCAAAGAATTAAATGTTGTTCCTACTTCACCCCTTCCCAGTGCTAAAGCTGCAAATGATACAGGTCAACCACCTTCTGGTATGGTCGAAGCTACTGATGCAGTTCTGATAGGAGATAGGTCAAATTCTCATACTCCACCTTTCCTTCTAACCTACGAGATCTACAATAGAAACCTGCACAACTGTTTAATTGACTCAGGGGCATCCTCTAATATAATGCCAGCTTCAGTTTGTTCCAAACTGAACATTGAACCCCAAAAGTCTGCTATTCATATTGTACAGTTGGACAGGACTAAAGTACAGGTTTTAGGAGAAATCAACTCAGTAACTATCAGGCTATCAACTGATCCTAGAGTAGTACAAAGAATTGATATCTTGATCGCCGATATACCTGAATTTTATGGTTTGATCTTGAGTAGGGATTGGTCTGAAAAACTACATGGGTATATTTCTACCGATTGGTCCCATATGTGGCTTCCCTATAAGGGTAAGCCAAATCAAATAAAAATCGATCGGGAAAAACACATGACCCATACAGTTACAGAATTTGAACAAGAAAACCAACCAATAGCATTTAATAACAACATTTTGGGGAATTATTCATCAGAGTCATTCTTTGGCAACTTCGCTGCCCAACCATCTCCTTTCTCAGTAAACCATTCTACATCTCAGATCGAAAATTATTCACAAACAGATAGGTCAAGATGTTTTAACGATACTGAGGAAACTGTAAATAAAATTGTTAATACTTCTTTATTTTGGTCATTATATTTCGATGGGTCCAAATCTAGTGAGGGCTCAGGAGCAGGATGTATTTTGATTAGCCCGCAAGGAGAAAAAACAATGTTGTCCTGTAGGTTAGAGTTTGAATGCACAAATAATACAGCAGAGTACGAAGCCTTAGTGTTATAGACATTTTTGTGCCTTACAGCATGAAGCATGAAATGTCGATAATCTGAGGGATCCAAAGTCCCTAAACATGTTGTTCCTACCCCTAGAGGAACAAGGTCAGCAAACCACAGCACTGAAAATCAGTTCTCCACCTGAAAACACTCAAAAACAAGCTATTTCTTGATCATGTCAGCTGCTCCACTGAGCATCTGCGCTGAATGTCAACTGCTCCACTCTGTACCTGCGCTGAATGTAAATCTAATGAAGGCTACCTGCGCTGGGCGAGATTGGCCAAGTGGCACAGTCATTCTGCAAGGTGTCAAATGCCCAGGAAGCTTCCAAAATGACACTTGGATCAGGGAATTCGCCTTGTGATGAGTAAGAAGATCTAGATCTCCAAGTGGAAGCAAGAAACTCCAAGTGGACTCAAGAACTGAAGAATAACTGAAGTGGGAGAGGACACTAGTCAGCTTCATGCCAGCCTCAAGCTGACTCATCCTTTCTCCAAAACTCCTATATATAGAGCTCTCTCATGAGGTCTATGGAGGCTGGAATTTGGTGCAAGTAAGGAAGTGTTGTTGGTTTGAGTATAGAACTATTGGGTGATGTGCTTGAAGGAGGTGAAGAGGAGATTTCTTTCTGCTGGGAGGTGTTGCTGGATTGGGCCTATTATGGTTGTAACACTCTCAGAACTTTACTTCTTCCATTAATAAAGTATTTGAGGTTCTTCTATATGCATGTGTCTCAATGGTGAATTGATGCTTGTATATTTGATTTATTCTAATCCTTGAATCAATTATGGATGTATGCTTCTTGTAGTTTCCTTTTCTTGTGCTTTTACAGGATCTTTGTGTAGCTGGGCTGGTGAAAGAGCAAGGAGCTGGGAGCAAGCAGCAAAGAGGGAAGATTGGATCAACCATTAGCGGAAGATAACGGTTAGTGGATCTCTTCCTCCTCTCTCTTACATCTCATAAAGAAGTAATCTTGAATAGCTTTGCATTCAGTTGTTGCTGAGGTACTATCACCCTTAGAGTGGGATAGGGTCATTCCGTATTGGATACTTTTCCCAACAACACTTAGTCCAAGGATTATATAAAGCTATTGGCCTTAAGGTCCAATATTTGAAAGTGTTTGGAGATTCTGAAATTATTATCAAACAGGTAAGGAATACAATTCATTGTCTTTCTAGCCATCTCAAACACTATCAATCGCTGGTACAAGAACTCACCTCCCACTTTTCGGCATTCAATATTTCTTCCATTCCCAGGTCTCAAAATTCAGCAGCCGACCTGCTAGCCAATGTTGCTTCCAAGCTCCTACCTTCTGAAGATTATAGCCCAGATAGATTTTCAGTAGAATTACTTTTTAGGCCATCCATTCCTGACAATATCACTAATTGGAGAGTATTTAACTATGATGAAGACATTTTACAATTTTTAACTTCCGAAAAGTCGTATGATGATCAAATCATTGAGGAAAACGAGCATGACCTTCAAATGAGAGGTAAACACGAGGGGAATTCAATCCCAAAGCATGTGGTGAAGCTTGAGGATCTTTATGATATTAAAGACAGGTTTAAACCCGTGACCAATACAAAGCTCCAAAGTTCTACCTTCAGGTTTGAATTGATAAACCTTGGCACTGAGCAAACTCCTCAAAACATTAATTTAGGATTAGGACTTTCCGCGGAAGAGAAGGAAGCATTCATTAGACTGTTACAGAAAAATAAACATGTTTTTGCTTGGAAATATGACGATTTAAAGACATATGATACATCCATCATCCAGCATACCATTCCAATGCTTCCCGAACAGAAACCAATTCAGCAGAAGTTGAGGAAAATACATCCTAACTTAGAGAGTCAAATAAAATCTGAACTCAATAAACTCTTGAAAGCTAAGATTATTTTTCCCGTTCGGCACTCAAACTGGGTCTCCAATATGGTGCCAGTCAGAAAGAAAAATGGTGACATCAAGATTTGTATAGATTTCAGAAATTTAAATAAGGCGAGCCTAAAAGATAATTTCCCATTACCTACTATGGAGCAGATACTCCAATCAGTGGCAGGCTCTGAGTTAATGTCCTTTTTAGACGGTTTTTCAAGATATAACCAAGTTTTGGTCCATCCTGATGACCGACTCAAAACCACATTCAAAACAAAATGGGGAACATATGCGTATCAGAAAATGCCTTTCGAACTTATTAATGCAGGAGCCACATTCCAAAGAGCGATGGATATAGCTTTTAAAGGGTTGATTAACAAAACAGTATTCATCTACTTAGACGATATTACTGTATTTTCTAAAGAGAAATCCAATCATTTGCATGATTTAAATCAAATCTTTCAATGCTGCAAAAGGTACGGTATTTCACTTAACCCTAAAAAATCTTCTTCACTCTTGACCAAGGAAAGCTCTTAGGCTTTATTGTTTCTAAAGATGGCATTTATATTGATCCCGACAGAATCAAAGAAATCTCTGAAATCTCTTTCCCTCATAATAAAAAATCCATGCAGTCATTTTTAGGCCAAATCAATTTTGTCAAAAGATTCGTCCCAGACTTTTCTCAAATCATTTTGCCACTTCAAACTATGATTAAGAAAAATTCAGTCTTTAGATGGGGATCAGCAGAAAAGGAAGCGTTTGATTTAATCAAACAATCAATAATCAATGCCCCCGCCTTAAATACTCCTAATTTTTCTAATCATTTCACATTGTATACTATCGCATCCGATTTGTCTTATGCAGCAGTACTCACACAGATTAACGATCACAATTTGGAAGCACCCATTTCATTCTATAGTTCAAATCTTCAGGGTGCTGAATTGAATTACTCCGAAGTAGAAAAACAAGTCTTTGCTGTATATAAAGCTGTCAAACATTACAGACCCTTTCTTTTAAAAGCCCATACGAAAATTATAGTTCATTTCCCTGCAGTAAGGCAACTATTAATCCAAAGGGAACTAGGTGAAAAAAGGGCAAATTGGGTTACAGCACTTCAAGAATATGACATAGAAATTAAACCAGCAAAGATTGTTAGAGGTCAAGGTTTTTGCAGGTTATTGGCAGGAGCATCCAACATTCCAGAATCAGGTGATACAGATCAAACCGAAGAAATCAACCAAATAAGTATCACTGATTCTGAATCACAATATGCTGACTTAATCTTTTATTTGAAAAATGGATATGCCCCTCCTAACCTGTCTTACAAAAACAAAAGGGCCATTAGATTAAAAGCAAAAAATTTCACAATTATTGATGATGTGCTTTTTAGGCAAAATTATGATTCAAACTTATTAAGATGCCTAGAAAAACCTGAAGCACAAAAGGTTTTGCAGGAATTACATGATGGACCAGCAGGAGGACATTTCGGAGCTATACAACAGCCCACAAAATCATTCATGTTGGATATTAATGGCCCACTCTGTTTTGATATGCTCATGAATATGTAAGGAAATGCCGAAATTGTCAAACTTCTAGTGGAAGACAAAGAAAACCAGCTTTCCCTTTGCAACCAGTCAACATTGAACAACCATTTGAGCAATGGGGATTGGATATCATTGGAGAAATTACTCCACATTCTTCCAAACAGCATAAGTATATCCTTACTGCTACTGATTATTTTACTAAGTGGGTTGAAGCAATTCCTTTAAAGACAACAAATTCTGAGGCAATTATTCAATTCATAAATCAATTCATCATTACCAGGTTTGGTGTCCCAAATGCTTTTGTTTTTGATAATGCATCTTATTTCTCAGGCAATTCTATGATTGATTTCGCTATTAAAAGAGGATTTAAATTAAAATACTCTGCTAATTACTATCCCCAGGCAATGGTTTAGTAGAGTCTACAAATAAAAATATGATTAAAATTATTAAGCGAACTATCGAACAGAATCATTAAAAATGGCACAAATCCTTAATATTTGCACTATGGGCTGATAGGATAACACAGAAAGCTTCCATAGGTTCTTCTCCATTCAACCTCGTATATGGAAAAGAAGCAGTGCTACCAACAAATCTTGTCCTTCCTTCTCTAGCCCTAGTTCAGTTTATTGAGGAAAGCCCTTTTTCTTCTATTCAACTTAGACATGACCAAATTTTAAAATTAGAAGAGGAAAGAGAAAAGGCCAAGGTTATTCATGCAAAACATCAGCAAATCATCAGGTCATCCTTTGATTTAGTCTCATCTGGTTCAAAACAGTTTCAAGTCGGTGATTTAGTTCTGAAATGGGACAAAGCCCATGAGGACAAGGGAAAACACACCAAGTTCCAGAAGATGTGGCTTGGGCCATTTCAGATCTGTGAGAAGATAGGCCATTCGACCTTCATATTACAAGATTTATCAAGTTTGAGAGATTCTCTCCCTGTTAATGGCCTTCTCTTAAAAAAAATTCTTCAATTGAGGAGGTAACCCCTTCTCCTTTTCTTAATATAGAATTTTGTAGTTTGTAGGACCATTAGAAAATAAAGTTGTAAGGTATCTTCCATTGACCTTTGTTGTGCTTGAAAGTCGCTCAAAACAAGTAGGGTTGATATTTACTTTTAAAATAATAGAAGTCTTAAACAAAGGGGATAATTTCTAGGAAACTAGGTGTAATTGCATTCTGAAACCACTCTTCAATTTTTTGTGAACGCTTCTCAAAGTTTAGAAATATTGTAAATCATTTTATGTTTCAGATTGGTCACAAAAAAGGTTATCAATATCAAAATAGGAACTAATCCAACTTCAGCACCTTTAACTCTTACCTTGTCATCCATTTACTCTTAAGGAGAAAACTGTCCATCCCACTCACCAAAGCTTATGATTACTCAGAGTGTAATTCTAAAATATTTGATATAAAAGATAAGAGGTCTTATTACAAGCTTTCTTACCATGATCATAGGGAAATAGTTTAACCGACATTACCAATACTGCATACCAAAATAGGGTAATGACTTAGAATTATAAGACAAGGGGTCTCATCACGAGCCAGCTTGTTCGGTTAAATTACTACCAGTGAATGGCATTGTCACTCAGCTGGTCACCAAACCAGGACAATGGCTTTTTATCTTACAAAATAACAGAAAAATAGAAAAGAAACGTAAAATATGAAAAGCATGTTTTGAATTCATTCTGTTAATCATACTCTGAAATGAATGGGACAATGGACAATAACGTGGTTAAAAGGTATCCCTGTCGAAACTATGAACGTTTGTTGGCAGCAGAGGCTCTACCTATAACAAAGGAGTCAATTCTAAAAGCTGATTTGGAAAGGTTTTCTGTTTTATCATTATCAACCAATAGAAGCCAATTTAAAACTTAGAATGTATCTAATTTTAAACAAGAGAGAAAATTAGCAAAGATAGTTTCAATTTACTTGGAATGCATATATACCTAGTTATATTAGAATTTTCCTCTTTGATGAGAACTATATTTTGAAAAAGTTTAAGTATTTCCGTACTTTTCAGAGATAACTGTTTCTTCCAGCGAATCGCCAATTGTTGTGCTCTACAACAACCCCCCATTTCATATCATTTTTATGCACAAAACTGTAATATGAAATGGGTCCCTTTTTATATTAATTGGTATCAAATTTGTATTATTCAAAAAGGTCTGAAAACAAAATGAAAACATTACAAAACCTTTTGGACAAACCAGTTATTTGGTCTTATAATATAAATGATTAATCTTTTATCATTGCGATAAAGCGATCGCAAGATCGCATATCGCAATGACAAAGGAGGCATAACTTAAAGACCCATTTGTTTTCTCCGACGTGACAACACGCTATAGGCTATCGAATATCGGCAATAATAAGTTTCCATAACAAAAGTGCCTTTCGCTCCGATGCGATGCGAAAAAGTGCCTTTCGCTCCGATGCGATGCGATAAAGTCCCTTTCGCTCTGATGCGATGTGATATCACTATCGGCGATCGGGGATGTAACATGCATGCTTTTCAAAGTGCCCATTTAATATTCCCGATGCGATGTGATATCGCTATCGGCGATCGGGAATTCCAAAAGGAACCAATATAACGATTTAAGTTTTCCCCCGACGCCCGATTGCGATAAAGCCAAAAGCACGAACTTCAAGAATTGTTAAAGCAGGGATATTATGATTAATTCGTATTAAAGGCCTTATCTTCCAAACAGTGATTCACCTGCGCTCAACCACCAAAACATCCAAGGCACGCTTAAACAAATCATTCGGCCAATAAAACGATATGATGGGCATTTAAAGGATTGGCAGGTTTTAACGGCCATTTAATGAAATAGTAAGCTTAAAAATCTTTTCACAGATTGTATCCGCGGCCACTTTAAGTTAATCCTTCATCGTGCATTGATCAATATATCTCGCTCGTATTTGGTTTTCGCTACCAATTCTCTGTGTTACGCTCATTTTCACTCCTGTGCAAAACTCTTTCGAAGTAATAGATTCAAGCAGAATGGGGAAGAAGTCCAAGAAAACTGCAATCGCTTCCACTTCGCCAACCACAGGACAACCCGTCGCTGATCCAGGAACTAAAAAGAAAGGGTTGATATCTGATACTACATGTTCAAGACTCGGCATAACTACTTGGAAAAGTACCTATAATTTGATTGAGACCGAAGAACCAGAGGTGACAGCAGTACAAGCCACAGCGGATACCAATCGAAAATCTGATGCTACTTTAAAGGACTTAGCCGACTCTTTCCTTCATCGGATAGTGGCTCGGGAACAAATTCTCCCATATACGGATGTAGTGAGGTGGGAAATTGAGGAAATCCCAATCACAGACAGAACCTTCTGCACCAGAGATGGGAGAATCTTCGGTTCATTTCAGGCTAATGATTTGAGGCAAATGTATCATTTGCCTGCACCAGAGAAGAAGTACAACAAGGCATTTCTGGAGAAATTCCGAAATGAGAACGAAACTGAATCCGAACCCATTCGGGATTGGAGGCAAAATCCGGCAAAACACAAGCATGAAACTTCCGGTAAGTACTCTGTTGATTCCCTATGTTCTCCTTATTGTTATGCTGGGATAATGATGTGTAGATTGTGGGGGTTGCACGATTCCGCTAATTTCACTATAGAAATGGTTCCCTTGATGGAAGCGGCGTGTAATAGTGAAATAATGGATTGGGCAACTATACTGTCAGATAAGCTAGCAACAGCAGTTCTTGATTTTAGAACTAAAACCCGCGTCACCGAAAGGCTTATTCCCCCATTCTACTACAGTACTTATATACTAGACACCCTATGTTTTAATTCTGAATTTCCCGTGCTCGGCTGGAGGTGGACTTCACAAGACCCCATGCCTATTCACATATACCATCAGAAATTGTGGAAAACTTCCTATAAGCACCATTTATACCAAGTCTGCAATGGCTTCATGTTACCCATTCATTACTCTATTTTTGATAAATCTGCTCCCAAGATTTCCTACCAAGCAGGGATTGATTTGACATCAATAGGAAGATGGTTCGGAGAGGAAAAATTTACTTATATAAGAATATTCGGCAGCCAAGCCGAACCTCATGTCCTTCCTTTGTACATACCTGATAAACTGCTGGCGAGGGAGATAGCCTATCAGATTATCTCCGAAGGAGTTACACAAACTCTAAAGAAAAATAAGAAGCAGGTCTAGCCCTCTTTTCCTCTGAGATGTGGTGTCTACACGTTGCATGATTTCAAACATGCAGAGAAAGAATCTACAAAGATGAAGTCATTAACTCTAGCAACTCTCCCTAATAGGCGATTTGATCCCAACAAATTTGTCTATAATGCACTTGAACAGGCCAAATTGACAAAGTTTGACCATAAAGAGGATAAGTTTGATGACATGTTCTCCTCAGCTGAGTCGATGTCCCAAGTTAAATCGCTGGCCATAATGGAATACAAAGATGAAGGGTTAGTTGAATTCAACAGACTTAGAGAACAGAGGTTGCAAACTCTGCGTCTAAATTTGTTAGCAACAACCCCCGCAACAGAATCAAGCGAGCCTGAACAGCGACATACTAAGGAACCTCAGGTTACATCAAAAGAACAGGAGAAAGTGCAAGAGGAAACCCAGACGAAAGAGAAGGAACAGAGCAGCATAGAGGTGAATGTAGATACTAAAATTGACCCGAAATTGCTTCAGAAATGGCAGTAATTTGATTCAATTATCAGTAATCTTGAATGCTCTAAAGATACCGACATCAAAAGCGGCAGACACATAGGAGACCACTTCAAAACAGGTTCCAAGTGGAACCAACGACCTACCCAGTTCGAAAGAAGTAGAGATAATCCCAAAGGATCCCTCCGATCAGATTATTTTGCAGATAGAAGAAATTCCTCCCTTGGATGTCTTCTATAGCCCAAGACATAAAGCTGTGGTAAAACGATAGAGGAAGAGGAGAAGGACTGATCAACCTTCCCTATTCCCAGAACAAACAGTGACGGGCAATGTGGTTTGGAAGGAGGAATTTGACCCCTCTGACGACCTAACAAAACTATCACAATATGTTGGAGCCTATTCAGCAGCAACAATAGATAAGGCGTCAGAGGTGAGTCTTCTATTATAAACAAAATACCAGGAGATCTTTTTATTGCAAGCACAACTATCAGAAGCACAGCAGAAGGCGGAGCAGGCAGAACGACAATTGTTAACACAACAGCAAATAAATAATCAATTAACCCAACAATTGCAGGAAGAGAAACAGAGGATTGATCACAGCGCAGTCCAAAAGCAGAAAGAGTTGTCTGAGGCATTGGCACAACTTAAGGCAACGAATGAACAAATGTTGAAGTCAAAAGATGAGCAGATTGCTCAACTATCAGCCCAGCTAGAGAAGACAAAGAATCTTCCACAGATAGCCAAATTCAAAGTAGAGGCATTACAGATAAACAAGGCATTAATAACACAGATAAAGCTTTTATGTGAACAAATCGCCCAGACAGAACCATTATGCGATTTGACGACATCAATAAGTAAAAAATCAGAAAAAGCTAGAACAGACTTGGATCAAGCCGATGAAACATTCACTGATTTTCTTGAGTGGCAAGATACCGATCAGGGACAGGCGGCTAATTTACCAAAGATTTTAGAATCACATAAGGAAATATTATTTACAGAATGGTAGTCCCAATTAATGAAAGCAGAGAGAGCAGTTTCAAGATGCAAATCAACCATAAGTAATTTGGTTGAATTGATTAATAATACACTCTACTTGTCTAACATGATTTCCCAATGCACTCCAGGTAAATTGACAGCGGCGAAAACATTGGAGCAGTCATGTTATCTGGAACTAGAGAAAAATGGGAGATTAATCGCAGGAATTAACAGTTTAACATGGGACACCTATTGGTTCTTCTTAGTCAAACCACGCAGCCAGAGAGCCGCACTCAAATGCCTTACAGATGCAATCGGTATATTATTCCCGATATTCAGGATGCCACCTATGCCGCCCAACTCAACTCTCACCTCAACAGACCACCCGAAGTGGAGCCAATGCTTGCGATATGTCAGCTCAGGTTTAAAGGCAAACAGCCTACATGATGATTCATGTCGCCGACTGCCAGATTGCTGAGAAGGAGATATTCAAGATCAATTGATACCAATTAAGTAGGATTTCAGTTTCATAGATAGTTAGCTTAATTTAGTATTTATAGACCCTTTCATGTATTTGGAAAGGGTCGTAAGTTTTGTACATGACTTAAACAATGAAGTTGCACTATTGTACTTCAGGCATATTCTTTTATAAAACTGGACCAATCATTCTGATTTTGACAAAGAAGCTTTTATGCGAATGTGCACTACTGTCTTTGTTTGAAAGTATTTTTGCGTTGGAAGAAGAATCTCAAATAGCGATTGATATTGGGAGTGACTAGCAGCTCATATGGTACTATTATCTATCTCTGAATTCATTCTTTTTATATGAATGGTCATTTGATCGCCTTTGCTATTATCGGATATATGTATGTGTTTTAACAGCATTCTTTATTCCCTCCACTATTGGATGTTTATAGTATGTTTTTCTTTTGATCATATATGTATCGATGATATAAATGATAAGTGTAGCAATATTGTGTTAATCACTTTATTTAACTATTTAAGCAAAGTAATCCTTGAATGAATAAATGTCCATGTCTATTAGATAGAGTCATCTATATGCCTGTCAATAGACATGGATCATCAAGCGCTACATTTCAAAGTACAATAGTTCCCGGGATTAGTAGTAGTTCTTTTATTTTGCTTATGATTTAGTTATTCGCCTATCATTAGATTAGACAATCAATCATTTATCCACCCTTTTTATTCATTACTGGGAAACTGGTCCCATCATCCCCAGTCGAAGCCACCATTCCAAACGAAAAAGGAGTTGTATTAAGGTCCGGACCGGGTGGTTATCCCCCAATGTTGATACAACGATTTTCGGGGCATCAACAGGTTTATGACAAAACACTAGCGAGAAGTTAAAGTTTAGCATGTAAAAAGATATGACCCTTGTTGATTATGAACCTAATTAGGTTTAGGTATTTGATGTCTAAAGCATGGATGATTTGATGATTCCATTGTATTGACATAATTTTGATATAGTTAACTTCATGCTTCGATTTGCTTTTGGTTGTACTTGCTATTAAGGTTTTGCAGGTACATGATCTTCAATTGAAGATGTTCATAATGAAGGAAGGTATAAGAATGATGGTGATCAAGATAACCTTGACGAAGACTTGAAAGGATGAAGTTTCTCCAACATTGTGAAGTTGAGAGGGAGCCTGGATAGAAGAAAGGGTATATCTTCCTAGTTGAGAGGGAGGGCATACTATGATAGTCATAATGAAACCGAAGAATTACAGATAGATGTTCACAAAGACTTGAGAAGTATTGAGGTTGTATTTGGTGCTACTAAAGAAATAAGAAGAAATCTTTTGACAATATGTATTTGGATAATTTGATGATATAAATGATTGAGGACCCCAAAGATTTGTGTTTACTTAAATATGTCTAGGTTTATTACTGATCCAGGTTGTCATTGTGCAGGATCTCTCCATAAAAGGTTGAACATTTGAAGCATGCTCGGGTTAGTGGATATATCTGATTTAGTTGATTAGGGGAGATGAAGCATCATATGCAAGATGCTTGGGAGGACATCTGGTAGGCCTATGTGTTGATGTCTAGGTCCCAAAGTAGGTTGGCCAATGTGTTAATGTCTACATCACAAAGTAGGAAGGGTGGTGTTGGTCATGGAGCTCCGACCTTTGATATGCACCTAGATCCTTGGGTTGGTGATAGAGCTTAAAAGTATGATGGTACATAGAGTGGCTAAAGCTTGAGTTCACCTTAGTCCCACTCAATTAGAGTACTGTGGTCAGGTATCTAATCTATAGCATTGTGTTTGGTGTGACTCTTCATAGAGCATATCATTTTGAGATCTTCCATGTACCTTTATATATATATATATATATATACCTCCCTAGTTAAAAGGGAGTGTTGAAGAATGTAGCTAGTGTTGGTCTTCATAATTGCATTTGAGTCATGATATAATGTATTTGTCAAAAGAAAGAAAAAAGAATTTTTTATTAAAAAAATTGACTTATTAAAGCATGGGTTTCATGCTTGGGTCAATGGTTTATAGGTCAAAGCCTCCATTGCAGGCTTCTAGGGTTTATGTCAAGTGTCCTTGTCAATGTCATAATGTAAAAGACCCTTCTTGGGCTTCATCTATCAAGAAAGAAAGAAAAAAATGTAAAATAGGTCTTTTAGGCCTCCTCCACCAAGTTGGCCTCAAGGAAGGACAAGTCGGCCTCAACAAGGGAATTCAACCTCACTAACTCACTATATATTGGAGCTACTCAACATCATTTGGATCGCTCACTCAACAAGTTCAAATCACGGTGGTTGGAAGCAAAAAAAGTGTGAAATTCAAGAAGGAAGAAGGAAAGGGCTAGCGAAGGAGAAGGTCATTATCTAGCTAAGGAAGTCGAAATTTTCTCTCTTATCTCACACATGCGAAGGAACTGAAGCTACGAGAGGGCCGAAATTGCAGTCTTGAAGTTGGGCGGAAACTCTAATGCAGTAGGGTTGAAAATCTATCCTTGATCTGATATTGATGCAGTATTGAAGCAATGTTGATGCAGTATTGTTGCAATCGATCTTCGAAGGTTGGAAGAATAGTTTAAGGGTTGACTTGGTGGAGGAGGAAGGTTTTTCTGGTCTAAGGTCTTGGTCTATCTCAACTTGAATTTGCTAGTGGAAGAGTTCGATTGGGTTTTCCCCTATAGAGGGGTTTTAACCTTGGTAGAGTGCCTACATTTGGTGTCATTGATCTTCGTGTTTTGTTTTGATGATCACTTGATGAAACAAAGATAAAAGAACATAAGAAAATTAATAAAAACACAAGATTATTACATGTAATTGTCAACATAAGAAAATCTTTCTATGTTTCCAAATTTCTAACAAAGTGTGAGGAGATAATATGTAAAACATAATATGTTATGCTCATAAAAAATTATGAAGTGCGAATTAAAAGTCCAAAGTAATAAAATTAAGATATTAAAAAGAATTTTGATATAAACACAAATACAAATTTATGGAGTGTTAATATTAAATTCATAAAAAAATCTATTGATTCCAAAGAAAATTTTAATACAAAAGCAACTACTTTTATTTCATCATCATAATAGTTTTTTATATATTACATTTGATATTTTTGTTTCTAAGACTTTAATGTTGCACTATGTCCATATGTCAAATGTCAAATTTAAGACATTCTAGGTCATTAAAAAAAAATCATATTGTTTGAAAAAAGATGGATTTAGAAATTCCAAATTATTTAAAATTAGAGACTTTAATGTTGCACTATGTCCATATGTCAAATGTCAAATTTAAGACATTCTAGGTCATTAAAAAAAAATCATATTGTTTGAAAAAAGATGGATTTAGAAATTCCAAATTATTTAAAATCAATGTTTAGAATAGAACAGGGAACCAAAGTATGTTAATGTGAAGCTCAACCTATACTCTCTCCAATAAAATAAAAAGCCACCAATCATAAAAAGCAATAAAGAGAGTTATTTCAGAACTTATTATATAAGAAGATATAACAAAGATAAATTTGTCAATATTTGACATATTGCAATTCTTTGTAACTTAGAGCAGCATATATATATATATATATATATACATCAACTTTCCTTTTAATTTTATTATGCATTCAGAGATATATATAAACTTTACTTTTAATTTTATGCATTCAGAAGGATCAAAACAGTCAGATGCAAATTTATTGAGATTTAAATATCTAGTATTAAGAATTTTATTTACAATTTTTAGTTACAAACCATTTGTAAAGATTTTGATTTCCCAAAACTTACAAAACAATTGATAAGAAAAGATATTCTTAGAAAGTAATTGGATTCTTTTTATAGAAAAATAATTGAATTTTTTTATCTTATTCAAACCTCGCGCAAGGATTTTTATACGCTTTTTCAGCCTATTTTTTTGCATATAGAAATCTAAGAAAATATGATACAACTTTGAAGTTTATGTTGATTTTTTTGGGTAGATGTGGTTTGTATTCTCAGCTACTTAAGATGGCCCTCAAAAGAAATTAAAAGCAACAAATTTAAAATTTAAAGTTTGAATTTAATTTTCCTCCAAAATGCACAAGTCGATCCAAAAAGATCAAGTCGGCCTAGCTATAAAGATGCACCACTTGGGGCACCCTAATCCACTATAAACTGGCATTCGACCTCACCCTAATCCACTATAAACTTGCATTCGACCTCATCACTTGGAGACCAATTCTGATCATCAAGAAGCATCTAATTTTCTGTTCACGCATGCAAACGGGTCTAGGAAAGAGGCCAAATTTTCGGAGGAGGAATTTTTCCTGTGGCAGCCAAGATTATCCATCTTTTGACCAGCATTGACCTCACATGTGTGGCCATACAGCACACTGTTTGACCAAAAAAATTACTTTTTTGGGCAAGTTTTGGGCAGTTGACCAAACTTCTAGACAGGTTGACCGAACTTACTAAGTAGTTGCAGGAGGCTGAATTTCAGCCCTGTCGACCAAGGTTGACCAAAGTTTTGAGTAGCAACAAGAGGGACGAAAATTGTCTGTTTTGACCAGTTTTGACTTATTGAATTTATGTGGTCCGTTTGATCTGGTTTGACTGGAAAGTCAGATTGTACATTTTGTTGAATTGACAAATTTCTCCTAAGAAAAGATTGTTGGGTTTTTTCCTAGTTGAGTTTTCCAAGGCTAAAATTTGTCTCCTTGTGTTTGGTTATCTATTTATGCTCCTACTATGTCAATATTGCATTACTGTTGAGATTTTCTATGTATAATTGCTTAATGATGAATGTGACATATGTTCATTTACTTAAGAAATCATTGGAAAGTAATTATCAGATTAGAATATCAGATTTTTCTTGAAAAATCAAGAGTTTAAAGTTTAAACAATCCCTTCTTGACTTGGGTCTTCAATATCTTTAAATTTAATTTATGTCTCTTCCTGCCCAATAGGGGCACCTCTACAAGGACGAAATGAGAGTTAGGATGTTGTATAACCTATAAAATTTATGAGTTGGAGTATTTTAATGTTGTCAGTTTTCTCCCCAAAACCACCTAGAAAAAATGTTCAAATTGAACGTAAAAGTCATCATTGATGTAGTCACAACTGTACGTAGCAGTTTAACCTAACCTTGTCTCAAATTTGAGATGGACCTAGACGATGTTCAAATTGAACGTAAAAGTCATCATTGATGTAGTCACAACTGTACTTAGCAGTTTAACCTAACCTTGTCTCAAATTTGAGATGGACCTAGACGAAATTAATTTGGTCGACAACAAATTAGAGTAGGGTCCTACTTAAAACCAACATACCACAACCCAGCCCAACTCTAACACACACTGGTGAATATGAATATATATATATATATATATATATACCCATTTCTAAAGGAGTATATAGATCTGACTCTCCACGAGGCTCATCTTGGGTCTGTGTGTGAGTAAGCCTAGCTATCTAGGTGTATGGTCACCATGGAGTGTGTGTAAAAGCATACCTACACAGGGGCATGTTCCTAATGGAGTATATATAATATATACCCCATCCAACTCTAATTAGGGTCGTTATACATAACCCCTCATACACTGGTATGTGTGTGTATACCCATTTCTAAAGGAGTATATAGAGATTCTGTGTGTGTGTAAAAGCATACCTACACAGGAGCATGTTACTAATGGAGTATATATATAATATATACTCCATCCAACTCTAACTAGGGTCATTATACATAACCCCTCATACACTGGTATGTGTGCGTATACCCATTTCTAAAGGAGTATATAGATTTGAATCTCGACAAAACCATCTTGGGGATGTGTCTGTGTGTAAGCCTACACATATAAGTGTATGGTCGTAATGGAGTGTGTGTAAAAGCATACCTATACAAGGGTATGTTCCTAACAGAGTATCATATATACACCATTAGGAATATACACATGTATAGATAGGCTTACATAAACACACACGCAAGATGGGCCTTGTGGAGAGACTTTGACTCTATAATGTGCCCACTGGAGTCCGGGCTTTATTTAAGATTAACTTGATAGTGTAGTTTGATCTTAATATAGCTTGATTGACACACTTGCACTTGATAAGTTATGGCTGCACCATAATTCCTTTTTTATTTAGTTGGGTCAACCACAACATAAATCTATAATAATTTTGCAACTAGTATTGCAGGGTTACACACAAATTTGTGGCCTTGTATAGTCTGACTGAAAGCTCTATCTCTAAGGTTGCCATTGCTCTTGTTCACACAAGACGTTGCATTTCAAATACTGAGAGGTAATTGCAAGGTATCCATTTGGTTCTTTGCTGAGTTACAATACAGACCTTTCATTCCTCAAACTTGGGAAATACTTATATACCATTACGAAGGTAAATTAGATCGTTCTTACTAAATACAAACTTTACTAACATAAAAACACAAGCATACCACCATATGCGTTTTCTTTCCATATGGTAGAAGAATTACTAAAATGCCTCAAATGTAGAGGAAACAAGAAGACTTAAAATTCTTGAATTACTGTATGATACTAAATGAAACCATTATGAGCCATACAGTAAACGTCTGCGAAGAATATTACAATGCAATGGATTGTTGTATACATTTTGTGACTTCTAATTTCATGTACCTCCAAATTTCTTCAGATAGACTCATTTTTTCAACCATCTGCATAATAAATGTTTCTGCCCATGGTTCTTCCTTCCCTAAACTGCTTAGCTCAACTGGCACAGAAAAGCTGCTCCAATACAATGTGATCAGTAATGAGCATAATTCAGGAAGGTTTCCAAAATAATAAAACAAGTACATGGAAAAGTGAAAAAAAAATCAGCCAGCAAAATGTTGATCGTTTCTTTTCTATAGTTTTTTCAAAGTTTGTTGTTATAAAATGCCTTGCTGATACTGTAATGCCACTAAAGAAACAAATAAGACTTACTTCAGTTATTCTAGAAGTCACTATTCCATTGATTTTATGAATATTTGCAAATATCTCATCGGTAAAACAGACAAGCTAGAAAGAAATTCAAGTTGACAACTCGCCATGCTGTCAATAAATGGCCCCAGTAAAAACCAAACAAGCATCCCTCCATAGAATCTGCCTTTAGACTTCTACATGAAAACCTACTTTAAGAAATCAATCAGATCAATACCAGAAATTATTGCCTCGCTAACCTGACACAGTGCCATGTCACAGTGAGTTGAACCACTCATAAGGTTTATCAAAGTCTCAGCTGAAATGTTACCAAATGCTTGCATATGCACCAGGTATCCCTATTTTCTCGAGGGAGTAATCATCATTTTCCTATTTCAGTAGTTATGAAAATATTGTTGAAATGTGAAATACTTCATTCAGTGGACCTTGTTGAAATTGTAGCTATGGTCGGTCTTTGTAAAAAATTGTACTTTCATTGTACTTGAGAAAAACAAAATCATTATCATTTCTAGAATGATCTTCATGGTTTTGTTTTGGTCAGAAATATAGTTTTGAAAAGAAGGAAACTATTATTTTCAAGTGGCTCCACAAGTGCTAGGCTGCCTCTTCTAGATGGTCAATTTGACTTACCTAAAAACTCACATGATGGCTAGTTGGCTACCCTTGAAACTCTCTTATTCAGTTCACATGATGACTAGTTGGCTTGCCTTGAAACTCTCTCATTCGGATCACATGATGGCTATGCATGTAGAGAAATCTAGGCACAGGAAGTGTAGGTGATTTCTCTTCTTTGATAACTTCTTCTGATGTATTTTTACTTTACTTGATTAACTTTCTCTTTCGTTTATTATTATTAGTGTTCTCTATCATCAAACAACTACCAAATCATAAAGAACAATGACACAACAGGACACAAGATGTAGGCAATTAGCCAGGGCCAAAACCTCTCCAAGTTGAGAGGAAACCCACCAGAATTCTTTCTCTTCTTATAGACCTTCAATTGACAACGTCCAAGACCTTTGACCCTTGACCAAGACCAAGTCAAACCTTGCTTCTAGCAACTTCTACATATTTGACTTCCAATAACTTCTTTAGCAACTTCGACCTGACTAGTAGCTTCTTCTCAACTTCGATCTGCCTAGCAGCTTTTTCTGCAACTTCGACCTACCCAACAACTTCTTCTGCAACTTCGACTTGCCCAGCAGCTTCTTTTGCAACTTCGACCTGCCCAGCAGCTTCTTCTGCAGAAACCCTAACCCTTGCACGTGAGAGAAATAATGGTGTATTTTTGCTCCTCTCTTCTTCGCTTGGGTAGATTCTCTCTCCTAGAGAATTTGGCTTCCAAAATAGCTCTTCTTGATGACCTAACTTCACTTCTACAACTCAGCTTTACTGCAACAGCATGAACCCTAATTCCTTCACACATGTGGAGAGAAATAGCCCAAAAACAATCCCAAAAATTCGACTTCTTCTTCTTCCTTTGTCCTCTTCTTTTTGCACTTCTTCTCTTCCTTGTGATCGAACTTGTGTGAGTGAAGTGTGTCTTCCAAATGAGGTCAAAGTCTTCTTTATATAGGCTTCTCAATGGGTCGAATTGCTCCTTTAGGCCAACTTGTCTTCCTATGTAGGCTGACTTGATCTTTGTGCCATGACGAGGTCTTGGAGGGTCTTTTGACTCAATAAATTTTCTTTTACAATATGTAACATGCCCAAATGGGTCTTTAATACATGACAATGACTCAATGACTTTATGACAAACCTAGAAGCACTCAATGGGTGCTTGACCTATAAAATAAATTCTCTTGAGCATGAAACCCATGCCTCAAGACTCACAATAATAAATTTATTTTTCTCTTTTCATTAAATACATAAAATCATGATTACATATGTCATTATGAAGATCAAACCTAGTTACATATTTCAACAATATAGAGTGGTTAATTTGCTCCCTTTGGTATGCAATTCAAACACACATACTTTACTCCTCTGCTCTCTTATGAGAAGAGGTTTGAGATCTACTTATACTTTTGATCTGAAGTCTCGTGGTCCGAGATCTATAGATCTTCTCATTACATTTATGATCTTATATTATTGATTCAAGGTCTTCTCATTGTTAGAAAATCATAAAGGCAAAAATATTTTCTTATGTTGATAATTAGTTATGATATTCTTGTAGTCTTATTCTCTTTCTTTATGTTCTTTTATCTTCATATTATCAAGCAATCGTCAAATAAAAACATTAAGATCAACGACACCAGATATAGGCACTCAGCCAAGGCTAAAAACCCTCTATGGGGCGTGAAAATTTGGAAGCCCAAATTTCTACTGCAGCAACTGATTACGTTTCTTCTATTTGTTAATTATGGAACAAAATTATTTACTACTTCCTATAGTAAACACCGAAACTAATACACTACAGCCTTCACCATTTAAATAAAATGTGGAAACAAGAAATAAATACAAAACATCTACATAGTTATTTTTGGACAAATGTCCCCAGAAAAACTCAATGCGGGAAAACCGGTGCAACAGCTGGGGGTTTTATTATTAAGCAGTAGTAATTTCTAAATACAATCTCTGGATGCCTTCCCAACAATCCAGTTACAGAGAATATCACTGACAGAGAGATAAGTGAGGTTACCTCACACTATCACTGGAAATCTTGATTGATCCAGCCAATGAATGAGTTACCCTTGGTTCCCTCTACGCTACCTCTGCACAGTCACTACATCAGCCCAACATCACACCCTCTGGGGACAGCGTCACCCCTTCAACTAATCGATTTGCTGCCCAGGGCTTCGATTAGCACCTCCTGGTCTCATACCTCGGCTTCTAGCTTCTGCAATTGATTCCTTCACCAAATTTTCAGATTCCCTCTTGGCTTCTGTGCTGCCTCAGCGTGGCTCTGCGTCAACCTCTCTGGCTTTGTGCTACCTCTGCTGGATCTCTCTCTGCCTTCTCTACTGAGTGTTCTCTGACTAGGAAATATTTCCCTTCGGATACTATCCCTGCCCCTCACTACAAAAGATCACTATCGAAGATCTCTCCGGCCATTGCTCTGCTTCAGAAAATCGAACTTCTAATCTCCCCTATGTGTGTTCTCCAAGTGCCCTCAAGCCTCTTCTTATATCTTTCTGTTGGACAACCAACGGCCCAAATTAACTTCTGATCAATGGCTTAGATTATTTTGTCTTGATCCTCATCTTCTTCTAGAAGTTTCACCCACAGTTAGATTAATATCCTTTAATTATTTTAATTTCCTAAGTTTAGACTTAGGCACCCATTAAAAATAATTAATTATTTTAATAAAACTGTCTCCAGGTGGAATTTCCCAAAACTATTTCTGGGTATTGGAGAATGCATGTGTCTACGCCCACCTGCAAATACCCCTCTTAGCGAGAAATGTGCTCTAGCAATGCATCCTGTTGAACCATGACTTTGTTCTGTAACATCTCTTGCGCTGCTGATGTTTGACATCTTGTCCACCAACTACTACGCAAATGTTGCATCTGTACTGTTGTTGACCCTGCCATTGTCGACACTGCATCCGTACTGCAACTCCCTCTCAATTTTGCATGTGTTGCTGCTGGCACTACCACTGCGAATACTGCATTTGCACTGCAACCTTCTCCAATTGTTGTTGCTACTGCACCAGCAACAAAAAAGCATCCCAAATTACTGAACTGGTGTTTAGTGCATAGTTTTCAAAACCGTTTTAAAAAATCGATTACCGGTCTAACCGGCCGGTTAGCAAGGCCGCCGGTCTAGACCGACCAAAAATCCCGGTTGGAAGGCCCCCTTCGCCCAGTTTTTGCCCTAACCGGTGAAAAACCGGCCGGTTTAGGACGGAACCGGCCGGTTTTTATCAAACCGGCCGGTTTTAGGCATGCTCCATGACAAAGTCCAAGAACTTGAAAGACAGATGATCAACAGTCAAACCTCCTGTTCTGATAGTACCATTTCAGTGGCTATGCGAGTAGGTTATCCCATTTACATCCAATCTACATCTCCAGGGTATTTAATTTGGATTATCCTCCTGAAATCACCAGCATTCCAATAGATTTTATAGTTCTCATTTTACTACAACAGAGATTCACCAATTCTCTCGTTTAACAAAATAGCACACCATAAAATAAGACAGGGAAGCAGGTCTTTAAGAGAGGGTTGGTTGTGCCCTTTACCTTCTATAATTCATGAATTGGTTTACTTTGCCCCTATATTTAGGTATCAGTAAGGCTTAAATTTCCCATCTATTTAGTTATTAGTAATAATTCCTGATCATCTAATTTCCAAAGGTTTCTGATCAGTAAAGTTTGACCTATGAAGTGAAATTTTAGGAGGGGATCGGTTGCTTCCTTTATCTTCTATAGTTCATGAAACGGCTTACTTTGCCCATGTATACAATTATCAGTAATAATCCCACTCCTCTGATTTTCCAAAGGCTTCTGATCAGTAAATTTTCGCCTATTATTCAAGTACAAGAAAATGGACCACTTTCACTAGCATGCCTTTGGAGAAAGCACATTGTGGTAAAGGGAGTTCTATCACAGTGGAAATGAGACCAAGTACTTCTTCAGTTGAAACTTGAGAAATCAAAGGTCCTCCCTTGAAAAGGTCAAATCTTTTGCAGCAGGCCAAAGACATAAAGGACATGTTGGATTGAAGATTGATGCCATATGCATTTACTACTATGAACACTTAGGTTCTGAAATCTAATGCTAAGGCCTGAATAATGAAGATCATTATTTGCACAAAATGTTGCTATAGTGATTTGGAAGCAGTGATGGACTTCATCACATGAGCAAAGGCTCTAGGGTTTTGACATTTGGGTGTGAAAAAGGAACTTGTGAAATTGGAAGGACTGTAGGCCAATGGCCTCATAGCTTGCACCATTGTTTTTGGACTTTATAGGCCATTTAGAGCCTCATTTCTTATGTATTTTGCTATTTTGTCGATGATATGTATTGCACTCGGTGCCATTTTGATATATTCACCTTTACATGGTATATAAATGAGCAAACTTTGCATATTTTGTCTCTATTGGCTTGGAATCATGGTTTTACATCTTAAAAATAGTTTTGTTTCCTTAAAAATTAATTATTTAATGTTTTTTTTAAAACCAGTTCGTTTAGACCAAACCAGTCCCGGTTAGACCGGTTCCGGTCGGTAAACCGGTTCATTAGGTGGACCGGTCCGGTCACCGGTTCCGGTTTTAAAAACTATGGTTTAGTGTGATATGTCTCGTTGTTTGAGTTTTGATTGCTGCTAGTCTCTATGTTGACCCTCTGAAACCTCTGCGTTGTTGCTGACCTCTGCTCTGTGCCATCTGCACTGCTGTCAACTCTAGCTTTGTGTTGCTCAATCTCTGGCGCTTCTAGCCACTGCAACTGTCACTCCGACACTGCTCTGCATTAATTGACCTGGTCCATCCTACTACTACTGATCTGGGCTTTTGTAGCAAGGAATTGATCCGAGAGGTGGGGTCCTCAAGGATCCTGCCTATCTGCAGTTCTTTCGAACTACAGCTCTAAATCTCCCCACCTCCCTCCTGGAGATGCCTGGGCTATCATGGCAAACTCCTCCTCCTCGATCTTCACGACTGCAACCTTTGAATCATGTTTCTCATCTTTTTCCTTCTTCCTAAGAGGACACTGTGTCACGTAGTGACCGAATTTACCACACCTGAAGCATTCGATCTTTGAAGCATCTTTCTTCTTCTTCCACTGCTCCTGTTGCCCCTTGGATGCGAGGGATGCATTCTCTTCCTCCTCCTTGGGCTTCTACCCAATGTTGCTGCTTCCGTCAATTTTACACATGACCAAGTCTCTCCTCAGCTCCTCTTGCTTAAGAGTTGTCCACATTCCATCCCAATCTGGCAAAGTTGCCCTGCCCAGGATGCTCTGGACAAAAACTTGCCACTCCTCAGATATTGAAATTAGGGTCAGTCTTACCATCTTGGAACCTTGAGGTGTTGACCCCACAGCTGCCAGCTTGTCTCGGGTCTCCTGAAGCTTAGTAAGGAATGGATCAATGCGCTCCCCCTTCTGCATCTGCATAGATCTCATCTTCTACTCCAAGTACATCTTTCGCTACTCGGAAGATCCCTGATATAGCGTCGACAAAGCATCCAACATCTCCTTGGCAATGTCTCCGCCAGCGATGTGACAGACTATATGATCCTTCACTCTGTCAAGGATCATTCTCTTGGTCTTTGTCATTTCTCCCTTGTACTTCTTGAGTGGATATGGATCCACGGGCTCAACTACCACATTGTCGACGTAGATCTTGAGAAAATGCTCATCCAGAAGGCACGACATCCTTACCTTCGAAATCACATAGTTGGATGCACCATCCAACCTATCGTGATCTCTCAATCCACCGGCCGCCATCTCTACCAATCGAAAAAGTCGAACGACTTCCTCTCTCCTGCTGCTATTCAGCAAATGAGAATTCAAATTCCCTGGGTAGGAATTCTCTGAGGAAGAAATTCCCTCAAGTGTCTCTCTCCTTCCTTTTGACGTCTTTTTACGCAGCAACTGCCTGCAGAAAACTACATCCCACCAGAAAACCCCTCTTCGCTGAAGCTAAAGTTGTGATGCTCCCTCTGTCACTAACAGATTTCGATCTGGAAATCCTACCTCTTTGTCGACTCACTCAAAGAGAGATTTACCATGAAAATCTTGCCCTCCTGGCCTGAACCGCAATTCTGAGAATTCCCACCCCTCTCTGTCCTTTTCGAACTTCGAAAAGTCCATAAACATGATTAATTCCTTTATCGAGTCCGCCCTTCAAGTCGCTATCGCATATCACAGCCGGTCGATTCCCTCGCTTCCCTTTGTATTTGGAAATTCATGAAAAACTCTGGAAAAGATGAAAAATTTCCTTTGGCGGACTTCAAAATATATATATTTCACTTCCCGGACCCTTTCGGGTTTGGACTTCATCGCTATCGGCGCTGGCCTAAGGTTCCTTTCGTATTTTCGTTATATAACGAAAATACACGAAATATAATAAAAATGGCCAATCCGTAGACTTCAAATATTATATAATATCATATATAATGTCGTCGAGTCTAGCTATCGAGTCGCCCATCCCATATGTATATGCAAAGGCCCTACCCCATGGTTTCCATCGATAGTGATACAGCGATGTAACGTGGGCCGCCAATCTGCGCGCGCGATCGACGGTCCATGTTTAATCGTCAATCGCAATCGCAACTTCCATATTGTTGCGCCGATACCGCCAATTTCAACCCACCGATCCGATCGTTGATCGACGGTGTCCAGCGTCGATTGCCACTGCCTGTGACCACCAATTTGCGATTTGCCGCTTAGATCTGGGCCGTTGATCGGCCAGATCTAATGGCTGCTATGCATTCTTGAGTTTTAAGCCTCTGATACATGGTTTTTCATGATTTTGAAGTGTTTTAGCCTCCCGATAGTGCATTTCTGTCCTTCCAAGGGCTCTCCTCCCTCGCTTGTTTGGATCTTTAGATGATCCTAAGCACTTTTGAAGACTTAGGGAGCGCTTTGGAGCATATTTGGATCCATTTGCATGATTTTAAGCAAACTTTGGAGACTTTGGGAGTGATTTGGATCCATTTTTGGGCCAAACGCCAACAAAGCTAACAAGGGCAATGAAGCATCCTTTCCGACAACAGCCAGTAAACAAAGTGTTGGGGCACTCATCAAGTTGTGGCTTGATCTATAGGGCGTTGGGGCATCCTTCTAGTTGCAACAGGATATTAGGGTTTAGTAGCATCCTACAGGTTGTGGCTTGTGAATTAGGGGGTTGACACATCCCTCAGTTGTAGTTGAAATCTTGATGTAATTAATATTTCTTTTAAAGAGAGAAGAAGACAATTACTAGAGAAGTGTTCGATGGTTTTTGACCCAAAGGGGGTTTTCCACCTAAAAATATCTGTGTCTATTGTTTTATCTTCCTGCATTGTTGTATGGTGTTGTCTACTACTGATTATTGTTTATAATTGTTGAAGAAGAACATTAATAATAACTGAAGAATAACTAATTCTCTAAAAAGGATTAAAAAGTGTTAATTGCTAAGAAATATTGATTCACCCCCCCTTCTCTGTATTTCCAACAATTTCCTTAGTCCACCCTTCAATTGATAGGTGTTAGTGTATAATAATGTGGCAACGGAAGGGAGAAGACTTCATGGTCAAGTGTCATGGTCAAAGGGACCAGCTTATGGGGGTGTCCACATCCTGACTGTATTGATGTGAGGAGGGAGCATTTGTGGATGCATGTGTTACCAGCTTGGCCTAAGTTTTCCACCCCAATTGTTTGTCTTTTACTTCTTCTTAATTATTCCTTGTATTACCGCTTATAGCTTAAGGGTTAGAGCTTGCTTTTTGTGATGTGACAGTTTTATTACCCCTTGAGATGAGTCAATTTATTACTCAGCTGGGTTCAGACATGCAAAGGTTCCTTTTTGATGTAATGAAGCATATCATGTGCTCAGGAACCAAGTGATGGCCATATGAGAGAGGTAGAGCTCATGCTAGGTTTTTGCCCACATGCTAATCTTTATGTTCCGACCATCTTTGCATTTTGGTTTGCTTTCTTTTGTTTCATTGTGGCCTTGATATGCTTTTAGTAGTCTTTTAGCTGCATCAACCTCCCACAGCAAATTTTTTGGGCCCTACTCAAGGTCTATGAACATATGGGTGTCAAATCCCAAAGAACCAATGACAAGCTGAACTTAAAGAATGGAAGTGAGACACAGGGCTTGTATTCTGGCATGGAAAGTGTTAAGTATGGTATAGGGAAAAGATTGAACACGCTATCTCAATCATAGCTTTCCAAGTAGTGCCCCTCCTTTAACCCAAAGGGCCTGAAGGAAGGTCCCACTAGACTAGGATTAAAGATTAACCCCCCTGGAAGGTGAGAGAAAAAAATTATGTTCAAGGTCTATCAATCTTCCAAATCACCCCATTATTCATACTAAATGCCCAAAAACAAACAAGTATAAGCACTCGATTGCAAAATGATCAAAGTACCTTTTGAGTAGCAGCCCACCTTCATCCAATAGTAAATACAGATGGTGAGAGGCACATGGCTGATGCAAATGGCGGAGGCACATAGCATATCATCATCTAATGGTGACTAGAAGAGGCTGCTCACTGTCCGGTTGACCGGCTGGCTATCAAATGTAGGACAAAAACTTCCTCCTATAGGGTTACCCATTTTGCTGGGTAACAGATACATGAAATGCCTCGTGAAAGGGGTGAAATGTATGTTTTCGATTACGACCCTATAGCTGAAATTTCAGCAGATCTATCATCCATTTACCCCTGGTTTAAATGTCTTGGTATGCAGTGTCTACACTCCTGAATCTTCTATACAATGTTTCAGTTTATGCAGACTTGAAGTTTTGATAGTTGTGTTTAAAATTTTCAGCTTTAGTTGTAAGTGTTAAATTCTGTGTAAAAATGTTATCATGAGAAGAAATTTGAAATTAATATCTTTTTAAAAATCCACCCTGCTTAATACAGAAACTTTGTTATATAACAAAGCTTTTACAGCTTTTTTGAACGAGATAAACAATGATATTTTCTTCTTCAAACTTTAGCTATCCAATTGTAAAACCCATTAAGAATATTTCCGTTTAGCTGTGGAAGGAATAATAATTGCAATAACTCGAGGGGCACCACATACATGCCATTCTTTTCATAAACTTCCAATAACATGATTGTGATATCTCAAGATGTATTTTTTTTCTAAACCCAACGCATGCTTTTCAAGGAACACAACATCCTTCCTATGAACTTATTTCTAGACCTATAATACAGAAAACCTTGAAAGTGTGCTTTCGTGAGTTATACTTAGTGCAAACATTTCGACTGACCTCATCAACTCTTCCTCCTTAGGAGCTTCTTTGCCAAAACTCACTTTGCTGCCAAACATGCTAAACATGATTAGCCAGTTAAATCAAATGAGACAACAAAACTTGGAAGGAACCACATGTATCAAATTCCGTTTTCTCAGATTTGACACCAAAATATACAGACCTTTACATTCATCTAAAAGTTTTGGCACAGCATACCTGCAGATTAGAATCTTGAAGAGATGTAAAGGCCCAGTAGACAGAATATTGGCTGCCTCAGCTACATTCTCTCGACTGAACAAATACACAATGGGATAACCCAAAAGCCACCTGCATATTAAAGAGGATTCAGGTTCCCTCAAGCAATAAAACCTTACCCACATGTAAGTCTTTCGGTAGAAATCACATAACATAAATTTTTTGGCCAATGCGTTTCAAACCAACCAATGTGATTCATCATCAAGAACAGATGAAGAGGCAGACCATGGCAACGGCTTAAATAAAGAGCAATGCAGAGACCATAATTTCAAGTAACGACTATTTTTGAAAAATAATACATAAATTATGATATTAACAAATATTATTAAGTAGTGACTATATTAAACGGCTAGTTTTTAAAAATAATATTTAAATTAAGATATTAAAATCAAATATTATTAAAAATTCTATTAAGATTACCAAAAAAAAAAAAAAAAATCAAAGTCGATAATATTTAAATTATGATGTTAATTTATTAAAAACAATTATTATCAAGTATTGGAAACGACTAGTTTTTGAAAAAAAATATTTAAATTAATTTATTAAAATCAAATATTATTAAAAAAAAATTACCAATGTGAAAAAAATAAAATATCAATCAAAGTCAATAATATCTAAATTATGATATTAATTTATTAAAAACAAATGTTATTAAGTAACGGCTATTCTAGTCCACGAGGCTTTGGATTGGCGGTGAATGGGTGCACTATTAAGGCACTCCTTGCGATAGGTCACTGGTTCAAATCCCCCGTGGGTGCTTACCTACCAAAAAAAAGTAACGGCTATATTAAACGACTAGTTTTTGAAAAATAATGTTTAAATTAATTTATTAAAATCAAATATTGTTAAAAAAATCTATTAATGGGAAATAATTGAAATATATAACTAACAAAAAAAAACAAAAAAAATCAAAGTCAAACTCCAAACAAGGAGGGAAATAAAAAATTATAAAAAGGAGACAAGACCCTAATTGAGACAAGATCATATAATAAATAAAAATAAATAAAATAAAACAAAAATATACACAAGTATATATATATATATATATATATATATATATTCAACAATAAAATGCAGTGTTGGGATCCATTAAACAAATAACAAAAATACTAAAAGGAATTAAGAATGAATAGGATGATAAAAGACTTAAGAAAACACGAAGAATCAAGAATATAAACTCTAATGAAGAATAAAACCAACAACAAATACTATAAAAAGGACACCAATACCGACACAGATAAATAAATAAACAAAATAAACCCAAAAAGAAACCTAAAAAACTAGGAGAACATGAAAGGGACCTAACTTCTATTAATAATCCAACCATCGTCTCTATTCAAATTATTGGGCCTTTTTTATATTTCTAGGGCCTCCCTCAATTTACGATGATGAAATGACTAACCCTAGCGACGACTTGGGCCTCCTCAATCCAGATGTGATGCTTAGATTTATCTGCATGCTCTGCCAAAGCAGAAGAGCGAGTCCTACCATGCTTGATGTCAACGGCATGCTCACGAATCCTTTGATTAATCGAGCGACCAGTCTCACCAATATAGGGAGTTCCACAAGAGCATGGGATAACATAAACACCCTTCATATTCTTTGGGTCCACTGGTTCTTTTACAAATCTAAGGGAGCTCAAGATGGTATTTAAAGGCCTAAAGGTTGAAGCTACCTTATGCTTCCTTAGGATCTTCGCAATCTTGTCAGTGGTCCCTTGGATAAATGGAAGATGAACACCAGAAAATCGATCCTTGGTATCTTTCTTAGCCCTCGGACCTTTTTCAGCTCTAAGGAAAGCCTTAATACTTTGGTGTCTACTATACCCATTATTAAAGAAAACACTTAGGAGATGTTCTTTCTTTTCATTGAAATGGTTGTCATCAGAAACTCTTACAGCTCTAGTCGCTAAGGTGTTGAGAACAACAAGCTTTTGAGCTGGGAAATGACGAGAACTATTTATCATGTGGTCACTCGGTGTTATGATGACTAAAACAAGGACAAAAACAAACATCAAAGTGAGGGCACGAAGTAAACATAAGATAGAATTATTAATGACCAAAATAGATCAATGGAACAAAAGACTCGAGAGTACGAGAAGCCACAATAGTAAGGTGGGAGTCGCCAAGGAAATTCCTAACTAACAAAAGAAATACATATGAAAGTCAAAATAAAAATAATGAGCAGAATGGGGTAATCCCTAACCAAAACTAAATATAGCTACATCATTATGCCGAAGGATAAAGAGGAAAGCTACCACTCTACACCAAGGCTAGATGTGGACGTGGAGCTATCCCTACCATCAACAATCACCATGACATTACAATCAAAAGTCTAATTATGTCCGCTTTGGAATGCCAAGGGCAGAGAGAACCCAGTTGAGTAATTCCACTAGGAGCCCACATGCAATCAGGTAAAGCACTTGTAACATTAGAGGCCAAAGATAAAAGTTTAATAATGGACAACTCACCACTCAAAATGGGGTTGCAAACATTCTCATGCCAACACCAACTATAGTATGTACCTCTTTGGGACTTCATGTAGGAGCACGGCTGAAGAGACCAATCTAGTTAAGGAACCTGTAGTTTGACCCTAAAAAACATTCCTAATAAAAACTAGAGAGACTTGCCAGACTATAGTGGCATATATTTGAACTTCTGATATAAAAAATTGTTGATGGAGAGCAACCAAGCAATCAACAGTTCTTTTTGTAGTGCAGATATAATTCCATATTTGTTGATCAAATAAGGCTCCAAACGTAGTGGAATAGAATGTGTTACCTGTTAGGCTTTGGGGTTACTCCAAAAGCGCTTTCACCTTTACTAGGAGAGTGCTAGTTCTTCTATCCCCTTGGTGATGTTTCATGGACATATGGATGGCTCAATTTGGGATGGAGGTAGACCTTGGTTTAGATTGTTGGCATGGTGCCCTTACCTAGGAGGTCATTACCCTAACCAACATGTTGACTAAGGGGGAGTTTATTACTCATTCACGAGAGACACCTACCTAGGAGTGTTGGGCACTTGTAGGAGGCAACTTAGTCCTTGGAACTAGGGACCATGTGACACACCTTGGGAGTTGGGCACTTGAGTTAAGCACAATGGTCTACAGATTTGTTTTCACATCTTATCATTCATTGAAAAAGTTTTTAGAGATCGTGTGGTTCTCGATATACCTCAGGGGGGATCCCATCCCTTTAGGTCACCTTTGTTAAACCCCATATTTGCTCCCTTGCAAAATTGGAGGGTTCAAAGTGCATACTTCATCATGCTAGTGTTCAAAGTATGATTTTAGAGACAATTCTCATGAGTCAAAGGTTGGCTCACATAGAGTTCAGGTATGGGATTGGTTTAGTGATGTGACCCTAACTCAGACTAATACTACACAAGTTTTCATTAGATTGGAGGGAGTTACTATTTTTGGTAGCACTCCTACATTTTAGGAGATAGGGTTTTGAGGCTCACATGGCATCGAGGATAGCACATTTGGAGTCCTAATGAGCTATTGAGTCTGATGAAATTCTTATGGACGACATGCATGATACTTTCTATTTTTAGCAAGTTGAGTTCAGAGACTTGCATGTCAACGATGATGGTATATTTGAGATCCTTGCAAGCTCTCAATTCCGATGAGCTACTTCCAGGTTACATGCAAGCCATTTCTATTTTTAGCAATGATTGCATGTCAAATCTAATCACATATTCAACCTCCTCACTGAAAATCAAATCTGTTGAGTATTGTTTCATGGAAATGTGAGGACTTTCTTATAGCAGTGCCTATTTTAAGGTGTGTTGTATTTGGCAAGGTTCTCCTAGCTATTTCAAACATTTTCTATCTTTTCCTATTTTTTTAGCGGGACTATTGTTATTTCCATGTCTATTTATAGTAGCATGACGCATGGCATCTTGTGGTGATGACATGCAGCATGCATCAAGGTGACATGTGGTAGTTCCTAAGGGTGAGAAGTGGCATGATCGAGGTGAATGCATGTGGATTATTGCGCATGCATAAGATTTGGAATGTCTTGGAGTTAAATCGAGCACTTGCTTGAGTGGAATGAAATATCGCTTGGACGGGTGCATTAATTTAGGAGTGATTTGGCACCTTCTTGGAGTTAACTAGAACGCATGCATGCATGGAGGAGTTAATGAGGCAGTTTGACTTAATTGGATGCATGCATCAGTTAGCCAAGATGCATTGTTAGTCGACTAGATAAAGGACACTTCACATCAGTTTATCATCAGTTAGACTCAAAGTATCTTCACTTGACTGAGCACATGCATTCTCCCTCTCCACTTCATCTCAAGTTGACTCAAACACATCTCTAGTGGATTAAAGCACATGAGGAAGGAGGACTTTTGTACATGGAGACTCCACACAACTCATTCAATGAGTGATCATAAATTTTCTCCATTCAAACTCATCAATGCATAGAGTGTTGGTTTCTGGTAGCATCGGATGTGTTCTAAGTCTCAAATTTTGCACGGAGGCTTGGACACATGCATTCTTGTTAAAATTGGCAACTAGGGCCAAACTCCATGTGGGTCATCTTATTTATGGCAGTTGATATTTTTCTTGGATACCTCTCATCGAGAGGTGTAGGATTGATCTAAAGATCATCCAATTCCGATAAGTATTCATGGATGAATTTATTTGTGTTATAAGACAATTCGTCAAGGTCGTCCAGCAACTAAATAACACCCACATGTGCTCAACGTTTTAGTATAAAAAGAGGTGACTTGATTGTCATTTCAACACTCACTTCTCTCTTGATTTCTCTCCACTTGTCTTGGGTTTTAGTGTGAGAGAAATCTAGGAGGAAGAAGCCCTAGACGTTGGAGGAAAGGAGGTTGCCCTAGCCGCAGCAAAGAAGATAGGCCAGTGAAGCTATGGAAGGGATCTACGTTGACCTAAAGGAGCTCATGGAAGAAGTTTAACGCAGCTATGGAGGAGGCCTTAACAAGCCCTAGCCGCAGTCCTAAAGCAGCCCTAACGTTGTCCTAAATCTGCCCTAACCGCAAGTCTGTTCAAGCCCTAGACGCAGGTCTATTGAGGTGTCTTGGGTGCAAGAAAGGGCAGCATATGATGCTACAAGAAGAGGCCAAGGCAGCGAGGGAGTTAAGGTCTGGTTCAAGGCTAACCAAGTTGTTGTTAGAGGGCTGAGGAGCTGAGCTTGGAGGCCGAGTTGAAGAAGGGTGATCACAGGTCTGTTTGGGGCAGCGAAAAGGTAAGGGAAGCCTGTTTTGAGTGGGTTGTAGGTGACAGCGTGGGACTGTGGTAGGTCGTAGTCCTAACCACCTCAAAACAGGGACAGCGTGGAAAGGTTGAGGGCTCAAACATGCCCAAAACAACAGCGTGCTAGGGGAGGTGTCTCATGAAGGTGTGCCACAGTCTTTGAGGGTTGTTTGTGGATTATTAGAGGAGTTTAGGGCTGCCCTAGTGCCCTAACCAGAACAGCCACGAACAGCAGTATACAAACATATTTGGAGCAACATTTGTATGGTGTGTTGGCAGCTAGATACATGGGACAGCAAGGTCACTTAGTGGAGAAAGCTATAGGACAGCAATCAATGACATGGTGCAGCGAGGCTACAATGGGACAGTAGCAATAGCATAGTGTTGCAAACTCATTAGGACAGCGGCAAGGTACAACATGCCAAATGGGACAGCAAGGCAATGGTGCTTGTTGGAGCATAGCAAATGGGACAGCAATATGCCAAACATGGAATAGCAATGTCACTAACAGTGGGACAGTGGTATGCCACATGGGGCAGCAGTGGCTAGCATGGTGCAGCTATGGCACATGGGACAGTTGTGGCAGCATGGTGCAACAATGACAAATGGGACAACAATGGCAGCATAAGGTGCAGCAATATGATGCGTGCAGCATGGTCATGAGGTCTAGCATAGTGATGATGGGTGCAGCATGGTGCATCACGGTGAGGTGTGGCATGATGACGAGGTGCAGCACGGTGAGGTGCAGCATGATGACGAGGTGCAGCACAATGATAGGTGAAGGAGTCACCTTGGAGAATCAGTTGAAGCAACATGTCTTCAACTGAGTTTAGCTATCACATGTATCATCTTCCTAGAGATGATCTATGCTCTTATTTAAATTTTGGATAAGTCAAAGTGTTGACTTTTGTTGCAAATGTATTATCTCCCTCTCTCTCTCTCTCTCTCTCTCTCTCTCTATTGAACTATTGAAGAACATATAAGAAGAATTGATCAAGGGATTCCCCACATTGGGGTTTGTCCCTGGCTAGCGCCACATCTTGTGTCCTCTTGTCTTGGCTTGGCTTCTGTGTTCCATGTTTATGTTCTATCTGCAATTTACTTCACTGTTTTACAAAACGGCCAAATCGACTCCGACTCGGCCGAGTCGAACCGAGTCAATGGCCTGGGGAGTGACTCGGCGAGCTAACCGGTCCGGTTGACCGAGTCACATATGACTCGGCCGAGTCATATGTGACTCGGTCAACCCGGCCGGGTCCGTTATGACTCGGCCGAGTCACTGTTGGGACGGCTGGGCAGCGTAAATGATAAAAAAATTTCACTTTTTTGGTAATTTTTGACAAAGTTAAATGCAGTTTATGGATTCCAAAGGGTAATAGTAATTTGTTAAATGCTTTTGGGGTCCATTTCCCCCTCCCAAACCCTATTTAAGACACCCAAATGCTCTCATTCACTCACAGCAGTCTTATGCATTTGAGTGAGAGTCTTCTTTGAGAATTAGTGAGCAGTTCTTGAGCTTGTTTTGGAGCAGCAGTGAGGAGTCTTGGAGGAGCATTGTAGCTGGAGTGAGGAGCTTCTTGGGCAGCCATTTGGAGCAGCATTGAGGAGCTGATTCTTGGAGCAAGCTTGAGGAGGCAGTTTGTGCCTAGAGGTATTTTTTTCCACCTCTATAAATCTGTTTTTGCTTAGAAAATTTTAGGTGCATATCAAGAAAGCTTTCGTGGATTCCCTCGCTCTGGAATCTCCACTTTGTACAAATCATGGATTTTGCAAATCTAATCTTTTATGACATGATAAGTCTTTCGAGGGTTCACTAATGAATTTCCTCTGTGTAAATAGTACGTTTGGTACTAAGATTCGGTCCCCACATGCCTCAGGCTCTCTGATAAAGAGTAGGGACGAGATAACATAGGACGATAGTGTCCTATGCCCGAATCTTATTTTCGGCGATCTATTCAGATCTGTCCATAACTTTCAGGACCTTTAACAAGCCTTTAACAAGCAAATGAACACAGCAAGATTGCGGAATTTTGAACTGGAATTTTTTTATTATATGGATGCAGATATTACATAAGAAAATCTCCTTACAGAGATTGACTGTCTACGCATTCACCGGACTTTCTACCGTTCTCAAGGAACAAGTATTACCGGAAGCTCCTGGCAATAGACAGGCTCTGCCTCAGAGATTACAGACAAACTCTCAGACTTTCCTAATGGTTCAGCCACTTTAGGTTCTCACCAGTGCCGAACACACTGATGCGCAGGCTTCCAAACCAGAGTCTAAGACTTAGAAAACTCTTCGTGATGCAAGCAGATCAGACACAAATGTCCGCAGATGCAGAGCAGGAAAAGTCTATGACTCTAAACTCTCTCGACCTGAATGAGTCTTACTTCGCAGCTAGCCCTTATTTATAAGCTGGAAGGGAACAAACATTCATGAGTGCGCTATGTACAGACTGATGACTCAAAGACACAAGTATTACCGGAATTCCTTCTGATTAGATCGTCGAAAGTAAGATTCGGGCATAGGACACTATCGTCCTATGTTATCTCGTCCCTACTCTTTATCAGAGAGCCTGAGGCATGTGGGGACCGAATCTTAGTACCAAACGTACTAAGATAGGTGGCATTGAAACAAGTCTTGCTGAAGGCCCAGTACAGTATGATGTTTTTCCAGATTTCTCTGTTGCACTTGATGACCCAAATGTCCTGCAATGCCTAACCTTAGGTATCCAAACTGCTGGGTATCAAAATTTCAAAGCAAAATCAAAAAATTTGGCCATATTTTATATTACTTGTGTTAGGTTTTATAACACATATTTCAATGCCTAACCTTAGGTATCCAAACTTCGGATGTTATGGTATCTGCTTGCATCACGAAGAGTTTTTCTAAGTCTTAGAGTCTGGTTTGGAAGCCTGCGCATCAGTGTGTTCGGCACTGGTGAGAACCTAAAGTGGCTGAACCATTAGGAAAGTCTAAGAGTTTGTCTGTAATCTCTGAGGCAGAGCCTGTCTATTGCCAGGAGCTTCCGGTAATACTTGTTCCTTGAGAACGGTAGAAAGTCCGGTGAATGCGTAGACAGTCAATCTCTAAAGGCTCTGATACCATAACTTTCAGGACCTTTAACAAGCCTTTAACAAGCAAATGAACACAGCAAGATTGCGGAATTTTGAACTGGAATTTTTTTATTATATGGATGCAGATATTACATAAGAAAATCTCCTTACAGAGATTGACTGTCTACGCATTCACCGGACTTTCTACCGTTCTCAAGGAACAAGTATTACCGGAACCTCCTGGCAATAGACAGGCTCTGCCTCAGAGATTACAGACAAACTCTCAGACTTTCCTAATGGTTCAGCCACTTTAGGTTCTCACCAGTGCCGAACACACTGATGCGCAGGCTTCCAAACCAGACTCTAAGACTTAGAAAAACTCTTCGTGATGCAAGCAGATCAGACACAAATGTCCGCAGATGCAGAGCAGGAAAAGTCTATGACTCTAAACTCTCTCGACCCGAATGAGTCTTACTTCGCAGCTAGCCCTTATTTATAAGCTGGAAGGGAACAAACATTCATGAGTGCGCTATGTACAGACTGATGACTCAAAGACACAAGTACTTGGACAGATCTGAATAGATCGCCGAAAGTAAGATTCGGGCATAGGACACTATCGTCCTATGTTATCTCGTCCCTACTCTTTATCAGAGAGCCTGAGGCATGTGGGGACCGAATCTTAGTACCAAACGTACTATTTACACAGAGGAAATTCATTAGTGAACCCTCGAAAGACTTATCATGTCATAAAAGATTAGATTTGCAAAATCCATGATTTGTACAAAGTGGAGATTCTAGAGCGAGGGAATCCACGAAAGCTCGTCCGGCACCATAGTCGGCCAGAAAGACGTCACTCAATCCATAGTATAGTATTCTATCTGCGGATGTGTATAATGCTGATATCTGAATCTTTCAATCAGAGAATTATTGAAGTATTGTACTCTTATTTCTTTCTCTGATTCCCACATCTGTGAAATATTTTGGTTGGGAGGTTCCAAAAAGTTGATAGGTTGGAAAGGATTTGATGCGATATCAACCTGATGGTGGAAATCTTCATAATTAGTACTATGAGATATCATCCTTGCCTTGTACTGGTTTGTAACAAACCATCTGATGTGACCACAGCGTCTGATTGCTTGTAGAAAAGATAAATCACTGATGTCGGCAACATTTTCAATATCTTTGTATACAATTCCATCCATATGGGCAAACGGTTCACTGAAACCAGGGATTTTAAGCATTTGGAGTGTATAGGGTTTGATGATTAGAGCTGAAAGACCATATATCTGCCACCACTCAATGAACCATTCTGGTGTAGGATCTTCTTGTTCCAAAGCTTCTGCTGTCATGCCTTCAAATAAAAATGAGGACTGTATAGAATAAAATAAATTAGCTGAGCAATTTTGAAGATTCATAGCTGTATAGAAACATTCTTTTAGTCTGTCAGGGTCATAATTTTCTCTGTGGAGAGGATTATCAAATCTTCTCAATGTGATGTGGCAGCTTGTCATCCGTTCATCATCCTCATCATCTCTCTCAAGAGTATAGTGTATGTTGTCAATGTATTCCAAATAGTCCAGAGCATCTACTGCTTCTTGGTTCATTTCGTCTTGCATTGTTTCTGTCCATAGGTAAGGAATATCTTCCCTATGTCTAATTTCTTTGATTGGGTACCAATCTACATCATGGATAAGTACTGGAGTTTCAAGCATATAACTTACCCAACCATTTGGTGTTTCTATTTCAACAGTGCTTTCCCTTCTCCTGATAAAATTGCAATGCAAGCTCAAAATTGAATGTTCTGACAGAAATTCTCTACTCAGCATATCTGCAAAATTGTTCTTGTCGCCTTTAACAAATTCAACATCAAAATTGTACTGGCTTAACTGCATGATCCACCTGACCATAGCAGCATCCTCAAAATCACATTTATGAATTGCAAATTTCAATGCCTGGCAGTCTGTCTTAACAGTGAATTTGGTGTAGATAACAAAATCTCTGAATTTTTCTATTCCTAGGCAAACTGCTCTGAGTTCTTTCTTCAAACTTGACCAATTCAATTGATTTTTTGCCCATAATCCAGATGCATATTGGCAAATTTCAATCTCTTTTTTACTGCTGGGATTTTTCTGACATAAAACTGCTCCCCATCCTTCATAACTGGCATCTGTCATGATGATCTTCTCCCATTCTTCTCTGATAGGGGAGAGTGGGTGAATATTTCTGACTTTTTCTTTTATTGCCCTGACTGCTTGTGTGCAATCATTATTCCATGGAATTGGATTCTTTTGAAGCCTTTTATTCAATAATTTCCTTTCTTGTGCACAATGCTTCAGAAATTTTGAAATGTAATTCAGGCTTCCCAAAAACCTTTGCAGTTGAGTTTTGTCCTTGATTTCATCAGGGAAATGATCAACAAAATTTAAACTTCTTTGGATTACAGTATAGGATCCGTACTGTATATTATAACCCAAAAAGTCTATCATTGGCCGGAATAATTTCAACTTAGATTCTGATAATACTATGCCCATTTCTTTAACCCTGCGGAGAAAGATTTTCAAATGTTTGATATGGTCAGCAATATTATCAGAATGAATTAGTAAATCATCAATATATTTCTTCAAGAAACTTTCCATTCCTTCGAAAGTTTCATCCATTATTCTCTGGAAAGCCGAAGGAGCATTAATCAGGCCAAATGGCATGATGTTCCATTCATAATGCCCTTCTGGTACAGAGAATGTTGTCTTCCATTTATCATCTTCTTTAATTCCTACTTGCCAGAAACCAGATTTGAGATCAAACTTGGAAAATATCTTGGACTTTGATATCTGAGCAAGTATGGAAGATGGCTTTGGCAAAGGATATGCATCGTAATCCAGAATTTTATTCAGAGGTTTATAATTCACAACTAACCTTGGTTTACCTCTGGCAACTTCAGCATGCTTATTTACATAGAATGCAAAACATGCTATGGGGCTTTTACTTTTCCTGATAAGCCCTTTCTTCAAAAGATATTTAATTTCTTCTCTGCAGAGTTTCATTTGTTCTTCATTCATTGCTACTGCTTTAGATCTTCTTAATTTTCCACTGAAATCCTTCTTGAGAGGAAGTTCTACCTCTTGTTTCTTAATATGCCAAAAGGCATTTGGATCATCTGAACAACATTCTTTAAACTGGGAAGTGAGATTTGCTATCTCAGAAGCATACTTTCCATTATCTAGATGTTCTTCTGTTTTCAATACTTCCCTTTTCACTTCCATTTTTGCCAAAAGATTCTCCATTCTTTCAACTCTCTTGATCCTCATTGGAGAATTAGAATTGATGAATGGGAAAAAGACTTCCTTATTATCAAAATTAATAAAATATCCATACCTCTGGGTTCTTGCATCAAATTTTGCTCCATGCATGCTGAAATTCTGAAAAAATGGTGTCCCAAGGTACATTGCACAATCCAGTCCTGGAACAACAGGACAAACCAGATGAACTCCTATTTTGTCTGTGAGCAGAACATCAATTTCTGCTTCATGTTTTGTGGGAATGTCTCCACTTGCTGTGATCACCCTTGGACATGTTGTTGGCCTTCTGTGATGCATGCCAACTACTGTATCACTTACGATGTTTAATCTGGAACCAATGTCCATAAGTACCTTCCAAAATTCATACTGGTGTCCAATCTTTACTTTCATTTTTACACAATACATGACATCTCTATTCATGCTATTGCATCCAAAATCTGTTCTTGCTACTTCTTCTTCTTCTTCTTCTTCTTTGTTATGCTGCTGTTGAACTGGCCCCATATGATAGGTCCAATTTTCTGTCTTTCCTGAAATGGGACCTTGTGATGAAGAAGCAGGAGGAGCTTGTGCATTGAGCATCTTTAGGCTTAACTCATTATGGCTTTCAACACACAATCTTCTATTCTCTTTGATTGTTTTCCTCAGTTCTTTTATTGCCTGATGCACTGCAGGTAAAGTCTGTGGCAAGTCTTCTCCAAAATCTTCATTCTTAAATTGTCTGGTTAAGGCTTCAACAGAGAAAAGAGTAGCAGGGGGCACATACCCTTTATTTGGAGAATTCTTTGAAGTAGAGGGTGCTTTCTTCAAATGTTCTGTCAGCAAAGATCTGTACATTTCTTTCATTTGCGGATCTGTAGCAGCCATCATTTGTGCAAAAATGTTCTTACTGATTTCATCATAATCAGTCTTCATCATCCTGACTGCATTGCATGTACAAATATCAGGATCATCACAATCACAATATTTACATTCTGTACAATGGGGATCTTTACAGAATTCTTCATCAGATGATTCATCCGAATCAACAAAATTAAGTTCATTTTCAGATTCTGAATCAGAAGATACCAATTCATCACAGCTACTAGGAAGATCGAATGAATTTATCTTTCCTTTCTTATTTCTATACTGGACTTTCTTTTTAGAAGAGTCTTTCTTTTTATTTGGACAATTTGGAGCTGTGTGACCTTTTTTGTTACAGTTGTAACAAATTATTTCTCTATCCTTAGAAAACATCTTTGTATGCTTGTAAGGTTTTGCTTTGTAATGTTTTCCTTTTGGCTTATCTTGGGAGGTCTGGGTATTCTTCTTGAATTGTCGTTTTCTCCTCTTATGCCCCTCAGAATTTCCAACTTTACCAAGATGCCATTGTTTGCAAAGCTGTTGATACCCATGTGGCTTTTTAGGATTTGTGGCAGCTCTTGCAATCTTCATTTGTGAACATAATTCAACAATGATTGCTTTTACTGCTTGTCTGATTATGCCAAATTTATAGTCTCCAATCTTGCCTGGTAATTTATTTACAATTGCTGAAGAGACCCATTGGGGAAGAGATGCAACAAAAATTTCCTTCCATTTTGGCTCAAGAATGAGATCTGGAGTCAGAGTATGCAATCTATGAAGGAATTCATTAAAATATTCATCAAAATGTTGCATATTATGCAATCTCATGGCCAGCAGAGTGATAGTTGTAATATCATTGGTTATCTGGGGGAATCCAATGAAATTAACTGTGATAGCATAAAGAAGTTTTCCTATCATATTATTGACAGGCAAACTAGTGACAGGATCTATGTGGGTAGATCCATCTTCATTTTCAACAACTGATTGTTCCCATCCTGCAAGGAGATTAGGATCTTTAACTGTCTCAGCTTTTAGCCAAGAATCCAATGTTCCTTCAAATCCTCCTATTATTCTTCTTGTAGCATTGATAGGTCCTATGTCATCTGCAAGATAAGTCCTATAACATACAAGCATGGAATGTAAAACAGACATGATCTCAGCCTCTGTGCAATTATCAATATTCCATGAGTAAGTAGCATTTGCAGACCAATCCTTATGGTATTCAGACTTCATAAGATCTCTTCTGTCAGGAGCAGGATTCCAGGTAGTTTGCCATCTTGACCTGGATGATGTAGCATTGACTTGATTTTCATTATCAAGTTGATCTTGTTCTTGATCTGTCAAAGATAAGTTATTGATACAGGTTTCAAGCTCTTCCATTTGTGGTTCTGCCTCTATTTTGTGAAGAGTCATATCACCAAAGGATGTTTCTGTTTTGTGAAAACTTGTATCAAAACTTTCTTCTTCTTCTCTAGTATAGGAATCTTCATTCACCAGATTAGAAGATTCTGGTTTGCTGGATTCACTAGTCTCTTTAGAGTGTTTTATGACAGGATGTGGACTAAAGAAACTGGGGTTTGCAAACAGAGAATATGGATGAGAAGAGGTGGGTGGTGGAAAGGTTATAGAGTTTGGAGTTTTAATAAGGCTTTCCACAGAAGGAGTAATAGAATATGGGACAGAAGTCTTAGGTTCTGAAAATATAGTTGCTGATTTATAGGTTTCAACCTTAGGCTTCTTTTTCAAGGATTCTATCCCTTGAGTTACTTCCCAAACTTGTTTCTTTACAATATCAAGGGAATTACTGATCTTTACTATTTCCTTTCCATGAGCATTGGTAGCATCATGGGTCTTCTTATCAATCTGCCCTGTTTGTAAAGATAATCTGTCAAGACTCTTAGCAAGAGCCTTATCATTTTCTGCCAAAGTATTAACACTGTTATTCAAACAGACTGTATTATAGTCTTGTTTTCTCAAGATACTTTCAAGCATAATCTTCATTTCAGAATTGGCAGTTTCAATATTTTCAAACTTAGAACTGACAAATTTCTCTAGACTGGATAGAGCTAAATTTGTCCAATTTGTAGCAGCAACAGCATCTCTTGCTACTAGATTAGGATCATCTACATGAGATGGGAGTAATTTATACAATTTCCCATCTTGACTTCTAATCACAAAATTTTTCCAAGGAGGGAACTCTGTGTCTGTTTCTAAAAGATTTCCATCAAGGAGTTCCCACTTGTGTTTATTTGGGGTCCCAGTCCGCATCATATTTACTTGGAACTGAGAACATATTTTCCTTAGTAATTTTTCTCCTTCTATTTGAACAGCAATCAGAGATCTTGGAATGTTTGACTTGCTTAACATACTCTGAATCTTTGGCTGAAAAACATGTGCTTTCAAAGGAGGAGGAATTACTACTGGATTTTCTTTCAGTTTTTCTTCTACAAATTTTTCTGGATCCTTGATTTTTTTCTGTTTAGCCTGGTTCCTGAATTGCTTCATCAAGGATTGTTCTATGATATCAGAGCCAATTTAAGAATGAAGATTTTGGAGAAGACTTGCCACAGACTTTACCTGCAGTGCATCAGGCAATAAAAGAACTGAGGAAAACAATCAAAGAGAATAGAAGATTGTGTGTTGAAAGTTATGGTATCAGAGCCAATTTCCAGAAGAGGATTCAGATCTACATAACCCTTCTAATGCAGATTTTGATTTTTCTTCCTCTTTCATAGTTCTAAAATGCTTAGATCCAAAAATAGAATCAGAAGATTCAGCTGAAGAATGTCTAGAAGCATCCATTTTAGAATAGAAAAATACCCGTATCAAAAGTCTTGCAGAAAATGATGAGAAGAATTGTGGTCTTCTTCTGAAGGAGAAATTGGGGGTCAAGCAAAACCTTACAAGCATATCAGAAGAATGTTTTCACAGCCAAGGTATCCAGATTTGAGATCAAACTTGGAAAATATCTTGGACTTTGATATCTGAGCAAGTATGGAAGATAAAAAAATCTAATGGAATGTAAAACAGACATTTTCTCAGAGATCTTATGCTGTTGAGAAGTTGTTATTAGAAGATAGCATTATCAGATATGCTGAAGAGACCCATTGGGGAAGAGCCATTAGGAGCTTCCGGTAATACTTGTTCCTTGAGAACGGTAGAAAGTCCGGTGAATGCGTAGACAGTCAATCTCCATTACTTATCAGGACCTCAAAGCTGGTTACCAGTATGTCCATCTGGGGATGGTGAGGATAGGACTGAATGCATTACATAGAAAAGGACAAAAAGCTTATGTGTTCTCAGCCCTATTCGACAATCGATGGACCACATTCACCCAGGCTATGATAGGTGGCATTGAAACAAGTCTTGCTGAAGGCCCAGTACAATATGATGTTTTTCCAGATTTCTCTGTTGCACTTGATGACCCAAATGTCCTGCAATGCCTAACCTTAGGTATCCAAACTTCATATATCATAACTGTATAGCCTTTCCAACCTATCAACTTTTTGGAACCTCCCAACCAAAATATTTCACAGATGTGGGAATCAGAGAAAGAAATAAGAGTACAATACTTCAATAATTCTCTGATTGAAAGATTCAGATATCAGCATTATACACATCCGCAGATAGAATACTATACTATGGATTGAGTGACGTCTTTCTGGCCGACTATGGTGCCGGACGAGCTTTCGTGGATTCCAGAAAGCCATATAATGCAGATTTTGATTTTTCTTCCTCTTTCATAGTTCTAAAATGGATGCTTCTAGACATTCTTCAGCTGAATCTTCTGATTCTATTTTTGGATCTAAGCATTTTAGAACTATGAAAGAGGAAGAAAAATCAAAATCTGCATTAGAAGGGTTATGTAGATCTGAATCCTCTTCTGGAAATTCTGCTATCATAGAACAAGAAGAAACAGATCCCTCTGTTAATTGGAAACTTCCCCCAGTATCTCCACATGATGTATACAGAAATTTATCTTCTTTTAATTTACGTGCCATGAGTCAGATCAAAATCAAAGAAAAATCTATCAAAGCAGATTTAACTTTGAATGCCATGTTAACTATATCTCTCCTGGAAGCTAAACATATCAAATCAGCCCTCAAAGCTGGTTACCAGTATGTCCATCTGGGGATGGTGAGGATAGGACTGAATGCATTACATAGAAAATGACAAAAAGCTTATGTGTTCTCAGCCCTATTCGACAATCGATGGACCACATTCACCCAGGCTATGATAGGTGGCATTGAAACAAGTCTTGCTGAAGGCCCAGTACAGTATGATGTTTTTCCAGATTTCTCTGTTGCACTTGATGACCCAAATGTCCTGCAATGCCTAACCTTAGGTATCCAAACTGCTGGGTATCAAAATTTCAAAGCAAAATCAAAAAATTTGGCCATATTTTATATTACTTGTGTTAGGTTTTATAACACAACAATCCCTGCTGTTCTGCATACTCCTGATAAAGATGAAGGCCGAGTTACTCTTATCCAGTATGATTCATCTTGCAATCCAGTAGCCCCAGTCTATGTCTCCAGAAATGATTTATGTCCACCTGATGATTGGGTAACCAATTGGGGAAAGCCTACGAAGAAACCTGTTGCTGCTGCACAGTCAATAATAACAGACATAGATGGGAAAGTTACCACAAGATTCCCTAGAGTTCACAATGAAGGACCCTCTACTTCTATCTCTGCCATTCCTACTACAATCAGTCAGTTACATCCGGGTCAATCTCCTGCACCCCCACAGTTTGTAATAGACCAAGCAGTGTATGATTCTATCAGAAGAATGTTTTCACAGCCAAGCTCATCTCAGCCTTTTAGCTCAGTCTGTGACCATCCACACTGCTCCAAAACCTTCTGTCAATTTTCTTCAGAACCACCAACTCCACATGGTGAGTCATCAGATCGGCATAGAATAAATATGATCAGATTTACTCCTTCATCTGACTCATCTGAAGAAAATTACAAAAAGGTTGTATTTTTTAATCCACAAGAAGAACTACTTGTACATACTGTATCCAGTTCTTCTACTTACGGTTTAGGTTATATTGATTCTTCACCTATTCCTGAATACAGAAAAAATCCCATTGATAAGATTCCAAGACATGTTGAAATTCCTTCTGATTCAGAGATAATCGCCTTTTTAAAAATCTTTAAAGGAATCAGTCCATATGATCCTGATGATCAATGGAAAAAGAAAATGTTCAATTGGGATATGTTTACACATGAAAAAGAACACTTGTATTTTGAAGAAGTAATGCTTCTTCCAAAAAATGATCGTCCTGCCTTCAACAGACAGAATGTTGAAAAATGGAAAGAATGGATGAAGGTAGAAAATCAATGGATATCATTTTATGAATGGTATTACCCTTCTGCAAATATCATAGAACAATCCTTGATGAAGCAATTTAGGAACCAGGCTAAACAGAAAAAAATCAAGGATCCAGAAAAATTTGTAGAAGAAAAACTGAAAGAAAATCCAGTAGTAATTCCTCCTCCTTTGAAAGCACATGTTTTTCAGCCAAAGATTCAGAGTATGTTAAGCAAGTCAAACATTCCAAGATCTCTGATTGCTGTTCAAATAGAAGGAGAAAAATTACTAAGGAAAATATGTTCTCAGTTCCAAGTAAATATGATGCGGACTGGGACCCCAAATAAACACAAGTGGGAACTCCTTGATGGAAATCTTTTAGAAACAGACACAGAGTTCCCTCCTTGGAAAAATTTTGTGATTAGAAGTCAAGATGGGAAATTGTATAAATTACTCCCATCTCATGTAGATGATCCTAATCTAGTAGCAAGAGATGCTGTTGCTGCTACAAATTGGACAAATTTAGCTCTATCCAGTCTAGAGAAATTTGTCAGTTCTAAGTTTGAAAATATTGAAACTGCCAATTCTGAAATGAAGATTATGCTTGAAAGTATCTTGAGAAAACAAGACTATAATACAGTCTGTTTGAATAACAGTGTTAATACTTTGGCAGAAAATGATAAGGCTCTTGCTAAGAGTCTTGACAGATTATCTTTACAAACAGGGCATATTGATAAGAAGACCCATGATGCTACCAATGCTCATGGAAAGGAAATAGTAAAGATCAGTAATTCCCTTGATATTGTAAAGAAACAAGTTTGGGAAGTAACTCAAGGGATAGAATCCTTGAAAAAGAAGCCTAAGGTTGAAACCTATAAATCAGCAACTATATTTTCAGAACCTAAGACTTTTGTCCCATATTCTATTACTCCTTCTGTGGAAAGCCTTATTAAAACTCCAAACTCTATAACCTTTCCACCACCCACCTCTTCTCATCCATATTCTCTGTTTGCAAACCCCAGTTTCTTTAGTCCACATCCTGTCATAAAACACTCTAAAGAGACTAGTGAATCCAGCAAACTAGAATCTTCTAATCTGGTGAATGAAGATTCCTATACTAGAGAAGAAGAAGAAAGTTTTGATACAAGTTTTCACAAAACAGAAACATCCTTTGGTGATATGACTCTTCACAAAATAGAGGCAGAACCACAAATGGAAGAGCTTGAAACCTGTATCAATAACTTATCTTTGACAGATCAAGAACAAGATCAACTTGATAATGAAAATCAAGTCAATGCTACATCATCCAGGTCAAGATGGCAAACTACCTGGAATCCTGCTCCTGACAGAAGAGATCTTATGAAGTCTGAATACCATAAGGATTGGTCTGCAAATGCTACTTACTCATGGAATATTGATAATTGCACAGAGGCTGAGATCATGTCTGTTTTACATTCCATGCTTGTATGTTATAGGACTTATCTTGCAGATGACATAGGACCTATCAATGCTACAAGAAGAATAATAGGAGGATTTGAAGGAACATTGGATTCTTGGCTAAAAGCTGAGACAGTTAAAGATCCTAATCTCCTTGCAGGATGGGAACAATCAGTTGTTGAAAATGAAGATGGATCTACCCACATAGATCCTGTCACTAGTTTGCCTGTCAATAATATGATAGGAAAACTTCTTTATGCTATCACAGTTAATTTCATTGGATTCCCCCAGATAACCAATGATATTACAACTATCACTCTGCTGGCCATGAGATTGCATAATATGCAACATTTTGATGAATATTTTAATGAATTCCTTCATAGATTGCATACTCTGACTCCAGATCTCATTCTTGAGCCAAAATGGAAGGAAATTTTTGTTGCATCTCTTCCCCAATGGGTCTCTTCAGCAATTGTAAATAAATTACCAGGCAAGATTGGAGACTATAAATTTGGCATAATCAGACAAGCAGTAAAAGCAATCATTGTTGAATTATGTTCACAAATGAAGATTGCAAGAGCTGCCACAAATCCTAAAAAGCCACATGGGTATCAACAGCTTTGCAAACAATGGCATCTTGGTAAAGTTGGAAATTCTGAGGGGCATAAGAGGAGAAAACGACAATTCAAGAAGAATACCCAGACCTCCCAAGATAAGCCAAAAGGAAAACATTACAAAGCAAAACCAAAAAATTTGGCCTTCAGCAAGACTTATCACCTTAAGGAAAACATTACAATGAAAAATTTGTAGATATTTTTTTGATTGAGATATATACAGAAAAACTCCCATTGATAAGATTGCGGAATTTTGAACTGGAATTTTGATCTGGACCTTTAACAAGCCTTTAACAAGCAAATGAACACAGCAAGATTGCGGAATTTTGAACTGGAATTTTTTTATTATATGGATGCAGATATTACATAAGAAAATCTCCTTACAGAGATTGACTGTCTACGCATTCACCGGACTTTCTACCGTTCTCAAGGAACAAGTATTACCGGAAGCTCCTGGCAATAGACAGGCTCTGCCTCAGAGATTACAGACAAACTCTCAGACTTTCCTAATGGTTCAGCCACTTTAGGTTCTCACCATATAAACCTATCAATGGGATTTTGGCTCAAGAATGAGATCTGGAGTCAGAGTATGCAATCTATGAAGGAATTCATTGAGTGGTGACACACTTATGGCCCCATATAAACCTTTAAAGATTTTTAAAAAGGCGATTATCTCTGAATCAGAAGGAATTTCAACATGTCTTGGAATCTTATCAATGGGATTTTTTCTGTATATATCTCAATCAAAAATCTTACTACAGGAAATTCATTAGGGGACCCGAATGAGTCTTACTTCGCAGCTAGCCCTTATTTTTTCTGTATATATCAGACACAATCCCCTTGGGACCTTTAACAAGCCTTTAACAAGCAAATGAACACAGCAAGATTGCGGAATTTTGAACTGGAATTTTTTTATTATATGGATGCAGATATTACATAAGAAAATCTCCTTACAGAGATTGACTGTCTACGCATTCACCGGACTTTCTACCGTTCTCAAGGAACAAGTATTACCGGAAGCTCCTGGCAATAGACAGGCTCTGCCTCAGAGATTACAGACAAACTCTCAGACTTTCCTAATGGTTCAGCCACTTTAGGTTCTCACCATATAAACCTATCAATGGGATTTTGGCTCAAGAATGAGATCTGGAGTCAGAGTATTGCAAAGCTGTTGATACCCATGTGGCTTTTTAGGATTTGTGGGGAAAGTTACCACAAGATTCCCTAGAGTTCACAATGAAGGACCCTCTACTTCTATCTCTGCCATTCCTACTACAATCAGTCAGTTACATCCGGGTCAATCTCCTGCACCCCCACAGTTTGTAATAGACCAAGCAGTGTATGATTCTATCAGAAGAATGTTTTCACAGCCAAGCTCATCTCAGCCTTTTAGCTCAGTCTGTGACCATCCACACTGCTCCAAAACCTTCTGTCAATTTTCTTCAGAACCACCAACTCCACATGGTGAGTCATCAGATCGGCATAGAATAAATATGATCAGATTTACTCCTTCATCTGACTCATCTGAAGAAAATTACAAAAAGGTTGTATTTTTTAATCCACAAGAAGAACTACTTGTACATACTGTATCCAGTTCTTCTACTTACGGTTTAGGTTATATTGATTCTTCACCTATTCCTGAATACAGAAAAAATCCCATTGATAAGATTCCAAGACATGTTGAAATTCCTTCTGATTCAGAGATAATCGCCTTTTTAAAAATCTTTAAAGGAATCAGTCCATATGATCCTGATGATCAATGGAAAAAGAAAATGTTCAATTGGGATATGTTTACACATGAAAAAGAACACTTGTATTTTGAAGAAGTAATGCTTCTTCCAAAAAATGATCGTCCTGCCTTCAACAGACAGAATGTTGAAAAATGGAAAGAATGGATGAAGGTAGAAAATCAATGGATATCATTTTATGAATGGTATTACCCTTCTGCAAATATCATAGAACAATCCTTGATGAAGCAATTCAGGAACCAGGCTAAACAGAAAAAAATCAAGGATCCAGAAAAATTTGTAGATATTTTGAAAAATTTGTAGATATTTTTTTGATTGAGATATATACAGAAAAAATCCCATTGATAAGATTCCAAGACATGTTGAAATTCCTTCTGATTCAGAGATAATCGCCTTTTTAAAAATCTTTAAAAATTTGGCCATATTTTATATTACTTGTGTTAGGTTTTATAACACAACAATCCCTGCTGTTCTGCATACTCCTGATAAAGATGAAGGCCGAGTTACTCTTATCCAGTATGATTCATCTTGCAATCCAGTAGCCCCAGTCTATGTCTCCAGAAATGATTTATGTCCACCTGATGATTGGGTAACCAATTGGGGAAAGCCTACGAAGAAACCTGTTGCTGCTGCACAGTCAATAATAACAGAGATAGATGGGAAAGTTACCACAAGATTCCCTAGAGTTCACAATGAAGGACCCTCTACTTCTATCTCTGCCATTCCTACTACAATCAGTCAGTTACATCCGGGTCAATCTCCTGCACCCCCACAGTTTGTAATAGACCAAGCAGTGTATGATTCTATCAGAAGAATGTTTTCAACGCATTTGGTTCTCACCATATAAACCTATCAATGGGATTTTGGTTCAAGAATGAGATCTGGAGTCAGAGTATGCAATCTATGAAGGAATTCAACGCATCTATAATGTTTTCCTTAATGCGTAGAATCTTATCAACGCAAATTCAAGAAATCAATAATGTTTTCCTCTGGGTATTCAAGAATTGTCAACGCTTAGAGAGTGTTTTTTGTCAAATAAATGAACATTGAATCAATTTTTTTATTTTTTTTCATTTTCAGATTGTTTTCCTAGTCAAAAAATGGCACCTAGAGCAAAAGATCCTGCTTGGGCATATGTTGAAATGGTTGATAGTCAGATGCATTGCAAATTTTGCCATAGGAAAATTAAGGAAGGTCCTGGGGGCATTAATAGGCTGAAACAACACTTGGCAGGGATTAGAGGCCAAATTACCCCATGTACCTCATCAGAAATTGGGGAGATTAGAAAGAATTTGTTGGCCAGCTTTGAGAAATTTAAAGAAGATAAGGCTAGGCAAAAAGAGATACAGGCTGAAATTGGGAGGAAGAGGGAGATACAAAAAATGATGGCTACCAACCCCCACTATGATTTTGAGGGTTCTTCCTCTATCCCTCAAACTGAGGCATCCAACCCTTTCCGTTATGTTCCTCCCTCTTTTGGTTCTGTTCAAGATAAGGGAAAGGGTAGAATGAATTTGACAAAGGGTGATGTGACTATCAAAAGTTATTTCACTCCCTCCTCTCCATCAGATGCACATGGTCCTGAAGTTAGTAAAGGTCAAATTCCGCCCACTTTAGATGACCATTGGAAGAAAGAATTGAGGGAGACTGCTTGTGACTACATAGCTAGATGGTGGTATGATGCTGATATCCCCTTTAATGCTGCTCGTTCACCATATTATGAGCCTATCTTTGATGCCATACATGCTGCTGGAAAAGGCTTCAAAGGCCCTACTATGCAAGAGCTAAGGGGGTTTCATTTGCAGAAAGAAATTCAATCCTTTAATGAGTATTTGCAAGAGTTCAGGGACTCATGGGCAAGAACAAGGTGTACCATCATGTCAGATGGATGGACTGATCAAAGAAACCGTACCATCATAAACTTTCTTGTCTTCTACCCACAGGGAACCATGTTTTTAAAATCAGTTGATGTATCTGATAAGGTAAAAGATGGCCACTTGTTGTTTCAGCTATTGGATCAGGTTATTGAGGAGGTGGGGGTGGCTAATGTTGTTCAAATCATCACAGATAATGCCTCTAACTATGTTCTTGCTGGTAAACTGTTAGAGGAAAAACACAAGACCATCTTTTGGACCCCATGCGCTGCACATTGCATAGACCTCATGCTTGAGGATATTGGAAAATTAGATTGGGTCAGAAACACTGTAGATCATGCCAAAAGCATAACAAAATTTATCTACAATCATACACTGGTTTTGAGTCTCATGAGGAAACACACTGGAGGCAAGGATATTATTAGGCCTGCCATCACTAGATTTGCTACACATTTTTTGACATTGCAATCTATGCTTTCCCAACATAGAAACTTGCAAAAGATGTTTTCCAGTGATGAATGGAATCAAAGCAATTGGTCTAACAAACCAGAAGGCAAAGAATTGAAAAGGAAAGTCCATGAAGAAACTTTTTGGAGAAAGGCAGCAGAGATTGTGAAGCTTGCTGAGCCACTAGTTAAGGTGTTGCGGTTGGTGGATGGGGAAAGGTTGGCTATGGGCTTCATTTATGAGGCTATGGATCAAGCAAAGGAGCAAATAAAGACAGCATACAAGGATAGAGTGGCAAAGTATGGGCCCATTTGGGCAATCATTGATGAAAGATGGAACAATCAACTCCATCGCCCTATACATGCAGCTGGGTATTTTTTGAACCCACGGTATCATTATAAAGCTAAGGAGTCAGGAGCTTTGAGGGGGGAGGTCAGAGATGGACTGGTTGATTGCATTGAACGCATGATCCCATCGGAGTCTGATCAGGTGGAGATACATCAACAGGTCACATCCTTCAGCAATGCAACAGGTACCTTTGGGAAGAACCTAGCAAAGATTGCAAGAGAAGCAGATGAGCCAGGTAAACAAAAATTTCAATTTTCAATTTCTTAATGGTTTTACAGTTTTACTTTTTTTATTAAAGTTTGTTAAATCATTTATAATTTGAAAGTTAGATATAATTTGTAATTTTGTTGAGCTTCAGCCTTCATCTAACTCATAATTCATTACACTCCTATGTTTTTTGCAGCACAATGGTGGAAGGCCTTTGGTGGCCAGTGCCCTCAATTGCAAAGGTTTGCAATTCGTATTTTGAGTCAAACTTGCAGTGCATCTGGGTGTGAGCGCAATTGGTCTGTCTTTGAGAGGATTCACACAAAGAAGAGAAACCGTTTGGATCAAAAACGGTTGAATGATCTAGTTTTTGTCCAATACAACCTTCGGCTCAGACGAAACCAATTGCTGAACAAAAGACCTGATTCAGATCCCATTGTGTTGGAAGACATTGATCCAACATCAGATTGGGTAGTGGAGAGTCGTCCACCAGAGTTTGATCCTGATGAGGATCTTGATGAACTTGAACATGTTGTTCAACTTCAGCCTGTTCAGTTGAATGCAAATCCCAATCCACCAGCCTCAGTCTCACAGCCAGCAAGGACTCCAGTTGTAGGTGCTTCCTCTGCTCAGCCACGACAGAAGCACAGCCGCATATCTACTCTATCTCAGCTTGCATCTGCTGCACAGCCTGCTAGTGGTACTGGTACCACTTCTACAGTTGCAGTTGGAGACGATGATGATGATGAGGAGCCATGGGGCCCCTTGTCTGACTCTGATGATGATGATCCAGAGATTGGTCGAGATGATCTTGGCTCCTCTGGCAGTAGCTACTAGCCAGTAGAACTAGTATTGCAGTCTGGTCACCATCACAGTTTACTTTTGTTGTAGAGGCCATTTCTAGCCTCCTTGGTTATTTGTATTTTGTTTTGAGTCTTTGATCATGTATGACAGTTGACTATGTATTGCCATTGGGTACCATTTTGATATAGTGGATTGGTTCATGAGCCTACTTTGATCATATGTCGTCTTCCATCTATATTATAATGCTGTGTGTTTGGAAACATGAATAAAAATCTTTAAAATTATGTTTAAAATATTTAAAATTATGTTTTTTAATAAAAAAAAATAAATATTTAATGTATTTTTTACAACGACCGAGTCATTGAAATCAAGCCGACCGAGTCATTACCGTTTCGGAGTCGGAGTCGGAGTCGATCCTCGGCCGAGTCGGAGTCGGAGTCGGAGTCTTAAAACATTGGTTGTTCATGGTTTGTATTTTTACATCATCTAGCAAGTAAATGTTTAAACATCAATCTCATAAGGCACTGGTCCGCTAAATTAATAAAATCTTTTTAGTGCTTCGCGTCTCCCAAACCCAGCTGGTTGACAGTGGGTCTTCATCACCTCATAGGGTCTACCCCCCTTAGCCGCGGGAGACAGGCTTAAACGGAGAGATCGGGGATCAGAGTGACAGCCCCCGGTCTGAGCGTTGTCGTGTCAATCCGTGCGACAACAGAACCCATTAAAAATATTAATTATTTTAGTATCTCCTTCACCGGGTAGAACTTCCCCAAACCATTTCTGGGTCTTGGAGATCTCATGTGCTTTAACCTCTCCACCAATTTTCATGGCTAGAGCACATCCGATGCTACCCCAAATCAACACTCCCTCTTAGCGAGGAATGTGCTCTAGTAATACTCCACCACTGAGCATCACCCTGATCATCTGGCACCAGTACCTATGCTAATGTTTGGCCTTGTTGCTCAACATCCTCTGCACTGTTGCATCCTGTATTGTTGCCCATGACTCTACCATTGCCACTGCTACATCTGTGCAGCAGCTCCCTCTACATCTGTGCTGTTGCTGGTCCTTCCTCCCAACACTGCATCTACACTACAGCCCTCTCTCATCATGCTGCATCGTGTTGCCCATAACACTACCACTGCTACTGTTGCACTGCAACTCAATTACTGAGACGATGGCCACTGATCTACCCAACTACTAACATCCTTGTCAAGCTAGAAACCCTCCTTTGAAGTTCTCTCTGCTGCTATCTTGTGCTCCCTTTGTTGCCTATGCATTGCTGCAACAACTCTATGCCTCTCGCACTGCTACAAACACCTTTGTGCCTTCCTGCACTGCTGCAACCTCCATTTCTCTCGCACTACTGCAACCCTCTTTGCGCTGTCAGGGACTACTTAATTCTAGCACTCTCTACCACTCCATCCTCATCTGCTTCTACCAACATCCACCATCCTGCTACACTCACTTTGGGGCTCCTGTAGCCGGATATGATCCAAGAGTTTGAGTACCTCAACGATCCTGCCCCACATCTTTTGTAGTCCTCCTGACTACAGCTCAATGTCTCCCCACCTCTTCTCTAGAGGTACATGAGCACTCATGGCACAATTGTCATCATCCTCTACCTCCTTTTCTGCCTTAGCTGGTGCTACCTTGGAGTCAGACGCCTCTCCCTTATTCTTCTTCCTAGGACACTGGGTTGCATAATGGCCCAGCTCCCCATAGTTGAAGCACTTAATCTTGGAGAGGTCCTTTTTCTTCCTCTTCCCTTGCTGCCCTGCAGATGCCAGAGCCGCATCCTCTTCCTCCTCTTTCTTGACCCGGGCTCCTTTGCCGCTACTTCTTACCTTGGTCAGTCGTCTGATCTCTTCTTGGCAAAGAGCTGCCCACAATTCTTCCCATCCTGGAAGATTCGCTCTGCCCAAAATGCTTTGGACGAATGTCTCACACTCCTCGGAGACTATGTTCAGGGCAATCATCACCATTAACTCTTGATCCATTGTGGTCCCTATGGAAGTCAGTTGGTCCTGGATCTCCTGCAACCTGCTAAGGAAGTGATCTATCTGTTCCCCCTTCTGCATCTGATACGACCGCAGTTGATTCTTCAGTAGCATCTTCCTCTGCACGAAAGTGCCCTAATACAATGTCGTCAAGGTGTCCCACATCTCCTTTGTCATATTCTTCTCGGCAATATGCTAAACTACATGATCCTTGACCCCATCAAGGATTATGCATTTTGCCTTGGCCATCACATCCTCATACGTTTAGTTATCAGCTGGGTCGACTGGGATAGCCACGGTTCTCAAGGCGAAGGCCTTGATGCGATGTCTATCTAGAATAGACAAGATCCTAACCTTCTAGATGACAAAGTTGGACGCCTCGTCCAGCCTGTCCTGATCCCTCAATCTGTTCATTGCCATCTCTGCTTTTGTTTTCGACTCCCTCTGAGTCTCTACTTCCCTCCTGGAAGTTCTCCTCTAGACTCCCTCTAAGTCTCGACTTCCCTCTTAGAAATCATCTCCTAGACTTCCTCTGAGTCTCGATTTCCCTCCTAGGAATCCTTCTGCCAACAGTTGAATCGCACCTCTTCAATCCCCTTTGCTCTTGCAATACTGATCTGGATTTCTTAGCTAGATATTTGCCTAGGTAGCGACTCCCTCTACCTTGGTTCTGTCCCGCTAGGTACTATTCTGCCTTGACAGCAACAGCACGGCACCAACTTCACACTCCACAATCTGCCCACATCTTCCTATGCCCTAGCAACTAAAGAACTAAGCCTCTAGGCTCTGCGCAATCGTGGTTGTGGCTGAATCGCTCCACTAGCCAACTGTGTCACTCCTACTTGGCTGAGCAGGATGTCGTGGCCCTTCGTGAGCCTCTTCTGCGTCTCACTGCTTCTGTGTTGGCCCCTTCTCTGGCTTGAACTAATGATGCAGGCCCTCTGCGTCACCCCTTCTCTGTTGCTTTCTGCTTAGGAACAGCTTCTGTCACTCAAGACAGTTGTTTCTGCTGCAAATTCTCTGATTCAGCTGGTGCCTTCAGCTTTCCCATGATATGCAACGCTTTGATACCATGTTGAAATTTCTAAGTCTAACATGTTAGAATTTTTCTTGCACTATTTGGTTTATTTCTCCTACTTGTTTAATTACTGAACAAGTTATTTAACCATATAAATACTGAAATAAACACAATGTAGTCTCAACCATCTACAGATCATCAACTGAAAGAAATAGACAAACACACAAGGGACACCATTATTTTTGGACAATCATCCCTGAAAAAACCCAACTTCAGAAAACCGGTGCAACAATTCTGAGGGTCTTATTATTATTTTTTGAGTACAAATGGGTGCCAAACTGGCTCACCTGACAGAGAAATTTATCTGACAGTAATACCTCTCTTCGAAAGCAGATATTCTGAAAGTCTGCTCCACGAAACTCTCTCCAACACCTATTTGAGGCTCTGCGTTAGCCCTCCTGGCCTCTGCGTCAACCTCAAACCCTCTACGTCAGCCTCCTGATGCTCTATGCAAGCTCTCTGACCCTTTGCGTCGCCTCTGCATCACTCATGCAGGCCAGTTTGGCCATCTATGTAGTCACTCTGGCCTCTGCATGGCTCCTGCTGGCTCTACGTCTGCCTCTGCGCTAGTCTTTTGGCACTATCTCTACCTCTCTACTATGCACTCATTGCCCCTTGCTGCAACTCTGATCACAGGTTCAATTTCTCTTACCAAACCCTGCTCTAGAAAATCGAACTGACAGATCAATCTGGTGTATCTCCAACTGACCCTCAAACCTCTTATACTTTTTCTGTTGAGTCTTCAAAGGCCCAGATTACATCTCTAATCAATGACTAATATTAGATTTGGCTTGATCCATGTCATTTAGAACCTTCTAACCCAGTTTTATATTAATACTCATTAATATTTTTATTTTCCTAAGTTTAGACTTAGGAACCCATGAAAAATATGAATTATTTTAATATCTCCTTCACCAAGTAGAATTTCCCCAAACCATTTCTAGGTCTTGGAGATCTCATGCGTTTTAGCCTCTCCACCAATTTTCATGGCTAGAGCACATTCGATGCTACCCCAAATCAACATTATGGTCATCACCCTAGTTCCTAGGGCCCCCTATATTGGCCCCCTGCATCATTAAAAAACCCATGATTGTCCCAACCCCTGTCGGGCGATGAACTGCCCACCTTAAGGGGGTATTCACTGCCATATCATTCACATCAAGCTCTCATCCCCTTGAGCCCCAAGCAATTATAAAAAGAAAAACCAATAAAAGGCAAAAGGCATATGAAGAAGGGTGGAAAAAAAAGGTCAAGGTAACTCATGTATCACAATGGCTCCCTCCTACATCTATACACCCAAGTGTAGGCTTCCCTCATCTTAGCTACCCTTGTACTTTGGCATGTGGCTTAGAGCCTTCCCTTGATGCCCCACTCTGTTCCATCATTATATTACATGACACCTACCACTCAATGGAGGTACCATGGACCTGTCACTCCCTTAGAGGTTGAAACCACCTAATAGGGTCCTTGATTAACTTTATCTTTTAAATTAGAGACACTTGTACACTCTAAAGCCCATTATGGAAGGGCATGCCACTATGAACTGTCCACTTGGTTCCATGATATGTAAGTTCATTTACTCAATTACATCGATGATTCGTTGTACTAGAAGGTGAGGAGACGCATTGGATTTTATATAGGATTGCAAGTGGGTCTTCATCTTGGGGTTTGGTCTCCCTATACGGGGTCCAAGCCCTCCAGAAGGTCATACTGGCATTCGTAGGGTGTGCATTGAAACTCGAGAGCCTTGAGCCTCTACTATGTTAGTTTTTTGTAGCATTAGAAGTGTTCTAGTCACGAAACTTGGTGCAGAGGCTAGAATACATGAGATCTCCATAACCCATAAATTGTTTCTGGAAATTCCACCTAGAGATGACTTAATTAGATTATTAACCAATTTTTTAATGTTTCCTAAGTCTAAACTTAGGAAAATTGGTTAATTAATTAGAATTAATTAAGCTGAAAAATCTCAAGTGACTCACATGGATCGACTCTGATATGATCTTAGCCCTTGATTAAGTTTTAATCTTGGTCATTGGTGCTCCAACAGAAGATTATAAGAAGTTGATGGGCACTTGGAGAATAGACTTGAGCAATTTGATTTTCTTGACAGATTGATTTCCAGAGAACAACAGCAGTTGTCAGAGAGCCAGAGATCGAACCAGAAATAGTGAAAGGTAGGGACAGTGATCCAGTGGAAGTTTTCCAGTTCCATAGAGGCAACAGCAAGTGACAGAAGTAATCCACGCAAAAGCAGAGCAGGGATTGTGCAGTGGCTAAAGCAGAGCAGTTCGATTTAGCTAGGGAGGAAGTCGATTTAGCTTCCAAAGGTAGGGAAAGTCTTCCAGAGGGTCGAAGAGTCACTTCCAACATTAGAGACAAGCTAGACAGCTTGCTCAGAGGTAGATGCGAGCCACACGAGTGAGACACAACGCAAGGATTGCACAGAGGGCCTACGCTGGGATTTGGATGACCAGTTTTTCTGAGGGAGCTAGTGTCTAGATCATTTGTGGGGTGAGGAAATTTTCTCTCTAATTATTTTTTGCTAGATACTTGCTTTTTGGATCGCCAATTGGGCATCCATAGATTGTACTCAGATTTAACTACTGCTTAATAATATAAAACCCTCAACTAGTGCACCGGTTTTTCCAAGTTGGGTTTTCCGGGGGCATTTGTCCAAAAATAACTGTCATATTTCTATGTGTGTGCTAGTAGTTTCTTAGTTCCAGCGCTATTTTTCTTCCACGGTTTATTTGTGAAAATAAGTGTGAATTATTTGGTATTTGTTGTAGCAAACTGCAAATAAAATATTAAATAAATTAACAATTAAGAAAATAATCAATAGTTGTTGTGATAGATGAAATTTTCACACACTATAGCAGAGAGCAGATAGCCATGCCATGGGATCCTTCAGTACCATCCATTGCTCGCTCGTGCTCCACTTATTTGACGACGATGATGCACCTGGACCACCTTGCCCAGTGGGCTACACTCTTGCACCACACACTTGGCAATTCATCCAAGACCCAAATGAGATTGTGTCTCACCATGGGAGACGAAAGGAGGGCTTGCATCATTGTTCCAGCCCTTACAAATGGGATATGGGCTTTTTCAATCCACTTAGAGACCCAAGAGGATGTTTTTGTGCCCCCACAACCACTTGGGAGAACCACAGGTTATTTGCTTGGAGATCAAGGGGCCATCCCCTTTATCACTATTTTTGGAGCCCTTCCACTCATTTTGGCACATGTTTGACTCCATTAGGCCTTTCAATGGCCCTCCTAGCTACTTATCTATCATTTTGGCCCCTCTTGAGAGGCTTATTTTTCATGTTATGGAGTTATCTTGGTGGGCTTGTCACCAAGAAGTGTTATTTTGCACATTCTTTTATTATTAGGGGCATCATTAGGCCTAATTAGGCAAATTGAACCCTTTGAGGATGATATATATTGATGAGAGGATCATTTCATTCTCAGAATCATTTGGATTTGTATCTTTTACTCTTCTTGAGAATTTCGTTATAGCTTAGTTTTGTATTTGGATGATCTTTTTTTGACAGGATCATCAGGGCTCATAGAGGACTGCAAGAGGAACCAAGCAGCAAAATTTGACATGAAGGATTTGGGGTTGATGCATTATTTACTAGGATTGGAAGTGTGGCAGAAGGATGGGGAGATCTTCCTTGGGCAAGGAATATATGCTATAGATATTTAAAAGAGGTTCAGAATGCAGGATTTCAGACCCATGTCTACGCCAATGATCACCAACTGAAAGAAGATAGATGCATCAGATGACAAGGATGTCGACCCTACCTTGTATAGGCAGCTTATTGGGTCTCTCACGTATTTGGTATGTTGTATCTCGGATTGTACAGGCACCGCGATAATGCTCAGGACGGGGGTTGTCACTCTGATCCTTGCCCACTCCGTTTTAGTTGTCTCCCAACAGCAGGCTATGGCAAGTAGTCCCTATGGAATAAAGTGAAGGAAAGCAAGTTGAGAATCAACTTACTTGGGAGACACGGATAAGTGGCCCGGCCACTTAGTTGAAATTAAGCAAGATAATTTCTTAAATTAGATTTTCTATTATGAGACTAGTGCCTTAAGGAGTCACAAACTATTGCTTCTTATGAATTGGAACCAAATCACTGGATGGACACCTGCTACTTGAATGATTGACTAGCCTATATGATATGCAAAAGATTATGAGTGAGTTTTATCTTGAGTTAAGATTTTCGTAAGTTGTTTAAGTACTTAATTAGAATCCTTTTAAGAGTACTTAACAATAGTGAATTGCAATCTTAGACAAGATAAAATGCTTAGAGATACAAGTGTAAATTACAACAATATGCCACAAGATACCAAGTAACCCAAGATGCCAAATGCTAAAAACAGTCAATCAGGATGTTGATCACAGATTCATGACAGTTTATACCAGCAACACTGCTTCAGAAAATTCAAATTTATCAATGTTGTAACAGCAGTGTATAAACCACTTCAAATGATGAAACTTTCCCAACACAAAACACTAACATTCTAATGACCAACTGTTATCACCAAAAAATTGATCATATAGCCTAATTGACTATTTACACAATTTCACCAAATATTAACTAAGGTTGCCTTTAAGTGAATAAATAAGGAAAATTGATTTTTAAGTGCCTTAAACATAAAACTTGAAATCTGAAATTAAGCATGAACAACAAAAAATAAGAAGCAAACACAGAAAACTTGATGACGGAGTTCGTCCCTCCTGGACTACATTTCTGGGTCCACTTCCAATGGGCATCCGTTGTATTAAAAATGTTCATAAAGTCTCTTTACATCAAATTCACCATTTTGTAATCTGCTCATATGCATCAATGGCTACTGTCAACTAATAGCTCTCGGCCTCAGCTTCGCAATGCAACTTTCAGATTACAAAAAGGCCCAATATTGGCCAAGTTATGCCTCAAAAGGCATATTACAGGCACAAATAACACAAGTTCGACAGACACTTTCAACTCTCTAGCTTTGGTGCAGTGGCAATACCTTTTATATAACTCACAGGAGGTCCTAGGGTCAAACCCACAAGGTCTCCCGGGATTGGCTTTGGCAATTCATAGTATTATGTTAGACCTATATAACAATCCGCACCATATATATCATATGGCCTATCCAAAGGTTTTAACAAAGACCCGACGATGGTATAATGTTGCAACTTGTGGCATTTAATTTATAACCAAAGTTAAACATAGGCTTTGGTTAATACATATGTACCGGCGGTGATGGCATAACTTGACCCGTGGCATATAGTATATTGTTAGGTTGAAACTTTGTTATAACCCCTGTGTTGTATTTAACAAGTTAACCTCCCACCATATGTGGCATAACATATAGTTTAACTTTGGCATATGCAGTTGTAACATATAGTTTGATTGCACACCGATTGGAAACTCTAGTATGTTGTTTGGTAGCGCTGATAACAAAGTTTGGGTTTGGCAGGCCTGCTGGATATGGTTGGCTCCGCCAACCCTTCCCACCATACCAAATACGCCATAGTGTAAATAAAAACTTGTGCCCATGTTTAATAAAGTAAATTCATGGCAAACGCCATAGTTTAAATAAAAATTCATGCCCATGTTTAATAAAGTAAATTCATAGCTTGTTGGTAATGTTTTGTGGTGTCGACCCAGTGGTCACGAGTTCGACCCACACCTTGGTACTTTGACCTCTTCACTTGGTAGTTTGACTGCCACGTGGCCTACTATGAGACTGCCACGTGCCTTGTTCTGAGACTGCCACTTGGCCTGTTATGAGACTGCCACTTGGCCTGCTCTGGCCCATTTTTTGCCTATTTGGGAAAAGCTTCATAACATGTTTTCTCCCTCATACGGAGGCCATTTTGAAAACCGAACATACCACCAAAATCAGTGTGATGAGCTTTTCGACTTGGCGTTGGATTCATGAGCATCTGAGACTGTAAAATTTTGAGCATTTCGAGGATCCTCCTAGATCATTCCTCTCCACTGGAAGCTTTTGGACCACCAAAAGTTTGGTTTTAAGCAAGTATGAGATGAGGATATAGCTCCCTCACCCTTTCGATCTCCATCCACCTTGCTTTCATTGGATTCATGCCTTCGAGTCGCACTCAAAGATACTTGACATCTCCTCGCCTGGAAGTGCAGACCTTCCTATCCAAGATGGTATCTTCCTATAACTCAGTCATACATTCAGTTGCAAAATCATCTATGGTTGGAATTTGAGCATTTTCCTCTGGATCCATGATCATAGGAGGTTCATACAACTTCAAATTTTCAACACTTACAGCTGAATATATGTGCATGTCTGGAGGCAAATTTAATTGGAATGCATTCTGCCCAATCTTTTCAACAATTTTAAAAGGACCATACCTTACAGGTTTCAACTTTTTACCTTCAACTCTCATCCTTTCTTTGCTGATATATAGCCATACTTGATCACCAACCTGGAAGTGATGATCCACCTGATGCTTGTCATGACGCATTTTGTACTTGGCCTGACTTTTCTCCAATTGATCTTGCACTGCTTCATGAATCTTTTGAATTCTTTGAATGAACTTGATTGCTTTGTCGACATCTCCATGTCCATCCTCCTTAGCTTCTTCACCAAACATAAAGTCCATTGGTGATTTTGGCAAGTACCCAAAACATGTTTCAAAAGGAGATCTGCTAGTATAAGAATGTAAGCCCCGTTTGTAAGCATGTTGGACATAATGTAAGGATTCATCCCACAACTTAGCATGTTTGTTGTGATAACCTCTGAGAAGATGTACCATTGTTCTGTTCACCACCACTGTTTGCCCATCGGGTTGTGGATGAAAAGCTATGCACTTTTTCAACTTAGTGTCCATGAGTTCCCACAAAGTGGACCAAAACTCTCCCAGGAAATGAGAGTCTCGATCTAAAATTATAGAAGTAGGCAACCCAAAATGAACCCACACATTTTGAAAGAACATTTGTGCAGTCTGTTCAGCAGTAACTTACTTTTTACATGGAACAAGAAAACACATTTTGCCAAGTCTATCAACCACAACATATAAATAATCATGCCCTTTCTAGACATTGGAAGCCCTCCTACAAAATCCATAGATATACTCTCCCATGGTCTAGAAGGAACTGAAAGTGGCATATACAAACCTAACTTTATGTTGTTTGGTTTGCTTGTTGAACAAATGACACAACCTTTGATGTATCTGGTAATTGTTTCATTCATCCGAGGCCAATAGCAATACCTTTGTAATTGTTCCACTGTCTTACCTACACCAAAATTCCCTGAAACACGAGAAGAATGTGCTTCCCTGATCACAAGCACTCTTTCTCCTTGTGGTATACACAACTTGCCAAGATGGTACAATAACCCGACATGAACATGATAATTCACTTCTCCCACCTGAGCACCATGAGTTAGTGATTCATAAACAGCCTTGAAATCAGTATCTACAGCATATTGTTCTATATAACTTTCATGTGCTAAAGAATTGTTTTGCAGAATAACTGAAGCATTCAAAGGTGGTCTTGATAACATATCAGCTACTTTATTGGTGGTACCTTTCTTGTATTTGATTACTAAATGAAATTGTTGTAAAAGCCCCATCCATCTATAATGTCCAGACTATTGCAACTTAGTTTGAGATTGAAGGTACTGAAGTGGCTGATGATCTGTATGAATCACTATTTCTTTGCCCATTAAATAATGTTTCCATTTTTTAACACTTTCCATTAATTCATGCAATTCTTTATCATAAGTTGGATAGTTAGCAACTACTTTAGAAAATGTTTCTGAATGAAAACAAATAGGCTTTCTTCTTTGTAATAATAATGCACCTATTGCATACCCACTAGCATCGGTTTGTATTTCAAATAGTTGTTTGAAGGTCTAGTAAAGTCGATATTGGATCTGTAACAATTTTCTGCTTTAAAGTATCAAATGTTTTTGTTGTTTTCCTCCCCACTGAAAGGAGACTTTAGAACTTGTTAAAGCATGAAGTGGTGATGCAATAAAAGAGAAATGAGAAATAAACTTCCTCCAATACTGAACTGCACCCAAGAAACTTCTAACTTCCGTCACATTTTGAGGTCTTGGCCACTTAATAATTACATCAATTTTAGCTGGATCTATTTTTAGTTGACCTCCTCCAACTATGTAACCAAGATATACTAAGGAAGTTTTTCCAAATTCACACTTAGAAAGTTTGAGATACAGTTTCTCTCTTTGCAACACATCAAAAACTTGTTTAACATGCTTTACGTGTTCTTCCCAACTTGAACTGAAAATAAGGATCTCATCCAGATAGACTATGATAAACTTATCAATAAAAGGACGAAAAACATCATTCATTACCCTCATAAAAGTTGTTGGAGCATTGCATAACCCAAACGGCATAACAAACCATCCAAAAAGCCCTTGTCTAGTCTTAAATGAAGTTTTCCATATATCATTCTTTGTAATATGAATCTGATGATAACCACTTCCTGAATCCAATTTCGTAAAGTAAACAACATTCTTTAACTGATCAAGCAAATCATCAATTCTAGGAAGAGGGTACCTGTCTTTAATGGTGATTTTATTTAAAGCTATAAAATCAACAAACATTCTCCAAGTTTCGTCTTTCTTTGGGACTAATATTATCGGTGATCCACATGGAGAAGAACTAGGTTGAACAAAGACTTTATCAACCAATTCCTGAATTTGTTTCTTAATCTTTTCATTCTCTATGACTGACATATGATACATGCCAATGTTCAGAAGAGGGGCATTAGATTGTAATTGAATCTCATGTTGTATTTCTCATTTTGGAGGCAAACGTTTTGGTTCTTTAAACAATTCCTTATAAGAATCTACTATTTCAACCAATTTGTCCTTAAACTGAGAACACACCCTTGAAAGGCATCATACTTATCTTTAGGTTGTTCTTTAATAATCATGAGAATATACTTTTTACTTGAATTTATTAGCCTTTCAAGATTCATTTCACCATCATATATTGGCAAACTCAAACTTAACATCAAGCTTCAAAAAAGGAGATTTCTTTGGTTTCTTTTGTGAATCTGAATCTAAACTTGAATGATAAGAGAATAAAGAAGAAGAAGATGAAGATGGAGGAGAAGGAGGTTCATTACCATCAGTTTTTTCCTTGCCCTTTTTCTCTTTCGTGTCTTTAGAAGATGAAGCTGCATCTCTAGTCTTCTTGTCTTCATAAAGTTCTGCAATCATCCTTTGCATATTAAAGAACATTTGTTGATATTGCTCCCCTGCAACGACCTTTGTTTCAAGACCTTCTCCTTCATTTGGCTCTCCCATCTTCAACTTTTGAGAGACTTTCCTCTTTCCAATCTCTAGATTTATCTTCTCACGTTTCCCTTCTCCACGTCGCAACCTGCATCTAGTCAACATTCACATTGGCAAATATCCTACTTATACATGATCAACCTCGCTCTAATACCAAAATATGATCCAAAAACAACAGAATTGACTATTTGCACAATTTCACCAAATATTAACTAAAGTTGCCTTTAAGTGAATAAATGAAGAAAATTTATTTTTAAGTACCTTAAACATAAAACTTGAAATCTGAAATTAAGCATGAACAACAGAGAATAAGAAGCAAACACAGAAAACTTGATGATGTAATTCGTCCCTCCTGGACTACATCTCCGAGTCCGCTTCCAATGGGTGTCCGTTGTATTAAAAATGCTCATAAAGTCTCTTTACATCAAATTCACCATTCTGGAATCTACTCACAGGCATCAATGGTTACATTCAACTGATGGCTCTCGGCCTCAGCTTTCCAACGCAACTTTCAGATTAAAAAAAGGCCCAATATTGGCCAAGTTATGCCTCAAAAGGCATATTACAGGCACAAGTAACACAAGTTCGACAGACACACTTTTCAACTATCTGGCTTCGGCGCAGTGGCAATACCTTTTATATAGCTCACGGGAGGTCTCGAGGTCAAACACATGGGCCTCCCTCACAATTCCCTTCTCCACATCGCAACCTAGATCTAGTCAACATTCACAATAGCAAATATCCTGCTTATACATGATCAACCTCCCTCTGATACCATAATATGATCCAAAAACAACAAAATTGACTATTTGCACAATTTAACCAAATATTAACTAAGGTTTTCTTGAAGTGAATAAATGAGGAAAATTGATTTTTAAGTGCCTTAAACATAAAACTTGAAATCTGAAATTAAACATGAACAACAGAGAATAAGAAACAAACACAGAAAACTTGATGATGGAGTTCGTCCCTCCTGGACTACATCTTCGGGACCAGTTCCAATGGGCGTCCATTGTATTAAAAATGCTCATAAAGTCTCTTTACATCAAATTCGCCATTCTGGAATCTACTCACAGGCATCAATGGCTACTGTCAACTCATAGCTCTCGGCCTCAACTTTCCAACACAAATTTCAAATTACAAAAAGGCCCAATATTGGCCAAGTTATGACTCAAAAGACATATTACAGGCACAAATAACACAAGTTCGACATACACACTTTTCAACTCTCTGGCTTTGGCGCAGTTGCAATAGGTTTTATATAGCTCACGGGAGGTCCCGGGGTCAAACAGACAAGCCTCCCGGTATTAGCTTTGGTGTTGAAGTTTCTAAGTCTACTAGTTAGAAACCCTCCATGCACTTTATCTGATTTATTCCTACCTACTTGTTCCATTACTTAACAAGTTATTTACAATGTAAATACTAAAAATAAACACTAGTGCATGCTCAACATATTATAGATCAACAACTGAAAGAAACAGAAACAATCACACCAAATGACACCGTTATTTTTGGACCAATGTCCCCGGAAAAACCCAATCTAGGAAAATCGTTGCAGCTATCTGAGGGTTTTCTTATTAAGCAATATCAGAGTACAATCTAGGTGCCGAATCTGGCCTACCCAACAGAGAATTTCCTTGGCAGTAATACCTCTCAGTTTGAGACAAATTTTCCGGCTGAAACCCCGAATAATCCTTCCAGTAGCTCCTCAACTCCAATCTGCCCCAGAAACCCCAGCATCTGCCTTTCTGGACTGCATCACCCCCTCTCTGCCCAATGTTGGCCCTGCGTCACCCTAAATGGGTCTGCATCAGCCTTAGGAGGCCCTGCATCAGCCTTCTGGCCCTCTGCGTCAGCAACGCTGGCCTCTCTGAAGCTCTACGCAGCTCCCGGCTACATCTGCATGGCCCTGCGTGAGCCTTGCCTGCTACTGCATCACTCTCTTTGGCTACTTGCTTCTCTTCCAGCACTATCTCTGCCTCTCTGTCTCTCTGTACTCAATGCCCCTCAGCTGCAACTCCGATCACTGATTCTATCTCTCTTAGCAAACTCCGCTCTAGAGAATGGAATGACTAATCACTCTAGTGTGCTCTCCAAGTGACCCTCAAGCCTCCTCTTATACTTTTCTCGTTGACACATCAACGGTCGAGATTAAGTCCCTAATCAATGACTAAGATTAGATTTGGCTTGATCCATGTCTTTTGGACCACTCTAACACGGTTTCATATTAATTCACATTAATATTTTAATTTCGCTAAGTTTAGACTTAGGGACTCCATTAAAAATATTAATTATTTTAATATCTCTTGAACTGTTTAGAATCTACCCAGACCATTTCTGGGTATTGGAGATCTCATGTGCCCCAACCTCTCCAACAAATTTAGTGGCTAAAGCACATCCGATGCTACCCCAAATCAACACTCCCTCTCAGCGAGGAGTGTGCTCTAGTAATACTCCTTACTGAGTATCACCCTGATCATCTGGCACCAGTCCCTGTGTTGATGCTAGGCCTGCTGCCCACCATCCTCTACATTGTTGTATCATGTACTACTGCCCATGGTTCTGCCACTGCCATTGCCGCATCTGTACGACAGCTCCCTTTGCATTCGTGTCGCACCTGGTCCTTCTCCCAGCACTGCATCCGCACCGCACCACCTCTCATCATGTTGCATCGTGCTGCCCACTTCTGCACTTCAACTCAGTTACTAAGAAGTAAGTAACTGATCTCCCAACTCTAACCTCCCTGTTGGGCTAGAGACCCTCCTAATGCTAAAGCTCCCTCTGTCGCTGACAAGTGCTCCCTCTCTGACCTCTGCACTGCTGCAACAACTCCCTGCATCTCGCACTGTTGCACACCTCTCTGTGCCATCCTGCACTGGTGCAACACTCCCGTGCCTCTTGCACTCCTGCAGCTTGCTAGCCTCGCGTTGTCTCGGGACTCCTGCACTGTAGCTCTCTCTGCTGCTCCATTCACATCCATCTCTACCCGACTCAATCGGTCCTACTACTCCTCTTTAGGGCTCCCGTAGCATGGTCTAATCCAAGAGGCTGGGTACTTCAAGGATCCTGCCCCTCATCGCCTGTACTCCGCCTTACTACAGCTCGATATCTCCCCACTTCCGCTCAAGTGGTGCGTGTGCACTCATGGCACAATCATCGTCTGTCAACACTTCCTTCTCTGCCCTTGCTGGCGCTGCCTTAGTCTCGGAAGACTCTCCCTTACTGTTCTTCCATGGACACTGGGTCGCATAATGAGCCAGCTCCCCACAGTGGAAGCACTTGATCTTGGAGAAATCCTTCTTCTTCCACTTTTCCTGCTTTCCCTCAAATGCTAGGGCAACATCTTCCTCCTCCTGCTTGACACTGATCCCCTTGCTACTGCTACCCGTCTTCAACTACCGTCTGATCTCTTCTTGGCGAAGAGCATCTCACATCTCATCCCAAGGTGAAAGTGTCCCTCTGCGCAATATACTCTTGACAAATACCTCTCAATCTTCTGAGACTGCATTCAAGGTCGTCCTCACCATCAATTCCTGATCCGGCGTGACTTCTACAGCAATCAACTAATCTCAGATCTCGTTCAGTCCTCTAAGGAAGGTGTCAATCGATTCTCCCTTCTTCATTTGATACAACCTCAACTGATTCTCAAGTAGCATTCTTCTCTGCACAGAAGTATGTTGGTACAATTTCTTGAGGGCCTCCCACATCTCATATGTCGTTTCCTTCTCGGCAATGTGTGGTACTACATGGTCCTTGACCTAGTCAAGGATGATGCTCTTGGCCCTCGCCATTGCCTCCTCGTACTTGTCGTTATCATTTGTGTCGACTGGGATAACTATAACCCTCAAGGCGAAGTTCTTGACACGATTTCTATCAACTACGGAGAAGATTTTGTCCTTCCAGACTGCTAAGTTTGACGCTCCGTCCAGCCTGTCTTGGTCTCTTACTCCGTGTAGTGCCACGATGCTCTTCTACTTCCCTCGTGGAAGTTCTCAATCTGACTCCCTCTGAGTCTCGATTTCCCTCCTCGAAATCCTTTTGCCGATGTCAGATTTCCATCCTGAAAATCCTTCTATCGATGTCAAGATGCCCCCTACTCTAATCGTCTATGCAACCGGATCACTGATCCGGGTTTCTCGGCTAGAAACCCTCGGTAGCAACTCCCTCCTCTTGGCCTTACCCTGTCAGGTATTATTCTGACTACAGTACCTCACCAGCTCCACTCTTCAATATTCCCACAGCCTTCTAACCCCAGCAACCTAAAGGTGAGAGCTCCTCGGCGCTGCGCAATCCCGACACCAGCAACCCGGCCTCCTCAGCCAACTACGTCAGCCCTCCTAGCTTCTACGTGGCTTGCATGAGGCTCCCTTTGCCTTCCTTAGCCTCCTCCTAGCTCACCCTTGATGATGCAAGCACTGCACCACCCTTCCCTTGTTGTTGCTCTGCTAGAAACAGCTTTTGTCACCTAGGGACAATTGTTTTCTGCTGCTATTGCTCCGCTCAGCTGATGTCCTCAATCTTCTTGTGATCTGCAATCACGCTCTGATACCATGTTGAAGTTTCTAAGTTTGCTAGTTAGAAACCCTCCATGCACTTTATCTGATTTATTCCCACCTACTTGTTCCGTTACTTAACAAGTTATTTACAATGTAAATACTGAAAATAAACACTAGTGCATGCTCAACATATTACAGATCAACAACTAAAAGACACAAAAACAATCACACCAAATGACACTATTATTTTTGGACCAATGTCCCTAGAAAAACCCAATGTGGGAAAACCAGTGCAGCTATCTGAGGGTTTTCTTATTAAGCAATATCAGAGTACAATCTGGGTGTCGAATCTGGCCTATCCAAAAGAGAATTTCCTCGGCAATAATAACTCTCAGTTTGAGACAAATTTCCTGGCTGAAACCCCGAATAATCCTTCCGGTAGCCCTCAGCTCCAATCTGCCCCAAAAACCCCAACATCTGCCTTTCTGGACTGCGTCACCCCCTCTCTGCCCAGCATTGGCCCTGTGTCACCTTGAATGGGTCTCCGTCAGCCTTAGGAGGCCCTGTGTCAGCGTTTTGGCCCTTTGCATCAGCAACGCTGGCCTCTCTAAAGCTCTGCGTAGCTCCCGACTAACTCTACGTGGCCCTGCGTGAGCCCTGGCTACTACTGCGTCACTCTCTCTGGTTACTTGTTGCTCTTCCAGCAATATCTCTGCCTCTCTGTCTATCTATACTCAATGACCCTTAGTTGCAACTCCGATCACTGATTCTATCTCTCTTAGCAAACCCCGCTCTAGAGAATAGAATGACTGATCACTCTGGTGTGTTCTACAAGTGACCCTCAAGCCTCCTCTTATACTTTTCTCGTTGACACATCAACGGCTGAGATTAAGTCCCTAATCAACGGCTAAGATTAGATCTAGCTTGATCCATGTCTTTTGGACCATTCTAACACAGTTTCATATTAATTCACATTAATATTTTAATTTTCCTAAGTTTAGACTTAGGGACTCCATTAAAAATATTAATTATTTTAATATCTCCTGAACTGTTTAGAATCTGCCCAAACCCTTTATAGGTATTGGAGATCCCATGTGCCCCAACCTCTCCACCAAATTTCGTGGCTAGAGCACATCCGATGCTACCCCAAATCAACATTTGGCAATTCATAGTATTATGTTACAACTATATAATAATCTGCACCATATATATCATATGGTCTATCCAAAGGTTTTAACAAAGACCCGACGGTGGTATAATGTTGCAACCCATGGCATTTAATTTATAACCAAAATTAAACATAGGCTTTGGTTAATACATATGTACCGATGGTGAAGGCATATCTCAACCCGTGGCATATGGTATATTGTTTGGTTGAAACTTTGTTATAACCCCTGGGTTGTATTTAACAATGTTAACCTCCCACCATAAGTGGCATAAAATACAGTTTAACTTTGGCATATGCGCTTGTAACGTATAGTTTGATTGCGCGCCAATTGGAAACTCCAGTGTGTTGTTTGGTAGCACCGATAACAAACTTTGGGTTTGGCGGTCCTACCGGATATGGCAGGCTCCGCCAACCCTTCCCACCATACCAAACACACCATAGTTTAAATAAAAACTCGCACCCATGTTTAATAAAGTAAAGTAGTGGCTTGTTGGTAATGTTTTGTGATGTCGACCCGGTGGTCGCAGGTTTGAACCACACCTTGGCGCTTTGACCTCTTCGCTTGGTAGTTTGACTGCCACGTACCCTGCCATGAGACTACCACATGCCCTGTTCTGAGACTGCCATTTGGTCTATTCTGAGACTATCACTTGGCTTGCTCTTGCCTATTTGGGAAAACTTCAAAATGCGTTTTCTCCCTAATACGGAGGCTATTTTGAAAACCAAACATACCAATGGAATCAGCGCAACGAGCTCTTCGACTTGGCGCTGGTTTCATGAGCATCTGAGACTGTAAAATTTTGAGCATTTCGAGGATCCTCCTAGATCAACAATAGTTACAAAATTGCTTCAACAGAAATTTCCTAGCCAAAGATCAAGATGCCTAGAAACTCAACTCACTCTCTAATTTATAGATAAATCCTCCAAATGGAAAAATAATGGCTAATTTCTTTGATCCTTGTCAAAATAATATTGGTCATTGATAAACACTTCAAGATCTTTTAATCTTGGCTGTTGATTTTTTATTTTTGAGGAATTTTCCAATTTATCATTTAATTCTATTTTAATTAGCTCAAAAATAATTATTTTGAGCTAATTTCTTCACAAATTTGACCTTGACTTAACCACTAAGGTCCAAGGGTCCAAATTTTCTTGAAATATACAATATTGTCTTGGTGGAAGACCTTTAAAAATTGACTCTTTTAAGACCCACAATTTTTTCCATTTAGAGAATTTATTTTCCTAAGACAATTTAATTTGACTCTAATTAATTAATTTTTTGGCTTAGGATTTAATTTTATTTTGCCAGAAAAACTAATTAATTTACACATCAGGGGATTTAATTATTTTTCCAACCCTCTCATACATAAGATTTTCATTTACAAGATTCAAAGAGGGAATACACATTCGTCTTACACCTTCAAGACATAACCCATCTGCGACACAATATGATCTAGTAAACCAAGTGATTTGTAATAAAATAATTTAGCCAATTAGCTTAAATTATTCTCAAACCACTTTTACATCAAACTCGACTAAAAACACTAGGACTCACCTAATAATTCAACAATAAATTTCACCCTAGATTTGGGGGTTTAAGTTGGGGGGAAAAATCTCTTCTGAGAAGCCGTGTTAAAAGACACAGGTAATCGGTGAGGTTAAAAAACCTCCTAGGATAAAATTCGTCATCAAATTATAGGCTTACGTAGCTTGTTACATAGACTCAAGGTTTTACTAAGATCATTTAAAATATATAACTTGCAGAATGGGGTGACCATGACACATGGACTGCTGATAGGTTATCTGATCCTGTTGGAAAAAATTGGCACTTCCGCTTGCTTGGAACTTTGACAATTTGAGTGCAACATGGTCAACACTAGGAAAAATATCTGCTTGGCAATCAATACCCTAAGTTAATTCTATTGAAATTTCTAAGTCTAACACATCAGAAATCCCTATTACATTATCTGGTTTATTGTCTCCTACTTGTTATTTCCATTAACAAGTTATTTATAAATATAAATACCGAAATAAACACAAATGCAACATCAACACATATACAGATCACCAACTGAAATAACTGAGACAAACGCACAAGGGACACCGTTATTTTTGGACAATCGTCTCCGGAAAAACCCAATGCGAGAAAACCGATGCAGCAGATATGAGGGTTTTATTATTATGTAGTTTTTGAACACAACTAGGGTGGCAGAAATGGCTCACCCAACAGAGAATGCCCTCGGTAGTAGTACCTCTCTTTGGAGATAGATATTTCGGCTCATCAGCAACCGGATTATGAACCCCATAGTGATTTTTCCTTAGCTGGACAACGAAAGTTGCTCCTAGCTTCCCTCTGGAACTGCGTCAGCCTCCTTCGGCTCTGCGTCATCTCACTAGCTCTCAATCTACCCCACGAAAATCACCCACGTTGCCTCTTGGCCCTAGGTCAACTCTACTAGCCTCTACGCAGCTATTGTAGCCTCTGCGTCAGTCTTCCAAGATACCTCTGTGTCAATCTTCCCAGCTGCCTCTGCGTCGACCTTCCCAGGCTCTGCACTGTCTCTCTTGCACTATCACTGCCTCTCTGCTATGTATTCTCAGCCTTCTGTCGCACTGCCCCTCGTTGCAACAAATCATTGGTCCGATTCTCTCAGCAAAACCCGCTCCAGAAAATCGAACTAACTAATCAATTTTGGTGCATCTCCAACTGACCCTCAAGCCTCCTCTTATATTTTTCCTGTTGAATCTTCAACGGTCGAGATTAAGTCTCTAATCAACAACTAAGATTAGATTTGGCTTAACCCTCATCTCTTGGAACCTTCTAACGCAAAATTATATTAATACACATTAATATTTTAAATTTCCTAAGTTTATATTTAGGACCCCATTAAAAAGATTAATTATTTTAATATCTCCTCATCTGCGTAGAATTTCTCCAAACGATTTATGGGTTTTGAAGATCTCATGTACTTTAGCCTCTCCACCAATTTTCATGGCTACAACACATCCGATGCTACCACAAATCAACAAGTTCATGGTAAAGCCAAAAAGGGTTCACTAGGCAATAGCGAGGCATAATCTGAGGTATGTTTGTGGCACAGTCGAGTGTTGGTCGAGATATACTCCAGGGGATGACGTCAGACTTTGTGGGTACACAGATGCAGATTGGGCAGGAAATTCAGTGGGCAGGAAAAGTACCTCCGGGTACTACTTCAATGTTGGATCAGGGATGGTTTATTGGTGTAGCAGGAAGCACAAGTCAATAGCATTGAGCATTGTCGAAGCAGAGTATATGGTAGCCAGCACAGCTACGTGCGAAGCTATATGGCTTCGAAAGTTGCTAATAAGCTTGTTCAGGCAAAGGATGGAGGCGACCAGTGTCTGCTGTGATAATCAAAGTTTCATAAAGATCTTTGAGAATCTAGTGTTTCATGACAAGTCGAAGCACATCGATATTCGGTGTCATTTCATCAGAGATTGTGTACAACGTGGAGCAGTCCAACTACAGTATGTTCCCACAGAAGAGCAGGTTATAGATATACTCACGAAAGCTCTAGGGAGAACTAAGTTCATCTATTTTAGAGAACAAATGGGTATGGTGGAGAACCCGTTTCAGTAGCAGGGACCGGGTACGTAGGATGATTTTTAGTTGTAGATGTTGCAATTGCAGCAGCAACAAATGAGAGGGCGTTGCAGTGCAGATGGAGTGTTGGCAACAGTTTAGCAAGGTCAGCAGCAACACAGATGCAGTGAATATCAGAGTTGCGCAGTAGTTGGTGGGCAGTATAGCCAGACATCAGCAGCGTGACAGAAGATGATACAGGGACAGGGTGTTGCTACTGGGTGTGCAGTAGCACTAGGACACATTCCTCGGTAAGGGGGAGTGTTCTTTTTTGTAGCATCGGATGTGTTCTAGCAATGAAATTTGGTGGAGAGGCTAGAATACATGAGATCTCCAAAACCCAAAAATCGTTTCTGGAAATTCCGCCTAGAAGTGTCTCAATTAGATTATTAACCGTTTTTTAAATATTTCTTAAGTCTAAACTTAGGGAATATGGTTAATTAAACAATATTAATTCAGATAATGTGAAAATCATCTAGAAACTCACACGGATCAATCCAAAGATTATCCTAGCCATTGATTAAGTTCTAATCTTGGTCGTTGGTGCTCCAACAGAGGATTATAAGAGGAGGTCGATGTGGTGATGGAGAATACACCAGTGTAGATACTCAGTCTGAAAATTTCTAAACTGAAATTCTACTGCAGCAACTGATTTATTTCACCTACTTATTCTTCACAATAAGTTATTTACGAAATCCCTTCAACAAATATTAAAATAAATTCTACTGCAATTATCACATAATAACACAGAGAAAATACATGCACAAGAACCAATCACATCAACACAGTTGTTTTTGGACAATTGTCCCCAGAAAAACCCAATGCGGGAAAATCGGTGCAGCAAATGAGGATTTTATTAATCTTCAACAACAATCGCTTTTACAAGGAATGATTTTATAGAGAAACTGAAAGAAAACACTTGAGACTTTCCCCTTCTGACTTTTTGACACTTTGGAGACCCTTCTCTCACTCCTGTGTCACCTCTGCGTGGCTCTATATCCCTCTACGTCAACCTGCATGAGGACTACATCTCTCCTCTGAACTGCGTCTCTCTCTGCGATGTCTCTCACTATCCCTGCGTCACCCCCTCCTTAGTCAGTCACTGTTGTTGATGCCCTCCTCTTCCTCCACCCTGCAACTCTCCCTCTGAAATCAATCTCCTTCTCTTGAGAATCGATTTTCCTTGAGATACTGAATATCTGCCAGTGTGCCTCCAAATTATCCTCAAGTCTTCTCTTATACTTTTCTTGTTGATGAATCAATGGCCGAGATTAAGTCTTTAATCAACGGCTAAGATTAAGATAGACTTGATCCTCGTCTCTTAGAAGTTTCTCACCCTTATCTTTATTAATACCCATTAATATTTTTATTTTCCTAAGTTTAGACTTAAGAACCCATTAAAAATATTAATTATTTAATAACTCCTCATCCAGGTGGAATTTCTCAAAATGATTTCTGGGTCTTGGAGATCTCATGTGACTTAGCCACTCCTCCAAATTTCAAGGCTAGAGCACATCCGATGCTATCAAAAATCAACACTCTCTCTTAGTGAGGAATGTGCTCTAGTAATGCTTCATCGTAGAAACATCACACTGATCTTCTGCATCAATTCCTGTGTTGATGCTTGGCCTGCTGCCTCACATCCTCTACACCGTTACTTCCTGTACTGTTGCCCATGACACTACCACTGCCACTGCTACATTTGTACTGCTGCTCCCTCTCAATATGTTGCATCATGTTGCCCATAGCACTGCCACTGCTAACTGCTGCATTGCAACTCCGACACTTATCCACTTTTGCTACTAAAATGGATTCTTCACCATCCCCATCTTCTCCCTGAAATAAACAAACTTTGTTCTTCCTGGAGCCTTGGTGAGGATGTTTGCCACCTGTTCTCCTGTAGGAGTGTACCTCAACTATACTGCTCCTCGTTGGACACAGTCTCTAACAAAGTGACACCTGATATCAATGTGCTTCGACCAATCATGAAATACCGGATTCTCAGAGAGCTTGATTCAACTCTGATTATCACACAAAATCCTGGTCAACACCATCCTTCTCCTGAATAGATTCACAAGCAATTTCCTAAGCCATATGGCTTCACACAAAGCTATGCTAGCTGCCATATATTCTGCTTCAGCTGAGCTCAGTGCCATGGATTTCTGTTTCCTACTACACCAACAGTTCATTCTTGATCCAATGTTGAAACAGTACCCAATTGTACTTTTCTGATCTACAAAACTTCCAGCCCAATCTGTGTCAGTGAACCCACTCAGGCTGATGCCATTGCCTTAGGTGTACAATAGTCCATGCTCGATTGTTCCTTGAATATACCTGAAAACATGTTTGGTTGTTTCCTAGTGCACCCTCTTGCGTTCCACCATGAACTGATTGAGGGTGTTGATAGCGTAACAAATGTTTGGCCTGGTATTGACCAGATACATCAAGGACCCTATAAGTTGCGTGTACAAGGTGGGATCAACGTCTTTATCTTTTGATGCATCAATCTTCTTCCAGTTGGTGATCATTGAAATAGCCATAGATCTACAGTCCTGCAGCCTGAATCTCTTCAAGGTCTCTATAGCATATCTCCCTTGTCCAAGGAAGATCTCACCCTTCTGCTGCCAAACTTCCAACCCCGGGAAATAATGCATTTGTCCCAAATCCTTCATGTCGAATTTTGTCGCTAGGTTCTTCTTGCAGTCTTTGATGAGCTTGGATGATCCTGTCAGGAAAAGATCATCCACATATAACACTAGGATTAGCGGCTCATTCTCTACGACAAGATAGTAGAGATTAGGGTTTGCATCACTTTTGACGAAGCACATCTTCTGCAAGTAACCATCAATTCAACCATACCATGCTCTAGGTGTATGTTTAAGCCCATACAAGGCTTTCTTTAATCTACACACATGAGATTTCTTCTCATGTGTCTCAAAACCCTCTAGCTGTTCAATGTATACTTCCTCTTCTATTACCCCGTTCAAGAATGTCGTCTTGAAATCCATCTAGTGAATCTCCCACCCCATCTATGATGCAAGAGATATCACGGTTCCAATAGAAGTATCCCTGACTACTAGGTCAAAGGTTTCTTCGTAGTCTATCCCTTCCTTCTAAGCATACCCCTTAGCCACAAACTTGGCTTTGTATTTCTCCACACTGTCATCTGCAGCATCTTTGATCTTGTAGATCCATCTTGAACCTACCACCAGTGTTGCACTAATCGCCACAAAATCGCGATAAAATCGTTTTATCGCGATTTTTTCATAAAAATTGTGGAAAGAAAGAAAATAAGGAGGTGACCCAAGCTACCCCTGTCACAAGTAGAGGACGTGGTCTACCTCCTGTAGCTCCTAGTTCTTCAGCTTCTAGAGCACAGCAGAGTCTACTACCAACTCCACTGACATCTACATCTAGAGGGGCAAAGGAAATCAGTAGTATTAGACTTTAGTTAATTGGTTCATTTCATTGTATATGACATTATGACTCATGATATGAGATACATTATTATATTTTTTGTTGATATTTTGAGACTGAGTTGGGAGTCATGAGTCAAGACTTACTATTCAGGACATGATTCACTGTTATGTGTGATGTGGCACTAGAAATGATATTAAACATCTTATATGTTAGTTCTTTTATCATATTTATGTGTCAATGTATTTATTTTATGTTGTACATGCTTTAGATATTAAAAAAATTGCAAAAAAATGAATATTTTTGTATGTTACGATTTTTTCCCGATTTTTATGATTTTTTCCGATTTTTTCCCCACGCTGATAATATCCCGATAACGACTAGTGCAACATTGCCTACCACTGACTTGTCATGAGGCTTAGGTACCACTTCCCAGACATCATTGAGCATTATAGAACTGTATTCCTCCACCATAGCATATACCCATACTTGATGTTGAATGGCCTCCTGAAAACTAGAAGGTTCCCCAACCTAAGCTACTAGGGCCTGGTATCTGTCTGGTTGTCTTCACTCCCTTTTATTATTCCTGGGTGCACCAATGAAGTCCTCTGCATCCTGTAGAATCTGTCGAAGTTCCCAACTCGTTCTTCCACTGCTAGTGGGCACATTCATCAGCTCTTACTCTCCCTGAGATTCCTCTTGTTCTGAAGCTTTGTTTTCAGGAGAATTTCTTGTACTATTTTTTGCTGGTCAAAATGGTTGGACCAACGGTTCGTCTTTTGACTACTCCTCGAAAAGCATTTCTCAAGATTTCCTGAAAGCTCTCTCCACCATGAACTTTACATCCCGTCGAACCACTACCTTCCTACTCCCTGGAAGATAGACTCTATATGCCTTAGCATTCTCGTTATATCCCACAAGATATCCTTTCTCAGTAGTTTGATCTAATTTCTTTCTCTTTTCGTCGGGTATACGGCAATACGCTAAACTCCCAAATATCCTGAAATGACTAACTTCAAGTGTCTTCCCAGTGAAGACCCTTTCTGGAGTGATTTTGCCCAATGACGTGTGAGGAGTCCTATCCTTGACATAAACTGTCGTGTTGCATGCTTCTGCCCACAAATATTTGGGCATATCCTGATCATACAGCATTGCCCTAGTTGCTTCCACAATATTCTTGTTTTTCCTTTATGCTACCCCATTTTGCTCTGGATTGTAGGGAGTTGTCCACTCTCTTTTGATGTCTTCCTTAGCGCAAAAATCAGTGAAGTCCTTGTCAACATACTTTCCACCATTCTCTGAGCGTAACACTTTTATCTTCTTTCCTGTCAGATTCTCCACTAGTGCCTTGAACTCTTTGAATAGACCAAAAACCTCATCCTTGGTTTTCAGAAAGTAGATCCATGTCTTCCTGGAATGGCCATCGATGAAGGCGACAAAGTATTCGGCACCACTAAGAGTTTTTGTGGACATCGGTCCACAGATGTCTGAGTGTATCAACCCTAGCATACTCGTAGCTCTATTGTTACTTCTTGAAAACGTTGCTTTGGCATACTTGCCCAAAGTGCACCCTCTGCATACATCATCTCGTTCGGTACTTAGTTCTAGAACTCCTGATATTGTTTTCCTGATAATTCTCAGAGCCCCATGGCGCAAGTGTCCCATCCTTCTGTGCCAGAATTCATTCAAATCTTTGTCTGCATTGTTGCCTATCAGTGCCATTAGTGATTCTAGCTATAACATGTACAGCCTATTACTTCTTATTCCAATTTAGGCCTTCTTTTTCCAACTCGAGTGTTTGACATATACTTTCTCCTTAATAAAGAAAATGTCATAGCCCTTGTTTTGAAGATGAGATATGGCGAGTAAGTTCATCCCCAATCCTAGCACATGCAACACATTGGTTGCTCGAAGTCGCTCTCCTGCTTCGGTTTGAAAGACTACAGTACCTCTTCCTACTGGGGTACACTTTTCCTTATTTCCCATGGTGATCTAAAAATTCATTCTCTCTTCCTGATAATCTGAAAAACATTCTCAAATACCTGTCTATATACCAAACCTCAGAGGAGGCAGAGTTTGCTAGGCAAGAGACTTCTTCTTCCAATCTGGAAGCTAACATAGAATAATCGTGATCTATGTCCCTTATGCATTCTTCTGAAAATCTGTGTGAGTCCCTTTGAGTTGATGTCTCTACATCATGCTCTTGACCCATAGTCGATTTTTCTCTCTTGTTATCGGATCTCTACTCAGATAGCAAGTGAAAAATTCTAAATTGAAATTCTACTGCAACAACTTATTTATTTCACCTACTTATTCTTCACAATAAGTTATTTACGAAATCCCTTCAGCAAATATTAAAATAAATTCTACTGCAGTTGTTACATAATAACAAAGAGAAAATACATGCACAAGAACAATCACATCAACACAGTTGTTTTTGGACAACTGTACCCGGAAAAACCCAATGTGGGAAAACCGGTGCAGCAAATGAGGGTTTTATTAATATTCAGCACAATCGCTTTTACAAGGAATGATTTTACAGAGAAACTGAAAGAAAACACATGAGACTTTCCCTTTCTAACTTTCTGACACTTTGGAGACCCTTCTCTCACTCCTGCGTCACTCTGTGTGGCTCAGTGTGGCTCTCAGTGGCTCTATGTCCCTTCGCGTCAACCTATGTGAGGGTTGCATCTCTCTCTGCGTTGTCTCTCACTGCCCCTGCGTCACCTCCTCCATAGTCACTCACTGCTATTGATGCCCTCCTCTTCCTCCACCCTACAACTCTCCCTCTGAAATCGATCTCCTCTTGAGAATCGATCTTCCTTGAGATACTGAGTATCTGTCAGTGTGTCTCCAAATGATCCTCAAGTCACTCACTGCTACTGATGCCCTCCTCTTCCTCCACCCTGCAACTCTCCCTCTGAAATCGATCTCCTCTTGAGAATCGATCTTCCTTGAGATACTGAGTATCTGTCGGTGTGTCTCCAAATGATCCTCAAGTCTTCTCTTATACATTTTCCTGTTGATGAATCGATGGCCGAGATTAAGTCTCTAATCAACGGCTAAAATTAAGATAGACTTGATCCTCATCTCTTAGAAGTTTCTCACCCTTATCTTTATTAATATCCAGTAATATTTTTATTTTCCTAAGTTTAGACTTAGGAACCCATTAAAAATATTAATTATTTTAATAACTCCGTATCCGGGTGGAATTGCTCAAAACGATTTATGGGTCTTCGATATCTCATGTGCCTTAGCCCCTCCTCCAAATTTCAAGGCTAGAGCACATCTGCTGCTACCAAGAATCAACACTCAGTTGCCGAGGCAGTTCGATTTTCTCAGTAGCCGCAGCTCAGCAAAGAAGATAGAGTCAAGGGGTGAATAGCAGGTGGAAGAGGAGGGCAACCACATTCCGAGAGGAAGGTTTCCAGTCCCCGGAAGAGGCAAAGGAAGGAAGGCCAAAATTCTCAAAGGGCTAGCATCAACTCTGCGTAGAAAGTGACACAGGGAGCTCAGCGCAAAGGCTAGGGTGGCAATTTCGGAGGTAGAAAATAGTTGTGGGGTGAGAGAAAATTCTCACGATAATTTTGCCAGTATTTTCCTCAGATTAGATTGCTAGTTGGGCATCTAAATTATTGTACTCAAAATTGTTGCTGAAGAATAATAATAAAACACTCATCTGCTGCACCAATTTTCCCACATTGAGTTTTTCCGAGGACAATTGTCCAAAAATAATTGTCAAAATTCTTGTATGTGCTAGAATTTCTCTGTTTTCAGTATTTTATTTTCCGTAGTATTTTTATGGTGAAAATTGCAGTTGTGATTTTATTCATTGTTTGTCGTAGCAAATAAACTTCATAATAAAATTTTTAGTTAGAAGAATAATTTCCAGTTGCTGCAATAGATAAAAAAATTCACAATAGACACCACCTGAGACTTGAATAACTGTCTGAGCTACACAAACTAACAAAGTGCTAGGGTTAATGAGGAATACTAAGAGAAGATTAGGGGTGAAAAAGGCATCTTTGATATTCTTGGAGAGATTGCTCTTGTGTGATGCTAAGGTTTACTCTTATGATGATTAGGGCTTGTGCTATAGATGTAAACCCTAGAGAAGAACATGAGACAGAAAATGATGACAATTCTTATGTCTCTTCTTGTAGCACTAAGGTTTTTACCCTAGAAGACATGGAGAGTAGAGTTAATGCCTTCCATGATTTTGGAGCCTTGATATTTTAGGATGTAAGGCTAAGGAAAGATCATGAAGCTCTTATATTCTTAACGATATCAACGTCTTGGTGATGATGCAAATATGGAAGACCTAGGGTTTGGGGATTCAAATTCTAGGATAGACATGTAGATTTAGAGGCTAGCACTAGAGTTGTCTTGCCATGTTCTTTTGTGATGCAACATAGCTAGGGTCTCCAAACATTAAGGAAAACAATCATGCTAGTGTGGAGAGCTTCTATGATACAAGCTTCTTGTTAAAGGCAAGGAGCAATTGCTAGTGTTGATTATTGCTTGTTGGAAATCTTTGTTGGTGGCTACGGGTATTGTGGTTCCCCTAGCTAGGGTTTTGGAGAGCTTGAAAGATTGTATCAGGTTTGTAATAAAGCTGTGATATGAACATGTAGTTCATTCTTATCATTATATGAAGTTTATAGCTGCCCATACTTGTCTAAATGCAGATTTTTCAGCATTCATTGTCTTCTTGATTTGGTAATTTCAAGCACTTATTGTTCATTCTGATTGGACGTATTTAAGGACTGAAATTGTTGAGTGATTCAACAAAAGTCTTGAAGATAATAGGCTAAAGTCCAGATCAGCCCTAAGGTTGAAGTTCACAGGGACTAGATCCAGGAAACCTCAGGTGTGAGGTGGGATTTTTGAATTTGCAATAAAAGTCATAAACATAAATTCTAACATGCCCATGCATGTGTGGTCTAGCAGGCAGCAACAAGTTTATTGGGCTTGTCCTAGCACAGAAACCCAGGTTCAAAAGCCCTCCCAGTGAGTTCAGATGAGGCTAAGTGTGAGTCCTAGGTGATTTTAATGGCATAGAATTGCCCCTCAGGCACATCCGAATGGCCAATGGACAGCTGTAAGATACTATAAGCAGCATTTCCAAAAAGAAAAATAAATAAATATAATACATTAAAACAAATCATGCACATTAATTAACTTTGCAAACTTCCAACATGCATATTAGCACAATATGGTTATGAACTTACCAGAAATATGAAAGATGCTCAAAAATAAGTAATTATATGACAAGTATATTTTATTCTTATCAGCGTGATAAATTACCCATTCAGCGTTGGTGGAGAAATTTGAGTTCCATTTACACATTGACTGAGGTCAATTAGTTCAAAGGCTTTAGATGTCAATCTAGAATCACTGTGCAATGAGCAAACAGAAGAATTTAACTTTGATCCCTCGTGTTGATCAATGTTGTTAGGGGAAGTCTCCGAAGATGTCGAAGCAGTTTCATCTAATATATTCTGCAAGGTAGAGCCTTGTGAGGGCATATCAATCAAATCTTGTGTGTGATTAACCATGACTGATGAAAACAGCTCCTGGATTGATACAAATAGGCCAGCAACAGACTTTTCCTCTTCCAGCAAAGCAAGCTGCAATAAACCCAAATAAACCACTGAAATGTTATTCAAGTGAAAACATAATAACAAAACACTCGATGACCAAGAGGATAGCACAAAACCATTGTAATTGTATAGCACCCATTATCATTCAATCACCTTTGCAGGGCCCTGGTCAAGAACTGCAAATTGGAGGGGGACTCTCATGTTTCGACTCAAATGCATGTGCTCTAACATACTCTTAACGTGGACTAAGTACACCATTTCTTCAATGACCATAACCCTTAAAAAATGTAGTATTAAAGACTCCTGCACAATAACCATGTAAACCATTTTACAGAGTATCACAACAGAAAATGCACACCAAACAATATACAGATTTGGGAGAGGCATGATCAAGAAAGGTTAGTTGTTCCCACACGGATTTGGAGTGTGTATTGACAAACAACATGACTAATTCATATAAAGCCATAGAGTTCATTTTATATTGCACAGTGCAATAAGAGCTAGAAAAAGAAGGATTGTGCGTGCAATATAGACCAAAGTATACAGTTTCTTCTTATGACAATAACCTCCAAATACTCTAATACCCTGCAAGCAAATGGCTGTCTGAAAATTATATCCTAAGCATAATCACAGCAAAAGGAATGTAGCGGACAATATCTATGATGAGGAAAAAAAAATATTTCTTCATGGATTTGGAGTATTATTGACAAACCAAATTATCAAAACAAGAATATCCGCAAAAACTTTCAAACTCCATTTTATGCTCTGTTGGAGGAGCAAGCAGAGAGCTTCAACATTAAATATTAATATGTGAGCTTTTGCATTATGTGGCCATCTTAAGTTAGTGTTGGATAACACTAGTATTAGGTACAGGTGACCAGTATATTACCATAAATATCAAATGTTAGTATTTGGCAGTTAAACCACCATAACAAGTCAAACGTGTTATAATTAATCTATGTGGGAAATGGTGTAATGGGAGAGGGATTTGTTTGTGTAACATAGAAGCTGCCTAACTAGGACTAGCTCTGAAATGTATACTTGCACCAGTATTAGTATTACATTGTCTACTCTCTCTACTTCTGTGTGTGTTTCTTGTGAATTGTAATTGCACTTTAAATCTTTTTAAATGTTATCAAAGTAGGTTTAAGGATTATTCCCAGTGTGGCCTATGATTGTCTGCAATCCAGAAAAGGTTTGTCCCAATGTGAACAGAAGATATCTCAAATTTCAAATGGAAACCAGCAAGTTAAGTCTATGAGCACTTTGCAGAGGAAAATAAACCTAGTGACAGAGGTTCTTCATTCTGAACAGTGTTATGGCTCAAAGTGTACTTAATGATAAAAGCCCTAATCCACGAGGCACAACCCAAGGGCAACTGCTAGGATAGTCACCAGTGACCACTGTCACCTCAGCAACCTGTCCTCTTCACTTTAAGCCGACTCTCCTCTGGCTCAAGGGGGTATCCCTAGTAGGATTACTAAGACCAAGCAATAAGCAATAAGGTGAAGTTGTGAAGTTGTGAGTAGCCAAAAACATTAAGTAAACCGCAAGATCAACACGTGAAAATCTTGGGTTGTATGAGGCCTTTTAAAACCAGAACCACATATATATGTCAACAATCTTTTGGATTTCTTTTAACCTTATGTTCGATTGGTATTGCAAATTTTTGAGAAAAGATCAGCAACACAGAAATAGATTTGGCGTTAATCCTGCTGCTATATTTTTAAACTGAACCACCTTGACCTTACCATACTATTATCTAGTCTCCTTTCAATTGTAATCGGTAAAATTCTGGTCTGGCCTCTGCTAGGAATTAGCCACTCGATGAGAACCAGTGCTGTACCAGTGTTTCCTTTCTGCCCGCTATACTGTGCTGGAGTTGCATTTTTTTATGTACTAGGGTTATTCAAAATGCACAAGTATGGGTTATTCACACTGCAAATGCTCTCAATACATTGAATAGATGATATGAGAAAGCCTGGCCACTGGAATGTAGGGATACAGAATCCCTCTTCAAATGTATGCCGAGGTGTCTTTTGTTCCACACAACCTGCTACAGGAAATAATACACAGGCATGGCAAGGAAACAATAGCTCCATATGATATCCTCGAGAAATAGTCTGCACAGGCATACTTTTAGAAGTACCCCTTTCTATCTTTCACAAACCTTTAGGCACAAATGATGAGTAACATTACCCAACAAATGGTGGGCGTCACCAACCCAATTGTACATGTGTGATAAAAGCCTCAATCCACAAGGCATAACGTAATGAAAACATCTCAAGACAGTCACCCACTGTCACCTCAGCAACCTTCCTCTCGCTTTAAGCTGGCTCTCCTCCGACTCAAGGGGGGTTTCCCTACTAGGATCACTAAGGCAATAGTCAAACAAGCACAAGGTGATGCCAATGGTAGCTTCAGTGAAACATATTTTTTGGAGATTTTTAGGGTTTTTTGTAAAGGAAAAAAAAAAGTGATGAAAGGATATTAAAATCAGCGCCAATTTCCTATTAGGGCATGAAGTCAAGAGGAATCAAGTAGCAGAATGAGATCAATAAGAAAACCCTCTTAAGTTGGTTACCTAGTGTGTGTGGACTAGGGAAAGAGGCTAGAAGCCAATAGAAATTAACCCCTTGGCTAATCAAGGAAAATTACACAGTCAGGACCCCACTAGGAAGGATCTCTCCATGGGGAAAGCTTGCAACCACAAAATCAAACCTACCCTAAACCAACAAAGAAGAGCCTCTAGATGCCTCCCTCAAAGTGACAAAGTTGCCCTTCAAATGGATCAATTTTTGCAGCCTTATGGTATCTTGAATAACCACAATAATGCCTTTGATGATAAAGAAAAGTAACCAAGAAATAACATATTCTAAGTTGATAACATAATTCACCACATAGATAAGCCCTTAACACAAAAATTCCTCAATTAAAGATATTTCCATTAAGCTCCAAGGAGAGGAGTGCTCTCACAATCCAACCTGTAACCCACCATTATGTGGGTGACATCCCTAGGAGAAAAAATTTCTCCAAGATGGTCCTCAGCCGGTAGCTAGCAGCCACCAACTAGCTCGTTGTGCCATGTCTCCGGCACCTAAGCCAACCATGTGGTCCCTCAACAATATGCCATGATCGTATGTTTAAAGGTGGACATCCAGAACCTAAAGGCATGCCTTGTCATTTGGTAATTGAGTATTTTATAGTTTGCTTATCATGGATACTTCTAGGCATGTATTAATGGGGGGATTCGGAGGAAATAATCGTCTAAGTTTGTGCTCATGTCCCCTAGACCCCTTTAAGATGTTAACCTTGGATTCTAGTCCCATGGGATCTCTTTTACAAACCATTTGGCTTTAGGGATGGTACTTCATAGGAAACCCTGATTTTGGTTGCATGGTCCTGCTCCCTCATCCACATATGTTGCCCCATTTCCACACATTATAACCCCATTCATCATTTCTCCCACCTGGGTCCACATTCCTCCGCTGTTGATTTATGGTCTCATTGACTGTGCTCTAAGCCTCAAAATTTGCAGGGAGGCTTGGATACATTCCACTCGGAATCAGTTTTATTAAAATAATTAATTATTTTTAATGGAGGCCTAAGTCTAAACTTAGGGAATTAAAATAGTTAAAGGGTATTAATCTAACTGTGGGTGAAACTTCTAGAAGAAGACAAGGATCAAGCCAAAATAATATGAGCCATTGATTAGAATCTAATCTAGGTCGTTCGATATCAACAGAAGGATTATACGAGGAGGATTGATGGGCATTTAGAAGACACATCGAGTGGGAAATCAGAGATAGAATTTCTAAAGAAAGCAGCGCAGCAGTTGCCATAGAGAAATTCGAAGTGATTTCTTGCAGTGAGGGGCAGGGATAGTTCCAGTTGGATACATTTCCTGATCCAAGAATACTCAGTAGAGGAGGCAGAGAGAGATCAGGGAGAGGCGGCACAGAGGCTAGGCTAGGAAGCGTACGCTGACGCAGAGGCAGCGCAGAGCCTTGAGGAGATCCGTATTTTTGTTGGAGAGGTAGAGTTCTGAAGCCGAAAGCCGGGGTGTGAGACCGGGAGGACAAAATCAAAAACTCAGATAGGCAAATCGATCAGCAGAAAGAGTGACGTTGTCCCTAGACGTTGTGATGCTATGCCTACGCAGTCATAGTGTGAGGTATTTCTCACTAATTTTCTGTCAGTCATATTCTTTGTATTGGATAGCCAACAAGGCGTCCACAGATTGTATTTAGAAAACTACTGCTTAATAATACAAACCCTCAGTTGCTACATCGGTTTTCCCACACTGGGTATTTTTGGGGACATTTGTCCAAAAATAACTGTGTAGATGTGTCTGATGATTATTTCTCTCTTATGTTGTATTCAGTTTCCGCAGTTTTTATTTGTGTAGGCTGCAGTGTATTTAATTTGATATTTGTCATAGCACACAACAAGTAAATTGTTTAATCGAATTAACAATTAGAAGAATTAACATCAGTTGTTGCAGTAGGAATCATGTAACTGATTTTTCACATGGTATCGGAGCACAGATCGTGAACGGAAGATCTCAAAAGCAAAAAGGAAGAGGAGTTCGAAATTATTGCAGATGTAGCAATAGCGCAGTCCTTGGGCCATAAGGTTGAAGTTTTGAGGAGAAATCGATTTCTCTGAGTGAGTCGACAGAGTAATTCAACCTCCAGACCGAAGCTTTCCAGAGGTGGAAGGGAGTAGTGTATTTTTCCTTGTAGAGCAGATCTTTAGCTGGGACAGAGATATTTTGCAGCAGTTGCTGGCGGAATAGCGTAAGTGGGAGAGAGAGAGACATTGTTGAGGGAATTCTTCCTCAAAGGACTTCCAACCAAAAAGTTTGATTTCTCAAGAGTTGAGCAGCAGCAGAGAGGAGTTGATCTACTAACTCCAGCAAGAAGTGTGTAGCCTAGCCTAGTACTGGTACTGCATAGAGGAGAGAGGAGGTAGTTCGACAGTTCGCTGGCACAAATGGCAGCGAATGGGTTGCAAGATCAGGATCGGTTGGAGGGAGCATCCAACTATGTGATTTGGAAGGCAAGGATCTCATGCCTTCTGGATGAGCATGATCTCAAGACCTACGTCGCTAGTGTGGTAGTTGTACCCGCGGATCCAAATCCGCTCAAGAAGTACAACGTCGAGATGGCGAAGGCCAAGTGATTGATCCTCGATGAAGTGAGGGATCATGTAATGTGTCACATTACCGACAAGGATACTACTCGGCAGATGTGGGAAGATTTGGCCACACTATATGAAGGATCTTCCGAGCAACGGAAGATGTACTTGGAGCAGAAGATGAGATCCAAGTAGGATGCAGAAGGGGGAATGCATAAATTCGTTCCTTACGAAGCTTCAAGAGATCCAAGACTTGTTGGCAATTGTGGGGTCAACACCTCAGCCTACCAAGATGGTGAGGATGGGCCTAAATTCAATCTCCGAAGAATGGCAACTGTGTGTCCAAAACATCCTCAGCAGAGAGAGATTGGAAGATTGGGAAGGGATGTGGGCCACTCTTTAGCAAGAAGAGATGAGGAGAGACTTAGTCAAGTGCAAACTTGATAGTCGCAGCAGCAATAGTGGGACGAAGCTAGAGGAGGAGGATGAGAATGCAGCTCTCGCATCTAAGGGGCAACAGGAGCAGCAGAAGAAAAAGAAAGATGTTTCGAAGATCAAGTGCTTCCAGTGTGGTGAACTTGGTCACTACGCTACATAGTGTCCTCTCAAGAAGAAGGACAAAGACAAGAAGCATGATCCAAAGGCTGCATCCGCATAGATCGAGGAGGAGGAATTTGGGTGGGGTGATATAGAACTGTAGTTTGAAAGAACTACAAATCGGCAAGATCATTGAGGATTCCAACTCTTGGATTAATACATTGCTACGAGAGCCCCGATTAGAAGTAGCACGATGGACTAGAGTCAGCTGGTGCAGAGGAGTGTCGGAGTGCAGAAGCAATGGCTAGGAGTGCCAGAGACTAAGCAAAGCAGAGCTAGAGTTGGCAGCAGCGCAATTGGCACAGCGCAGCGTTGGCAGCAGCGTAGAGGCTCCCGAGGGTCAGCGCAGAGACTAGCAGCAGTCAGAACTCCAACAACAGATGCATCATGCTAAACACCTGTTCAGTAAGTTTGGATGCTTTTCCATTGCTGATGCAGTAGTAGCAGCAGTTGGAGAAGGTTGCAGTGTAGATGGAGTGTTGGCAGTGGCAGTGCCAGCAGTAGCACAGACTCAAAATTTGAGAAGAGTTGCAATACAGATGCAGTGTTGGCAGTGGCAGTGTCAACAACAATACAGATGCAATGTTGGTAGTGGCAGTGTCAGCAGCAATACAGATGCAGCATTTGCGCAGTAGTTGGTGGGCAGCGATGTTAGACATTAGCAACGCATAGGGAGATGCTACAGAGAAGGATAATGCTTTAGCAGGTTGCAGTACTAGAGCACATTCCTTGCTAAGAGGGAGTGTTGATTTTTGGTAGCATCGGATGTGCCTTAAGCTTCAAAATTTGCAGGGAGACTTCGACATGTGTATTCCACAATACCCAAAAATCGTTTTGGGAAATTCCACCCGGAATCAGTTTTATTAAAATTTAAAATAATTAATTATTTTTAATGTAGGCCTAAGTCTAAACTTAGGGAATTAAAATAATTAAAGGATATTAATCTAACTGTGGGTGAAACTTCTAGAATAAGACGAGGATCAAGCCAAAATAATATGAGCCATTGATTAGAATCTAATCTGGGTTGTTGGTTCTCAACAGAAGGATTATAAGAGGAGGCTTGATGGGCATTTAGAAGACACATTGAGTGGGAGATCAACGATCGAATTTCTGAAGAGAGCAAGGTAGAAGTTGTCGGAGAGAAGTTCGAAGTGATTTCTTGCAGTGAGGGGCAGGGATAGTTCTGGTTGGAGATTTTTGAAATCCGAGATTACTCAACAGAGGAGGCAGAGAGAAATCTGGGAGAGGCAACACAGAGCCTTGAGGAGATTCGTCTTTTTGCTGGAGAGGTCGAGTTCTAAAGCCAGAAGCCGAGGTGTGAGACCAGGAGGAGAACAGAATCGAAGACTCGGAGAGGCAAATCGATCAACAGAAAGAGTGATGTTGTCCCTAGACGCTGTGGCGTTGTACCTACGCAGTGACTGCATAGAGGCAACGCAAAGGTAGCAAGGGACTAGCCATTCTGTGGCTGGATCAGTCAGGATCGCCACTGATAGCGTGAGGTATTTCTCACTAATCTTCTGTCAGTCATATTCTCTATATTGGATAGCAAGCAAGGCGTCCAGAGATTGTATTCAAATAACTATTGCTTAATAAGACAAACCCTCAGCTGTTGCACCAGTTTTCCCACTGGGTTTTTCTGGGGTCATTTGTCCAAAAATACTATGTAGATGTGTGTGATGATTATTTATCTCCTATGCTGTATTTAGTTTCCGCAGTTTTTATTTGTGTAGGTTGGAGTGTATTTAATTCGATATTTGACATAGCACACAACGAGTAAATTGTTTAATCGAATTAACAATTAGAACAATTAACATCATTTGCTGCAGTGGGAATCGGGTAACCGATTTTTCACGTCCACTAGGACCACATAGGGTTAGCTCTCCCCTTCCCCTTGCCCACACCTTGGGTCAAGCCTAGAATGATGCGCAGGAGGTTCATGCAACTAAATGGAAAAGTAAAATCATAATTGGCCACATTCAACAGGAAATGTACCACAAAATGCAAAAGATAATCGCGACATACACATTTAGCACGTGGGCAAAAGCCAATACATGAGCTCTACCCCATCATCATGGCAGCTATCTGAGGGTTTTCTTATTAAGTAATATCAGAGTACAATCTGGGTGCCGAAATTGGCCTACCCAACAGAAAATTTCCTTGCCAGTAATACCTCTCAGTTTGAGACAAATCTCCTCGCTGAACCCCGGATAATCCTTCCAGCGGCTCCTCAGCACCAATCTGCCCCAAAACCCCAGCGTCTGCCCTCTCTGGACTGTGTTAGCCTCTTTCTGCCCAGCGCTGGCCCTGCGTTACCCCAGATGGGTCTGCATCAGCCTTAGGAGGTCCTGTGTTAGCCTTCTGGCCCTCTATGTCAACAATGCTGGCCTCTCTAAGGCTCTACGCAGCTCCAGGCCTGCCTCTGCATGGCACTGCGTGAGCTTTTGTTGGCTCTGCGTCACTCTCCCCAGCTATTGTGCTGCTCTCTCGGCACTATCTCTGCCTCTCTGCCTCTCTATACTCAATGCCCCTCAGCTACAACTCTCGATCACTAATTCTATCTCTCTTAGCAAACCCCGCTCCAGAGAATAGAATGATTGATCACTCTGGTGTGTTCTCCAAGTGACCCTCAAGCCTCCTCTTATACTTTTCCTGTTGATATATCAACAGCCGAGATTAAGTCCCTAATCAATGGCTAAGATTATATCTGGCTTGATCCATGTCTTTTGGACCATTCTAACACAATTTTATATTAATTCACATTAATATTTTAATTTCCCTAAGTTTAGACTTAGGGACTCCATTAAAAATATTAATTATTTTAATATCTCTTGCACTGTTTAGAATCTGCCCAAACCCTTTCTGGGTATTGGAGCTCTCATGTGCGCCAACCTCTCCACCAAATTTCGTGGCTAGAGCACATCTGATGCTACCCCAAATCAACACTCACTCTTAGCGAGGATTGTGCTCTAGCAATACTCCTCACTGAGTATTACTCTGATCATCGGGCATCGGTCCCTGTGCTGATGCTAGGCCCGCTGCCCATCATCCTCTGCACTGATGTAACTTGTATTGTTGCCCATGGTTCTGCCACTGCCACTACTGCATCTGTACGACAACTCCCTTTGCATCCATGTTTTTGTTGGTCCTTTCTCCCAGCACTGCATCCGCACTGCACCTCCTCTCATCATGTTGCATCGTGCTGCCCACTGCTGCACTGCAACTCAGTTACTGAGAAGTAAGTAACTGATCTCCCAACTCTGACCTCTTTGTTGGGCTAGAGACCCTCCTGATGTTGAAGCTCCCTCTACCGCTGACAAGTGCTCCCTCTCTGACCTCTGCGCTACTGCAACAACTCCCTGCATCTCGCACTGTTGCACACCTCTCTGTGCCATCCTGCACTGGTGCAACACTCCTGTGCCTCTCACACTGCTGCAGCCTGCTAGACTCGCATGTCTCAGGACTCCTGCACTGTAGCTCTCTTTGCCGCTCCATCTGCATCCGTCTCTACCCGACTCAGCTAGTCCTGCTACTTCTCTTCGGGGCTCCCATAGCAAGGTCTAATCCAACAGGTTCGGTACCTCGAGGATCCTGCCCCTCATCGTCTGTAGTCCGCTTGACTACAACTCAATGTCACCCTACTTCCACTCAAGTGGTGCGTGTTCACTCATGGCACAGTTATCGTCTATCAACACTTCCTTCTTTGCCCGTGCTAGCATTGCCTTAGTATTGGAAGACACTCCCTTACTCTTCTTCCTTGGACACTGAGTCGCATAATGACCTAGCTCCCCATAGTGGAAGCACTTGATCTTGGAGAGATCATTCTTCTTCCGCTTCTCCCGCTTTCCCTCAAATGCTAGGGCAACATCTTCCTCCTCCTGCTTGACTTTGATCCCCTTGCTGTTGCTACCCGTCTTCGACTGTCGTCTGATCTCTACCTGGCGAAGAGCCGCCCACTTCTCGTCCCAAGGTTGGAGAGTCCCTCTGCCCAGTTTACTCTAGACAAATACCTCCTAGTCTTCTAAGACAGGATTCAGGGTTGTCCTCACCATCAACTCTTGACCCGATGTGGCATCTATAGCAGTCAACTGATCTTGGATCTCATTCAATCCTTCGAGGAAGGTGTCAATTGGTTCTCCCTTCTTTATCTAATACGACCTCAGCTAATTCTCAAGTAGCATTTTTCTCTGCACAGAAATATGCTGGTACAATTTCTTGAGGGCCTCCCACATCTCATATGTCGTTTCATTCTCGGCAATGTGTGGTACTACATGGTCCTTGACCTCGTCAAGGATGATGCTTTTGGCCCTCGCCATTACCTCCTCGTACTTGTCGTTATCATTGGGGTCGACTGAGATAGCTATAACCTTTAAAGCAAAGTTCTTGACACAATTTTTGTCAAGTACAAATAAGATTCTGGCCTTCTAGACTGCGAAGTTCGACGCTCCGTCCAGTCTGTCCTGGTCTCTTACTCCGTGTAGTGCAATGATTCTCTTCTACTTCCCTCCTAGAAGTTCTCTGTTCAACTCCTCCTAGTCTCTACTTCCCATCTGGAAGTTCTCTTCTGGACTCCCTCTGAGTCCCGATTTCCCTCGAGGAAATCCTTTTGTCGTTGTCAAGATGCCCCCTACTCTGATCGTCTTGTGCAACCGCACCACTAATCCAGGTTTCTCGGCTAGAAACCCTCGATAGCTACTCCCTCCTCTTGGCCTTGCTTTGTCAAGTACTGTTCTGACTACAGTACCTCACTAGCTCCACTCTGCAATATTCCCACAGCCTTCTAAACCCCAGGAACCTAAAGGTGAGAGCTCCTAGGCTCTGCGCAATCTTGACAACAGCAACGCAGCCTCCTCAATGAACTGCTTCAGCCCTCCCAACTTCTATGTGGCTCTGCATGAGGCTCCCTTTTCCTTCCTTAGCCTCTGCACTGCCTCTTCTCGAATCACCCTTGATGACGCATGCACTGCATCACCCTTCCTTGTTGCTGCTCTGCTAGAAACAACATCTGTCACCTCAAGACAGCTATTTTCTGTTGTTATTGCTCCCCTCGGCTGATGTCCTCAGTCCTCCTGTGATCTGTAATCACGCTCTAATACCATGTTGGATTTTCTAAGTCTACTTAGTTAGAAACCCTCCATGCACCTTATCTAATTTATTCCTACCTCCTTGTTATGTTACTTAACAAGTTATTTACAATGTAAATACTGAAAATAAACACTAGTGCATGCTCAACATATTACAGATCAACAACTGAAGGAAACAGAAACAATCACACCATATGACACCATTATTTTTGGACCACTGTCCCTGGAGAAACCCAATGTGGGAAAACCGGTAAAGTTATCTGAGGGTGTTCTTATTAAGCAATATCATAGTACAATCTGGGTGCCGAAACTGGCCTACCCAACGGAGAATTTCCTTAGCAGTAATACCTCTCAGTTTGAGACAAATCTCCTGGCTGAAACCCAAAATAATCCTTCCGACAGCCCCTCAGCACCAATCTACCCCAGAAACCCCAACGTCTGCGCTCTCTAGACTGCGTCAGCGTCTTTCTGCCCAGCGTTGGCCCTGCATTACCCTGGATGGGTCTGCGTTAGCCTTAGGAGGTCCTACGTCAGCCTTTTGGCCCTCTGTGTCAACAATGCTGACCTCTCTGAGGCTCTGCGCAACTCCCGGCTGCCTCTGCGTGGCGCTACATGAGCCCTAGCTGGCTTTGCGTCACTCTCCCCGGCTACTGCGTTGCTCTCCCGGCACTATCTCTAACTCTCTGTCTCTCTATACTCAATGCCCCTCAGCGGCAACTCCCGATCACTAATTCTATCTCTCGTAGCAAACCCCGCTTTAGAGAATAGAATGATTGATCACTCTGGTGAGTTCTCCAAGTGACCCTCAAGCCTCCTCTTATACTTTTCCTGTTGACATGTCAACGACCGAGATTAAGTCCCTAATCAACAACGAAGATTAGATCTGGCTTGATCCATGTCTTTTGGACCATTCTAACACAGTTTTATATTAATACACATTAATATTTTATTTTCCCTAAGTTTAAACTTATGGACTCCATTAAAAATATTAATTATTTTAATATCTCATGAACTATTTAGAATCTGCCCAAACCCTTTCTGGGTATTGGAGATCTCATGTGCCCTAACGTCTCCACCAAATTTTGTGGCTAGCGCATATCCGATGCTACCCCAAATCAACACTTCAAAAGGTGCTGGCGTGTGACAGCAGTGTTGCGGGGGAGCGCCCCCCCCCCCTCGAACCCGCTCCCGAAGCGCGCTCCGGGCCGGAGCGGGTCGGGAGCGCGCTCCCCAAAACGCTCCCGGACGGGAGCGATTTTCGGGAGCGCGCTCCCGTAAAAAAATTTGCGCTCCCTGGTCTGTGAGGGAGCGCTTCAGGGAGCGATCGCTCCCGCGCTCCCGGAGCGCTTTTTAATGCCCGGGAGCGATCGGGGAGCGATCGCTCCCTGATCGCTCCCGGGCATTAAAAAACACTCCGGGAGCGAATTTTAAAAAACCGGGAGCGGTTCGGCGGAAAAAAATTCCGCCGGACCCGAAAAAACAAAAAAAATCAATTAATTTTTTTTGGTTTATAAGCCCAATGGGCTAAAAAAAAATCATTTCAATGAGATTGAGCTTGAGCTTGAGAGTTGAGGAAGAGCAAAGGAGCAAGGAGCAAGAGCTGAGGAGCAAGGAGCCAGAGCTGAGGAGCGAGGAGCAAGTGCCAAGGAGCGAGGAGGAAGCTTGCAGAGGTAAGTAACTTAATCATTTAGTTAGTTTAGCTGGTTAGGTAGTTAATTTGGTTAGTTTCATTTACCTGTTTGAGTTTAAAGATCATTAATTTAAATTAAATTAATAAATTAAATGAATTAATCCCAATAAACTAAATTAATTTGCAGATTCAAGACTCAAACCCTACAAACATCAAACACGATGGACCTGAGCATTTTTATTGGCATTTTCCTCTTCCTGGTACCCTTTCTGGTTATTATGGTGGTGGAGAGTAGGAAACGGAGGGGGCCTGAAACTGAAGAGGTGGATGAAGAAGCCGGAGGAAGTCAAATGGGTGAAAACCCCAGTGAGGAGGATGTGGAGGAGGGTGAACATGAGGGTCAAAAAACTAAACAAGACCAAACTCCATTGTGGAAATATGTTCACAGGGCTGAAACAGGGAGAGGGGGTGGAACCACTAAATTTCATTGCCCCCATTGCAACACTGACTACACAGGCTCATACACCCGTGCTAGAAGACACCTCTGCGGGAAAAGGCCATGGGATGGAGAGAAACAAATAGGAATCAAAACTTGTGACAAGGTGTCAACAGCAGATAGAGCCAAATACATAAAGGAAGAGGAGGACGCCCAATACAGAGCAAAAAGATCAAGGGGTTTCTTTGAACCAAGCTCACAAAGAACTCCTTCAGCATCCTCCCAAGGCAGTGGATATGGACATGGAGGCACAGGGTCATCATCTTTACGCCATAGAACCATATCAGATTTCCTTGATGAGGGGTGTAGGAATGATGTGGAATCAAAAGTTTACAGGTTCCTCTATGCATGTGGGATACCATTCAATGTTCTACGCTCACCTTATTGGCACGAAATGGTTTCTGCCATAAATGATGCCCCTAAAGGATACAAGAGCCCTGGGTATGACAAGGCAAGAACTGTTGGCCTTGATCATGAAAAAGCAAAAATATCACAGTCTTTGAATAAAATGACAAGTTCTTGGACTGACAATGGGGTGTCCATTGTATCTGATGGATGGACAAATGTAAAAGGCAAGCCATTGATAAGTGTTCTTGCCGTGTCTGTTAGTGGTCCCATCTTTCTAGCTGCACATGATTACTCAGACAAGTTCAAGACCGCTATCAACATTGCAGAAGCATTGCTTGAAACAATTGAGCGTATTGGCCCATACAATGTCATCCAAGTCATCACTGATAATGCTCCTAATTGTAAGGCAGCGGGAGCAATTATTGAGGATAAATACCCGAACATATTTTGGTCTGGATGTTTGGTTCACACATTGAACCTTCTGTTGCATGATATTGTCAAAAACAAAAATGAACAATACCAATGGATTGGTAATTTGTACAAGAAAGGAAAAAAAATGATAAAATTTATTACAAATCATAGCAATACCCATGGCCTTTTCCGCAATCACTCGAGATTGGAGTTGCTGAAGATTGCGAGGACTAGATTTGGTAGCTATTACCTCACCTTCAGGCGCCTTTTGAAGGTAAGAGAGGCATTAGCTAGCATGGTATCAAGTCCACATTGGCAGGTGTTAAAGGAAAGGGCTACAAATGTAGCTGACATTGCAGGTTTTGAAATGGTGGAGGAGGCCGCTCTTGATGGGCAGTTTTGGACAACTGTGAGACAGGTATTGGATTTCACCAAGCCAATTTATAACATGATTCGGTTTGCAGATACAGACAAACCAGTGATTGGCGAGGTGTATGAGCAAATGGATACCATGTTGGGGGAAATAAAAGACATTGTTCATAACAAAGATCCCGACCTGTACAAACTGATTCACGATTGTGTGTGTGAACGGTGGAATAGGCTTAACCTTCCACTACATTGCTTGGCGTATATCCTTACGCCAAAATACTACTCAGATTCTTGGTTGGGCAAACCTGCAGCAGGGGGTGGTGTTAGGACCAAACCCCATTTAGATCGAGAGGTAACTAGAGGATATCTGGAAGCATTAGAAAAGTTGGTGCCTGACAGGGAGGAATGTGCAGCTGTGCGCCTTGAAATAGGCAGATACTTCACTGGCAGTGGTTTGTATGGTAACTTCCATGCAATGGATGACAAAGATAAATTTGATTCTCTCACATGGTGGGAAACATATGGCGGCCACGGACTTTTGCGAAAATTGGCAATAAAAGTTCTTTCACAGGTTGTAAATTCTTCTTCTGCAGAGAGGTGTTGGAGCACCTACAGTTATATACATAATGTGAAAAGAAACAGGCTCAACGGAAACCGAGCAGAAAGCTTGGTTTATGTGCACTACAACTTGAGGTTGTTGAGCCATTACTGTGATCGGGCTAATGAAGATCCCACATATAAAATTTGGGACAATCACCCTGAGGACGACAATTTGGAGGATGGCATTGTACATATGGAAGAACTAGAAGAGGAGCTTGTACGGGATGAAGCTGAAGCAGCCATGCCACCTCCACCTCCACCATCCAGTAGCAGTTCTCGGGGCCCGAGTCTTGTTCCATTGCTGTCGCCACCTCCATCGACACCCTCGCGTGGAGGCTCTAGTTCTGGTCGTCGGTCTGGGCGGGAGACTCCTAGAAGACCGCCACGACCTACTTATACTCCTGGAGACTCTCGTGGCAAGGGCCACTTGTAGATTTACAGTTTACTTGTCTTTTTTAGTTTCTATTAGACTTGTCACTTTAGTTTTCATAACTGTTTAGTGTTGAGTTTTGAGTCCTTGACTCTTGACTCTTGACTCTTTCATATCATTATGACATTATGATATTTTTTGTAAACATTATATCACTGTGACAATGAAAATTTGAAGTTTGAAGTTGGGCCTTGGCAATTATAACTCATTGGTAATGAATCAATGATTGTGAATTATGAATATGATGCTTTGTGAAAGACTAAAGTTGTTTCATTTCATCTCATTATTCATGTTTCATTTTATAAATTTTTAACATTTCATATCATGTTAAGTTTTAACAGTTAGAAGTTAGGACTTAGAAATATCTTCGATATTACTTCTTGTAATGGTTAAACTTGGCTTACAAGTACAACTTGTTACTTTGGTGATCAATGATGATAAATGTTATTGAATTTTCAATTCTGAAAGCTTGAAGTTGAAACTTTAATATTGAATTTGATGAATCATGATTTATAAGACTCATGGACATGGTTGATGACGATTATAATTTCTAGAATCTAGATGATTGATGTGATATGGTTCAATGATCAATTTATGTTTTTTTATGTTTTTTATGTCTATTTCATCATTCTACATGTTTTTGTTGACATATATGTATCAAAAATTAAAAAATATAAAAAATATATATATTTTTAAAAAATCGCTCCCCGATTCGCTCCCAAACCGGGAGCTTCTGAAAATGGTCGCTCCCGCTCCCGCTTCCGCTCCCGCTCCCAAGTAACATTGTGTGACAGATAGGTGAATGAAGTAGGGGATGTTAGTTTTTGTAGCATCGGATGTGTTCTAGCCTTGAAATTTTGTGGAGAGGCTCGAATGCATGAGATCTCCAAAACCCAGAAATCGCTTTTGGAAATTCCGCCTAGAAATGAATTAATTAGATTATTAGTCAGTTTGTAAATATTTCCTCAGTCTAAACTAAGGAAATATGACTAATTAATCAGAATTAATTAAGTTAAAGTGTGAATGTTCTAGAAACTCACACGGATCGACTTCAAGTTAGTGCTAGCCATCTATTAAGATTTAATTTTGGTCATTGAAGTCTTAACAGAGGATTGTAAGAAGAAGTTAATGGGGCTTGGAGAAATCACTTGTGCAGCTCGATTTCATGAGCAAATCCATTTCCTAAGTAGCAACGTTCAGTTGTCAGAGAGAGAGCCAGAGAAATCAAAGCAATGAGAGAGGGGTAGAGACAGTGAAACTGGATGAAGGATTCTAGAACCGGTGAGTGCATTTGCAGAGAGGCATAAGAGCCACAGTGAGCCTAACGCTGGGGCAGTGCAGTAGCCTCTAGAGGCAGATTCGATTTTGCTAGGGAAAGACGAGTTTCAGTGCCAGAAGCTAGACAAAGGTTCTAAAGGCCAGGAGAGACATTTTCCCAAACAACAGCAGACCAGATGACTTGAGGAGAAGCCGGTTCGAACTGAGTGCAGAAGGGATTGTGCTAGTGTGACGCAGTGACTGCGCAGAGGCAGTTTGGACAGCTCAATTTGAGCAGAGATCAATACCGCGATTTGCCTATGGAGTGAGGAATTTCTCCTCACTAGGTTTTCTTACCAATCTTTCTCTGTAGGATTGCCAGTTTCGGCATCCAGTCGTACTCATATTATTTCACTATTGCATAATAATAAAACCCTCATTTGTCGCACCAGTTTTCCCGAGTTGGGTTTTTCTAAGGACATTGGTCCAAAAATAATTTTCATTTTATGTGTGTGCTAGTATTTCTTCGAGCGTTTATTTCTTTCGCAGTTTATTTGCGTAGGTTGGAGTGTGGTTGATTTAGTATTTGTTCTAGCACACAGTAAATAAATTGTTAAGAATTAATTTAACAATTAGGAGAATAATTTCCAGTTGCCACAATAGGATTCCAGTTTGACGAATTTTTACATGGTATTAGAGCGCAGTTAATCAACCAGACATCAGACATCTCAGAGGCGAAGAGAGAAGGAATTTCGATGTTCAATGTGTGCAGCAGATCAAAATTCCTAGGGGCAGCACAATCACTTTGTCGAGAGGCAGAATTACTTGTGGAGGTTCGATTTTTCTAAGTGGGGTAGAAAATATTGATCTTTCCAGATCAAGTGATTCCAGAGGCAGAGGGAGCAGCTTATATTTTTTCGTTGAGCAGATCTCTAGCTAGACACAGTGGTTTTTCCAGCAGTTTGCTAGAGCAGAGCCAGTGTCGGGTGGAAGGAACAAGAGCACACGCAAAGGAAAAATTTCTCTCAATGGATCTCAAGTTTTAGAGATCTAATTTTTTGAGTTGCAGATTGGTAGTAATTGCGAGCAGATCGTCTAACTCCAGAAGGGAGTGCGAGAACTAGATCCAACAGTCGAGCAGAAGGAAAGAGGGAGATTTTAGGGTTTATTTCCAAGCTTTTGAATTTCGCAGATTTTGCAACTTTGCAAAAATGGCCATATGAGATTGCCAAAGGTGGTCGTGCGAGTTAGCTAGAATGCAGATATGGGCAACAGATCGACTTCCAGTTGTCAGAGACAAGTACCAAAGCAAGTGTGAGTTGTCTAGTGTGGGTTGCAAAGCGAAGAAAGGTCCTAGGAAGGGACAAGGCTCAAAAGGAGATAATGGGGCACCAAATCCAACAAGAGTATGTGTTAAGTTATGGTATGTTCTATGCTTATAACATTTTACTTATCTTTCTTATTATTATCCACATATTAGCAATCACATGTACATAAAGTAAAGTGCAGATAGAACATTAAACGATCGACAGAAAACAAGCCAAGACAAAAGACACAAGATGTGGCGGCTAGCCAAGGACAAACTCCAATGTGGGGAAACCCTTTGATCAAATCTTCCTTTATCTTCAATAATCCAGCAGAGAGAAATAGTACATAAATCTGATTTACATCAACAGCAGCAAACAATAGATCAGTCCCAAACTAGGGAAACAATATCTTGCAAACCAACCGTCAGATCGGCTTGATTCCACCACCAAAAAATGCAACCTTCATAGGAGATCCAGCTGGACCTACAACACAATTTTGAGGAGGGAGTCTTCTAGTCAACGCTGGTCAAACTTAGGTTCTGCAGTTGCTGTCCCAAAACTGCGTCCTTCCTTCCACGTGTGAGAGAGAGTCTCTTTTTTGCGCAGTAGAGAAGAGCCTCTTTTCTGCGCAGGAGAGAGAGAGATGTGATGAGATGAGTGAGTCCAAATGAGGAAAATACCTCCTTTATTTATACACAACCATTGATGTTTGAATAAATGCGACTGTTGGGCTTCTGAGCCTACATGAGTTGTAGGTCGGCTTGATAATTATTCCATAATCAAAATAAATTCATATCTCCATAAATACTTATCGGAATTGGATGATCTTTAGATCAATCCTACACCTCTCCACGAGAGGAATCTAATAAAAATATTATCAGCCATGAATAAGATGACCCACATGGAATTTGGCCCTAGTTGCCACTTTTAACACTCCCTCTCAACTAGGGATAACTCCATCTACAATTTGTCTGTCGGCCGCTACTATTCATCCATCAAATGCACTGCCCTGTACAGCTTAACCCTTGCTCTGCTCTGCTCTATGTTGCCTGCACTGCTCTGTTCTGTTCTGCCCTGTTCTGATCTGCTCTGCTCTGCTCTGTTATGTTCTGCTCTACTCTGTTTTGTCCGAATTATGAAGAGGAAGAAATGATCGAGGATGTATCATACTGACTCAAAGTCAGTCTCAGACTATGTACCACTAGTCCCAGACCAATCTCAACCAACCCAAAGTCAGCGTCATAGTGGGTACAACTCCTACCACTGGTCCCAAACTAATATCATCCTCCATTGACTCAAAGTCGGTCTCAAAGTGCGTACCACTAGTCCCAGACCAGTCTCAACCGACCCTAAGTCAGCGTCATAGTATGTACCACTCCTACCACTGGTCCCAAACCAGTCCTTCGCTGACATGAAGTCAGTCTCAAAGTATGTACCATTGGTCCCAGACCAGTCTCAACCGACCCGAAGTCAGCGTCATAGTGTGTACCACTCCTACCACTGGTCCTAGACCAGTCCTTCACTGACCTGAAGTCAGTCTCAGAGTATGTACCACTGGTCCCAAACTAGTCTCAACCGACCCGAAGTCAGCGTCATAGTGGGTACAACTCCTACCACTGGTCCCAGACCAGTATCATTGATCCCAGATCAATGAAGGTCATCCTAGCATAGGGAGTACGGTAGATACAGCGATGCGTCCATCGGTACTACTATGGTCCCTATCCTCATTTCCCTACTCATTGATCAGATGAGAGGTACTTCCCATGAGTCCCAGACTGCATGGGTAGGATGCCTTGACAGGAGAACTTAATCAATCCTGTCCTCACAAGAGAACTAATCATCCTGCTACATAAACGCCATGGAGAACACATCATCCAGGCCTCACAGGAGAACTAATCATCCTGCTACATAGTCGTCATGGAGAACACATCATCCAGACCTCACAGGAGAACCAATCATCCTGCTACATAGTCGCCATGGGGTGTACATGTATACCACCAGGGGATGGTGAATCACCCTGTGGTCATATGTCACTCCAAGAAGTACCCCGCACCCCCCGGAGCTCCCAAAGCTCAATGCATCATACAGGACCCTCATCAGAGGGTCTTTGAACAACACCAAGTTGTTCTCGGAAAGTCAGGAATTTGACTTTCCCTAGGGGCTTTGTCAGAATGTCGGCGACCTGTTCATCTGTACCGATATGTTGGAGCCTTATAGCTCCCCGTTGCACCATATCTCGAATATAGTGGTACTTGATATCGATATGCTTGGAGCGATCATGAAATACGGGATTCTCTGACAAACGAATCCCACTTTGGTTGTCACATAGGATCACGGTGGTATCCAGTGTAAATCCAAATAGCTCACTGAAGAGCTTCCGCAACCAGACTGCCTCACAGGAGGCCATGCTAGCAGCAATATACTCTGCTTCGGTGGTGCTCAAAGCCACCGACTTCTGCTTCCTGCTCATCCAGGATATCGAAGCAGATCCCAAAGAGAAACAACACTCGGAAGTGCTCTTACAGTCCTCCACATTGCCTGCCCAATCAGCATCAGTGTATCCAAGTTGTCTCACATCTCTGGCAGTGCATCTTAACCCATATGTAATTATGCCACGAAGATATCTTAACATATTCTTGGCACCAATCCAATGTATGTGGTGAGGTTCAACCATATGTTGACTCAACGTGTTGACTGCGAAGCATATATCTGGACGGGAGTAAGAACATTAATGCTCCGACGAGTTGCCGATACTCGGTAGCATTTCGTAAAACAAGTCCAGCAGCACTACCGCTTAACTTCTTGAAGTCAAGCTCCATCGGGGTAGTTACAGGCTTGCAGTCTACCATACCAAATCTTTCCTATATCTTCACCACATATTTTCCTCGAGATAGGAAAATTTCCCTTGGCTCCAGCCAGACTTCAAGTCCTAGGAAATAGTGCATCAGTCCTAGATCCTTCATTTCAAATTCAGAAGCCAACTCCCTCTTACATTTGTGAATAAGAGGGTCTGCGCCTGTTAGGAAGAGGTCATCCACATACAGCACCAGTATGAGAGGTTTGTCATCTTCAACCTTAAAGTAAAGTTTAGGATCCGCTTCACTCCTAGTGAATCCCAGCTTCATCAAGTAGCTATCAATCCTCTCATACCATGCTTGAGGTGCTTGCTTCAGCCCATAAAGAGCTTTCTTCAACCTGCATACATGAGATTTTTGATCATAAATCTCAAATCCTTCGGGTTGCTCCACGTAGACCTTTTCTTTGATCGAACCATGCAAAAATGCGGTCTTGACATCCATCTGATGTAGGTTCCATCTTTTTGAAGCCGCAAGGGCTATGATCGAGTGGATGGTCGCATATCTGGCAACAGGTGCAAATATCTCATCATAGTCTATACCTTCCTTCCGGGAGAAACCACGAGCAACAAAACGAGCTTTATACTTTTCCGTACTTTCATCTGCTGCATGCTTTATCTTGTAAAGCCATTTAGAAGTGACAATTGTCTTGTCCAGGGGTCTGGGAACTACTTCCCAGACATCATTCTTCATAATAGACTCATATTCCTTGGTCATAGCATCCTTCCATACTTGATGCTTGACAGCATCTGAGAATGATGAAGGCTCATTTTGTATGATTGTGCTCATGATGGTCAAGTATCCCTGATACTTGTTAGGTTTCTTACTTGCATGGAAGGTTCCTCGAGGTGCAGCATGTCCTTCAGCATCATCAAGTAGCCCCCTAAGCCAAGAGGGCCTCTTCCTAGAAGAGGAGGGCTCATGTGGAGGAGGATCAATCGGATCCATGGGTTCTTCCACATCAAGCATTGTTTCATCATCCTTTTCTTTTGGTTCCCTGGTGTCGGCTTCTTGAGAGCTCCTCAAAGTCGGAAGATTGTCCACCTTGCTAAGAGCCATATCTTCGTCAAAGGTGACATCATGACTAATTACGACTTCCCTTTGACCGACTACATAGATTCTATAGCCCTCAGTATTTTCTCCATAGTCCACGAAGGTTCCTTTCTTTCCAGATGCACCCAATTTATTCCTTTTCTCTTTCGGCACATGAAAATATATAGGGCTTCCAAAAATTCTAAAATGAGATACGTCAGGTTTCTTACCAGTGAACATTTCTTCAGGAGTCTTGGAACCCAATGCTTGATGAGGGCATTGGTTTTGTACATATACGGCGGTGTTTGCAGCTTCGGACCATAGAAACTTCAGAAGTCTTTGATCATGGAGATGGCACGGACAGCTTCCACAATCATACGGTTCTTCCTTTCCGCCACACCATTCTGTTCAGCAGTATATGGTGTAGTAGTCTCCCTCTTGATGCCAGCCTCTTTACAAAAGTCATGAAACTCATTAGATTCATATTAAGTCCCATTATCAGTCCTTAAGATCTTGATCTTTTTTTTGCTTTGATTCTCGATCAAGGCTTGAGATGTGTCACGAGACATGACACCTAGCGAACTTCCTCCGACCTGATATAATGAATCAACTCGAAACCCAAGAGTGAAGGCATCTTTAATATTGTTTTTCCACGCACGTACCTTGCCATTGCTGAAAGCCACCTTGTAGCCTTTGTCTTCCATTGCTGAGATGGACACCAAGTTCTTTTTGAGGTCAGGTACATATAATACATCCTGTAAGTGGATCGTATTACCTTGATTCAATTTGAGAGAAACATTGCCTACACCTTTCACGGGATATTTCATATTATTTCCAAAGACAATTTCCAAGTTAGTTTCTTTCTCTATCAAATTATGGAGAACTTCTTTGTAACCAGTGAAGTGCCTTGAGGCACCACTATCAATGAGCCAAATTCCCATTGAGTCTGAAGGAGCAGAGGTAGATAGAGCAACTAGTAAATAATATTCATCCTGCTTATTTTCAACAATGTTGGATTCATACCTGGAATTTCTAGCCTTCTGGAATGGTTGTCCTCTTCCTTGATTTCCAGCACTCCTTTTACCTTCGCTATTAAATTTGCCATTCCTTTGATTGCCATGAGAGGGATTTTGATCATCGTCCTGGTGTGAGTCCTTTCTATCAGGGCACTCCCTTGCATAGTGACCTGCTTTATCGCAAATATAACATCTTCCTTTTCTTCCACCCTTAGGTCCAGCGATTCTTTTTTATTTAGTCCCGGAATTATTTCTTTTCTTAGCATGAGAAGAAAAGGCAACAGGAGGACCTTTAGGCATGGGCATTTCTTGCCCTTCTACCCTTGTTTCTTCTTGAATGCATCTAGCCATTAATTCCTCGAAACCAAGAATTACATTATTGTTCAGAAGAGTAGTCCTGAACACGTACCATTCGGATGGTAATCCTCCAAGTGTCGTGAGTGCCATTTCCCTATTAGTAATAGTTTCCCCAATAGATGGGAGATTGTTCCTAATTTCGGTGATCCTTAAGAAGTATGCTTGCATACTCTCATCTTTGCCCCTCTTAATTTCCTTCAGGTTATTTCTAAGAAACAAAACTTGATTTGCATCATTAACTTTAAATACACTCACTAGTCTATTGTAGATTTCCTTGGAGGTGTTTAGGTCGAAGATGTAGGCCACCAAGCGCTTGTCAATAGAGTCCCGGATGATCTTCTTTGCTTTGACTTCTCCTATTTTCCATTTGTTCTTGGCAGCAGCGGATGCATTTGATGGAGGCTCAACAATATTGCCTCACACATGGTCCAACACTCCTTGATCTTCTAAGGTTAGATCGATAGACATCTTCCATCCGTGATAGTCAGCTTTCTCACGGAGCTTGTCCAAGGCAGGAAAGAGTGATGAGGACCCCATAGTTTTTTTAGGATAGCCTTGCCAATCTTCTCTTCGGTGATTGCTCTTGCCCTTGCTCGGGCTTTGTCTTCACCTCAGCTCTGCTACCATGTTAAGTTATGGTATGTTCTATGCTTATAACAGTTTACTTATCTTTCTTATTATTATCCACAGATTAGCAATCACATGTACATAAAGTAAAGTGCAGATAGAACATTAAACGATCGACAGAAAACAAGCCAAGACAAGAGACACAAGATGTGGCGGCTAGCCAGGGACAAACCCCAATGTGGGGAACCCTTTGATCAAATCTTCTTTTATCTTCAATAATCCAACAGAGAGAAATAGTACATAAATCTTATTTACATCAGCAGCAGCAAACCCTAGATCAGTCCCAAACTAGGGCAAACAATATCTTGCAAACTGACTGTCGGATCGGCTTGATTCCACCACCAAAAAATGCGACCTTCAGAGGAGATCCAGATGGACCTACAGCGCAATTCTGAGGAGGGAGTCTTCTGGTCAACATTGGTCAAACTTAGGTTCTACAGTTGTTGTCCTATCACTGCGTCCTTCCTTCCACGTGTAAGAGAGAGTCTCTTTTTTGCGTAGTAGAAAAGAACCTCTTTTCTGCATAGAAGAGAGAGAGAGATGTGATGAGATGACTAAGTCCAAATGACGAAAAGACCTCTTGTATTTATGCACCATTGTTGATGTTTGAATAGATGCGACTGTTGGGCTTCTGAGCCTACATGAGTTGTAGGTCGTTTTGATAATTATTCCATAATCAAAATAAATTCATATATCCATAAATACTTATCGGAATCGGATGATCTTTAGATCAATCCTACACCTCTCGACGAGAGAATCTAATACAAATATTATTAGCTATGAATAAAATGACCCACATGGAGTTTGGCCCTGGTTTAACAATATGAGACTCTAGTGTGCCAGATGGGCAAGATTCTTTAGGAGGCCCACCCCTTAAATCAATACCTTGCTACGGGTGCCCATAGGGTTTCAGTGGTAGGATGAATCAGTGGCAGTAGATGTAGTCAGATGCCAGAGTGAGAGAGGCAGAGTCTAGTTGCAGTCAAATGTTGGGGAGCGTAGTGCAGAGGTAGCAGCAATGCAGATGGCAAAGTGCAAAGTCAACAGCAGCGCAAATACTAGCATCAGTCAGAGACTCGGTTGACAGATGCATCATACTGATCACAGTTGATTCAGTATTTAGAATTCTTTTCAGTTGCAAATGTTGCAGTTGCAGCAACAACGGGTGGAGAGGGAGTTGCAGTGCAAATGTAGTGTTGGCAGCAGAGTTAGGAGCAGCACAGATGCAACACATATCACAGTTGCGCAGCAGTAGGTGGGCAACAGCAGCCATACATCAGCAGCATGACAAGAGATGATGCAGAGATAGGGTATTGCTACAGGGGGCAGCAACACTTGAACACATTCCTCGCTAAGAGGGAGTGTTAGTTTTTGTAGCATCGGATGTGTTCTAGCCACGAAATTTTGTGGAGAGTCTAGAATGCATGAGATCCCCAAAACCCATAAATCATTTTTGGAAATTCCGCCTAGAAATGACTTAATTAGATTATTAGTCAATTTTTTAATATTTCCTAAGTCTAAACTCAGGGAATATGACTAATTAATCATAATTAATTAAGTTAACGTGTGAATGTTCTAGAAACACACATGGATCAAATTCAAGTTAATCTTAGCCATCGATTAAGATCTAATCTTGGTCGTTAAAGTCTCAACAGAAGATTATAAGAAGAAGTCGATGGGGCTTGGAGAAATCACTTGTGCAGTTCGATTTCATGAGCAGATCGATTTCCTGAGTAGCAACATTCAGTTGTTGGAGAGAGAGCCAGAAAAATCGAAGCAGTATGAGAGTGGCAGAGATAGTGAAACCGAAGGAAGGATTCTCGATCCAGTGAGTGCATTTGCAGAGAGGCAGAAGAGCCAAAGTGAGGCTAACGTTGGGGTAGCGGAGTAGCCTCTACAGGCAGTTTTGATTATACTGGGGAAACACGAGTTTCAATCCCAGAAGCTGGACAGAGGTTCCGGAGGCCAGGAGAGACATTTTCCCAGACAGCAGCAGACCAAACGGCTTGAGGAGAACCTGGTTTGAACTAAGTGCAGAAGGAACTGCGCTAGTGTGACGCAGTGACTGCGCAAAGGCAACTTGGACGGCTCAATTTGAGCAGACGTCAATGTCGAGATTTGCCTATGGAGTGAGGAATTTCTCCTCACTAGATTTTCTTGCCAGTATTTCTCTGTAGGATTGCCAGTTTCGGCATCCAGTTGTACTCATATTATTTCACTGCTGCATAATAATAAAACCCTCAGCTGTTGCACCGGTTTTCCTGAGTTGGGTTTTTTCGAGGACATTGGTCCAAAAATAACTGTGTCATTTTATGTGTGTGTGCTAGTATTTCTTCCACTGTTTATTTCTTCCGTAGTTTATTTGTGTAGGTTGCAGTGTGATTGATTCAGTATTTGTTGTGGCACACAATAAATAAATTTTTAAGAATTAATTGAACAATTAGGAAAATAATTTCCAGTTGCTGCAATAAGATTCCAGTTTGAGGAATTTTCATAGGAGATGAGAAGGGGCAGTGCCGCAGCCCTAGGCCTCATGTTGTGGTACAAGGGTAACTAATAAAAGGGAAGCCCACACTTAGGTTTATAATGTATAGGACAGAGCAATCGCAGAAAATGAGGTGCCTCGACCTCTATTTTTCTACCCTTCTTTATACGTCTTTTGCCTTTTTATGGTTCTGTTTGATTAACTGCTCGGGGCTCAAGGGGTAAGAGCATGATGCACAAGATATAGCACTGAATACCCCCCTTTTTAAGGTAGGGCGATTCATTGCCCACCAGGGGTTGGGACAATCATGGATTCCTGTATGATGAAGGAGGCTCATAGAACCTGTAGGAACCATGGTGATGGCCATGATGATGGGGTAGAGCTCATGTATTGGCTTTTGCCCACGTGCTAAATGTGTTTGTCGCGGCCATCTTTTGCATTTTGTGATACATCCTCCTATTGAATGTGGCCAAATATGCTTTTGTCTTTTTTTTAGCTGCGTCAACCTCTGGGGCATCATTCCAGGCGTGACCCAAGGTGTGGGCAAGGGGAAGGGGCGAGCTAACCCTATGTGGACCCAGTAGAGGAATGTGGACCCGGGGGGGGAGAAATGATGAATGGGGTGACAATGAGTGGAAAGGGGGTAATATAAGCGGATAAGGGAGCAGGACCATGCAACCAAAATCTGGGTTTCCTATGAAATACCATCTCTAAAACCAAATGGTCCGTAAAAGAGATCCCACAGGACTAGAATGCAAGGTTAAAATATCCAAAAGGGGTTTAGGGGATAAGGGCACAGACCTAAACCATTGTAGAGTTCGAAGATTGTCCTACCATGACATCCTTTTTGCCTAATGATCCTCTCTTTTTCCTATATATTTACCACTTAAATAAAGCCATATCTACCAGGTTTTGATGAAGGTATGCAATAGTATGTCTTCTTGTTCATATTTAACTTTGTACCCTATTGTTTTGTTAAAGTTGCAATTGGCTACCGAATCAGTTTGTTTCCGCAGCTAATCTAGGTTTTTGTAGTTGTCTTCATTGTTCGCAAGGTTCCAGAGTTCCAGGTCAGCAGCGAAAGGTGCGGATGGATAGAGGATGGCTCCCTCATGGATACCTTCCTATCCACTTGAAATTGTTTGCTAAAAGAAGCGCAGGAGATCGCGGTCAAACTCCAAGTCAATTGCCGGATTAACACAGAATAGAACCCGAGATCAGTTGAAACCTTATCGTTTTGCTTTCAGAATAGCAAAACGACGATTTAGCGATATAAGTTTAGATAGGTTAGAGATATTAGGCTTGAAATATTCATACAGTTATGCCAAGAGACCTGCTATAAAACTAATGGCCGCATTGTTATTTGTGTGCGCACCGAATGATATAATTGTGAATAGTTTATGAATTTCGTGTGAATAGAATTTGGTTTTTGTGTGCAAGCATTGTGTTGATTTGAAGCTCTGAACTGTTATGTGGAGGGCCCCTACAAACAGTGGTAGGTTTTAATCAATTACAATCTGATTTCCTTTAACTCTTCAATTGCTCTGTTTTGTGTGACAACGCTGCATAATGATCTCGCTAGCGAATTGTTATCTGCATAAAAACTTTAATTTGCTTTATAACTAGTTTACACTATTATTTAATTTGCTTTATACCTGGTACTACATGGTCCTTTCCTTTGTTTATTATCTAGCATAATTGAAGTGTGTTCAATTCACAATATAGATGTTGCTTGGGTTACTTTGTTTGAGCAAGAATAAGTGAGAAGTCTTCTCCTAAAGAATTGAGTTCAACAATATTCCTTCATAGCTGATAGAATAAGTTTCTTTTTACACTTAGAGAATTAGGCTCTGCAGCATAAAGATTTAAGATCAAAAATCCCAAAACAATCTAACACAAGTAGAACCATTCTCACATCATCTACAAACTAATTGGACAAAAATTAATTCCTAGGAAACTTAACCAACATCCCTAAGAATTACGACACTAATATAATTGACAAACACCACCTCCATTTTAAGTTTAGATCTTAACAAATACATAACGACCCAATGAATAACTTCTAAGCACATATTGTGCAGTTGTACTTCATCAGTGTACGCGCCCTGGTTGACAATTTATGATTGACAATTCAAGGACATTGAATTGACCAAACATTTTGGCGCTGTTGTTGTGGAAGTACAATTAGAAGTAAAAGAACACCATCATTACTTTAAAACATGACATGCATAGGGATAGAGACTCTAGGGGTAGATTTGTAAGACGAGGAAAAAGTTTAATTCCTATGAATCCACTTACTTCACCACGATTTCGAGATTCCACACCACCTACTCAAACCCGAATTCCATTTAGAGGTCAACAAAGACTTCCTGAAGTTTCAAGATCAAAAATTCAATCCAAAACTTCAACTACTTCTTCTACTGAAGTTGTAATTGAAGAAAATCCTAGATCCCCAACCACAGGAGTAATCTTTCTATCCCTCACTGGTGAACAAATTTTGGGAGAAGAATTAGAAATTCCTAGTGAAGAAGAGGATTTAGAAACTTATTCTCAACAACCATTGATACAGGAACCAGAAATATTAGAAGAACACTATCTTACCTCCGAAGAATCTGTCATGGCTGAAGAAGGGGAAGGAGAAGTACACAATGTACATGGCGAAGAAAATAGGATTGGAAGTAGAGGTAGAGGAAGAGGAAGAGGTAGAGGTAGAGGAGGGGGTAGAAGCAGAGGAAATCAAGATCCTTCGAGATTCCCTATTCTTGATGAAGATACAACCCTCACAATGAAAAATATATCACCCTCGATTCTTCCTGATTTCCACGGGAAAAGAAACGAAGATCCGGAGACATTTCTCTTCGAATTTGAAGTATTATGCAGATCATATGACTATCTACATGATGCTCAAAAGTTGAAATTGTTCCCTGCCACGTTAAAAGACTCACCATTAAAATGGTTCATGAGTCCAGGAGTGCATTCTATAACAACATGGGCACAAATGAAAAAGGCTTTCTTAGGCAAGTATAGAGATTATTGTATGCCTAGTAACCTTAAAGATGAAGTTTTCAAAATGACACAAAAAGAAGATGAGAATCTTTAAGACTTGGTAGAAAGGTTTGTTTATAATGTTAAAAGAGAAAAAATGGATAATTTGGATGAAGAAACCTTAAAAGCTCTTTTACTCAGAGCTGTTAAAGATGAATGGATCAATGTCCTTAACCTAACTGTAAAAGGAGATATTTCCCAACTATCATTTGCAGATATTTGTGATTTATGTGTACATATCTCAAGGGGCAAAGCAAGAGTTGGAAAGAGTCCTAGAGACCCTCTCTTATCGAGAATAAACAAGTCTGCAATTGGGACAGTTAGCAGGGAAGAAATAGGAAATTTACTTGACACCTTTAAAACAGATATTTTAGGGAGCCTAAGTGAACAGATAGACACCCTTAAAATACAAAACAAGCAAAATTCTGAAAATGTTGCATTATCTATCTTCTGTCCCAAATGTCAGAAGAAACATGCTCTGAGAGAGTGTCCCTTAGACTCAAAAGCCATAGAAACCTGTGTCATATGTGCAGATAATCATGATACAAAGGAATGTCCATCCTTACCAGGTCTTAAGGTTGTATTCAATGATGAAGGAATCTCAAAACCAGTAGACCCTCTCTACTTTATAGCCAAAAGACCATGGCAAAACCCCCAACCAAATCAATCACAAGGATTTAGACCACAACAATTTGCCCAATCTTCACAAAGTAATTGGAATTCAGCCTGGCAGCCTTGGGCTCTACCACAATCACAACCTTGGAATCAAGGATGGAAAAATCCTTATGGAGCCTATGCTCAATATCAACAATACTCGCCATCCTACCTTCCACCACAATTCTTACCCCCGTCTAATCAAATTCCTCAAGCTAATCAATTGCCACAAGTCCCAGTTCAGAATCAAAACCCGCAACTTTCCCTACCATTTCCACAAAAATCAAATCAACTACCCGCTCAACCACTTCCAAATCCTAATAATAAAATACCACAACAACCAATATACAACATGGAGGGTCAGAATCCTCAAACTTATGTAATAACCCCACTAGACCTAAACAATGTCCAATTAAGGTCTGGAAGAGTATTACCAAAAAACCCTCCTGTTGTCATTCAAAAAACAAAATCTGATCTTCAAAAACATAAAAATCAATCAGAAGAAGGGGAGACTTCTCTCCCTCAAAAAGAAACTAAACAAACAGAAGAAATTCCAATAGATGCTCCTATCATAGAACAACCTTCAATATCAGTTAAACCACCTTTCTGAGAAAGGTTGAAAATCGACGAAGGAGTAGAGAAACAAATTATCTTACCTGATTACAATATGATGGATGAATTGAGAAATGTTTGTATTAAGATTCCTTTATTACAAGCCATAAAAGAAATACCATTTTTTGCAAAAACAATTAAGGAATTAAGTACACAACGATCAAGGAGAAGAAGAAAAGATATAAAAAGAATTCAGTTAGTCGGAAAAATTGCAGACATTATGATGGGAAAAATGACAATTCAAAAATATTTAGACCCCGAAAGCCCCATTGTAAAAATTCACATCAATGGAACTGAAATACCAAACACACTGATTGACCTAGGAGCAGCCATGAACATAATAAGCAAACAAGTTATGTTATTAACAAATACACACCAACTTTATTTCAATTAGCAGATAAATCTGTTATTAACCCATATGGTGTGTTAGAGGATGTTTGTGTATCTTTAGATTCTTGGGAATATCCTGTTGATTTCATGGTCTTAACACCCAAGAATAATCTAGGAGGACATCCATTAATTCTAGGAAGACCTTGGTTGGCTATAGCTGATGCTTTTATCTGCTATAGGTCAGGTGATATTTTTATCTCAGATGGGAATTCTACAAAGAAATTTACATTATACCCCCTACAAGAACAACAATAGATACAAAAACTGAAGAATGGATAGAAGATGGAGAAGATATACAACCTATTTTTGTCACTGAACAAGTGAAAGAGGAAGACCAACTTTTAAATTTACTAGAAAATAATGAATCTTCCTCACATTATGAGCGTAGTCGAAATGAATATCTCTCATCTAAACAAGTATCATTGTTGTCCATGGAAAAATTTGGGAATTCCTCGATAGAAATCTTTCCAAGAAAAACCTTGAATGTCAATGAAAACTTGGAAGACATGCAAAAGGAACAATTGATAAAAAATTTACAGAAACATTCTTCTGCTTTTGCATGGGAATACACTGACATGAGAGGGATTGATCCTAAAACTTGCATACATCATATCTACATTGAACAAAATGCAAGACCAGTTAGACAACCTCAACGAAGAATGAACCCAAATCTAAAAGAAATTGTTAAAGAAGAATTGTAGAAATTATTAAATGTAAATTTCATCTATCCAATATCTGACAGTCAGTGGGTTTCACCCCTAGTAATCGTCCCTAAAAAGAATGGAAAATGGAGAGTATGCATCGATTACAGAGAGTTGAACAAAGCAACATTAAAAGACCACTTTTCGTTACCTTTCATAGACTAGGTCTTAGATACTTTAGCAGGGAAAAAATATTTTTCCTTCTTGGATGGGTTCAGTGGATATAACCAGATTCAGGTAGCTCCTAAAGATCAAGATAAAACCACATTCACTTGTCCATGGGGAACTTATGCTTACCGGGTACTTCTCTTTGGGTTATGTAATGCTCCAGCAACATTCCAAAGGTCAATCCTCGGCATTTTCTCTAACCTTATCCATGATTGTGTGGAAGTGTACATGGATGATTTCACAGTCTATGGGGATTCTTTCAATGGAGCACTAGAAAACTTGGAAAATGTCTTAATAAGATGTCAAAGAACAAACCTCTCATTAACCCATGAAAAATGTTTCATGATGTTTAACGAGGGAATTGTTTTAGGTCACTCATCTAAGGTGGAAGTCATTTCCAAGTTGTCAAAAAGATGTTAGAAGTTTTCTCGGTTTTACTGGATACTATAGAAGATTTATAGAAAACTTCACAAAAATTGCATCCACATTGTTTAAATTACTCACCAAAGACTATGAATTCAGTCGGGATTCTGAATGTCAAGTTGCCTTTGAAACATTGAAAAAGAGAATTTCTGAAGCACCCATCTTAAAAGGACCTAACTAGAAATTGTCTTTCCATATCTCAACAGATGCTTCAAATTCAGCCTTGGGAGTTGTTTTAGGACAAAAAGATCTCACTCCTTATACCATTTATTATACTAGTAAAAGTTTAACCCCTGCAGAGTTAAATTATACAGTAACCGAAAAGGAGTTCTTAATTGTAATTCATGCCATTAATAAATTCAAACATTATATAATTGGCTATGAAACTTTTGTCCACACAGACCATTCTTCCATTAGATACATAATGAATAAACCAATCACTAATGGAAGAATAACTAGATGGCTCCTACTTTTACAGGAATTCAACATAACCATTCTAGATAGGTCAAGAAAACAGAACACAATTGCCAATTTCCTATATAGAATACAAAATGAAAACAATGATCAACCTGTAGAAGATAAATTTCCTGATGAATATATTTTTGCAGTATCTACTAAATCACCTTGATATGCAGATATTGCTAACTATTTGGCCAAAGGAAAAATGCCATTTCATTTATCTCCTAGAGAAAAAAGAATAATAGTCCACAATAGCACATCCTATTCATGGATAAATGACGAATTATACAAGACAAGAAGAGATCTCATCATCAGAAGATGTGCTCAGGAGGACGAAATACTAGAGATACTAAAAGCTTGTCATGATGAGCCATGTGGTGTAGGAATTTACAGGGTAAGTTCCTCAGAAAGAACACCAAAAGGACACCGCTCACAACCAGATCACAGATCAATACACCAGTATTTTTGACGTGGTTAAAACCCTCAAAGAGGGAAACAGTGCACGGTCTGCGCCAACGTGGCTACTACAGGCAATTTATTAATCAAAGAATGAAAATTTACATAAGCTTCTCTCATGCACGGATTACCCGAACAATGACCCTCCATGCGCTTTAAATAGAACTCATGGACCAATCGGGTGTCAAGCCACGGATCAAGTGTCGGTAATACCGAGGAGAGAGTGAACCATCGGATCACTACATATCGTGACCGTCGGATTGTAAGTTACAAAATGTACAACGGTAAAGAAACACACTTTACCTAACTCTATACTAGACCAAGTTGAACTTAACTATTTCCTATGTGTCGGAATATCCTAACATCCCCCCTTAAGAACAACTTGGGATAGGATTTAAGGATTTACAAATATGACACAATAGGAGAAGGAAGGAGGCACTAGAGCCTATCCCCCCTTAGTGACAACTTCCTGAACTCCAAGCATATATCGAAGTTTAGTGAACTTCACCTCTGTGAGAGCCTTTATGAAGATGTCTGCAACCTGATCATCTGTTGAACAATATTGCACTTCAAGAACATGGTCATGAATGAGCTTTCTGATGAAGTGCATGTGTAGTTCAATATGTTTGCTGCGCTGATGCTGGACTGGATCTTTGCATAGCTGAATGGCACTTTGATTATCACACCAAAGTGTGGTTGGATGCTGCTGCTCAAAGCCAAACTCTGATAGGATCTGACGAAGCCACAAGGCTTCCTTACTAGCTTCCACGGCACCACGATACTCTGCTTCTGCTGACGAAAGAGAAATGGCAGCGTGTTTCTTACAAGCCCATGTAATAGGTCCTGAACCAAGAGTGAAGACATAACCGGCAGTAGACTTCCGATCATCAGGGTCACCAGCCCAATCAGAATCAGTGAAACCAACTAATAGAGGAGCTGCTTTGGCACTGTAATGAATCCCAAACTGTACTGTACCTCGAACATAACGAAGTATTCTTTTGGCTGCTTTCCAATGACTTTCACGGGGGTTTTGCATAAAACGAGCAACAAGGCCAACAGCAAAGGAAAGGTCAGGACGAGTATGGGTTAAATACAAGAGTTTTCCTACAAGTTGACGGTATAAGGTAGCATCAACTTCAGGAGAAGTACAAGAGACTGAAAGTTTGACTCCAGACTGAAAGGGAGAAGGGGCTAGCTTACAGTCTTCCATGTGAAAATGACGAAGAATATCACAAGCATACTTGGACTGGGAAAGGGAAATACCCTCCTTGGATTGCAAGACTTGAAGACCGAGAAAATAGTGTAAGTGTCCTAAGTCTGTCATTTCAAATTTCTTTTTAAGGCTGGACTTCACATGGTTTATAAGGTTGGGATCACTACTAGTAAGAATAAGATCATCAACATAAAGAACAAGGATGATAAGAGAGTTGCCCACTTTCTTGGTGTAGACAGTATTGTCAGAATAACACCTAGAAAAGCCAGATTCTAAAAGAAAGCTATCCATTTTGGCATACCAAGCCCGAGGAGCTTGCTTGAGACCATAAAGAGATTTCTTAAGTCGACATACAAGGCTGGAGTCTGTTTGGATGAAGCCAATGGGTTGTTCCATATAGATTTCTTCATGCAAGTCCCCATGCAAGAAGGCAGATTTAACATCCATCTGATGGACTTCCCATTTTAAAGAGGCAGCAAGGGAAAGAACAAGGCGGATAGAGTTCATTTTTGGCAACAGGGGAGAAGGTTTTAGTGTAGTCAATGCCTTCAACCTGTGAAAAGGCCTTAGCAACAAGACGAGCTTTATGTTTATCAACTTTCCCATCTGGTCCATACTTGGTTCTGTAAACCCATTTACATCTAACAAGTTTGCGTCCCTTTGGTAGAGGAACAAGATCCCATGTATCATTTGCCAACAATGAATGATATTCTTCATTCATAGCTGCTTCCCAATGTGGATGGCCTGAAGCTTCTGCAAAAGTGTGAGGATCATGATTTACTGGAGCTTGAGCCAGTAAAGAAGAGGCTCTTTCAAACTGAGAACGTGTATGTCGCTGATCTGTAGGATCACCGGCAAGATCACCTGCTGCATCCCGAGTAGCACGGACCCATCTTGGAAGTTAAGGATCCTGAGAAGGTGGGGGAGGATTGTCATCCTCACTTTCATCATCTGAAGAAGATAAGTTTTCAAAAGTAGAAGAGATAGGAAGAGGTGGCACATCCGTCGGACTAGGCTCGCACGCCGATTTATTTTCATCAAATTTTACATCTCTTCTAATGATAACATTTTTGGACTTAAATGGAATAAGTCTATAATCTTTTACATCTTCAGAATATCCAACAAAAGTACATTTCTCACTCTTAGGTTCTAAAGCTTTATGCTTTTCATCTGGAATATGGGCCCATGCTTCACTTCCAAAAACACGAAAGTGACTTACATCTGGTTTAATGGAACTCCAAGCTTCTTCTGGAGTGATATTCTTTAAAACCTTAGTAGGAGTGCGATTGATTATATAATTTGCACAATTAATTGCTTCGGCCCAAAAACTAAGACTGAGTCCTTTAGATTGCAGCATACAATTAGCCATTTCCTTTAAGGTGCGATTTTTCCTTTCAGCTACACCATTTTGTTGTGGAGTGTATGGAACAGTATGTTGCATTTGAATTCCATTTTCGGTGCAAAAGTTGATGAATGTGTTTTTAACATATTCTCCACCATTATCAGTTCTTAGCTTAAGAATTTGATGTCCAGATTGTTTTTCAACAAAGGCTTTGAAGGCCAAAAATGTGTTAAATACTTCGCTCTTGAGTTTTAAGAAGTATACCCAAGTGCGTCTGGAGAAATCATCAATGAAAGTTAAGAAATACTTGCAGCCAGAGAATGAAGCAACAGGAAGTGGACCACATAAATCACTGTGCACAAGCTGTAAAGGGGTTGAGGCGTGCCAAGAGGCACGTTTTTCAAAACTGTCCCGATGATGTTTTCCGAGTACACATCCGGAACAAACACCATCTCTGCAAGATACCATAGGAAGACCTGTCACCATATTTTCTTTACATAGATGCTGAAGGGAGCGATAGTTTAAGTGACCAAATCGCTCATGCCAAAGTTTGCTCACTTCATCATTATGAGCAACAAATACTGAGGGAAGATTTGATGACCCAAAGTTGTGAAACTTATACAACCTTGTGGAATCATCAGCAATACCAGTAGCTAGAATCTGTTTAGGATCTCTCAGATCCTTGATTACAACATCATGAGGTGAAAATTCAACAATTTTACCTTCACCTGAATGAGTTATCTGATATACAGATAGAAGGTTGCAGGATAAGGTTGGAACACATAATACATCATTAAACTGACCATTGTCTAGATGAACAGTTCCAGTCCCTACAACATTAAGAGATCTATCATCACCAACATATATATTTTTGGTGTTACAATCATTTAAAGAAGAAAACATGGCTTGGTTTTTGGCCATGTGATAAGAGGCTCCAGAATCAATGAGCCACTCATGAGAATGAGAAGAAGAAGATACATTTAATGCATAACCAGACTGAGATGATTGACAGCGACATGCAGAAAGGGTCATTCCTGAAGATGAAGTTGAAGTTGAAGTTGAAGAATGCTCCACATGGATGTTATGTTTCTTCATTGCGGCTTCCAAGGCTTCCATCTTCTTAAAGCATTTAGATTCTAAGTGGCCATCTCGATTACAAAAGTTACAATGTCTATCAGTCTTCTTCCATTTGTTTTTATTGGTCTTATCATTTTGCTGAAATGATCTTTCATTTTGAGGCTGAGTTTGCTTAGGACCCTTGTTTGGTTTAGGACCATTCTTTTTAGGATATGACTTCTTAGGATTCTTTGAATTTGGTTGCTGCTGGGCGGCTAACGCTTTCTTGGAAGAGTTTCCAAGATTAAGAAGACCAAGGTGTAAGAGTTTTTCTTGTTCTCTTATTAAAGAATCACAAAAAGAGTCAAAGGAAGGGGCCTTGTAGTCTTTTCCTTGACAAATGAAAGCTTCCCTTGTAGAATGGAAGGTGGAAACAAATACAGAGTAGGCTGGTCCCAACTTAGTAAGGATGGAATAAATAAGGTTACTATCTTCTTTCTTAACCTTAACAACTTCCAAGAGATATCTAAGGTCTTGAATTTGGACAAGAAATCTTCAATGCAAGAAAAATATTAGGATCCAATGTAAGCAACTCATTTTCAAGTTGATGGGCTCTAATTTCATTTTTAATCCCAAAAACTTTAGTGATTTGTTCCAATGCTTCATGAGGAGTTTCAAGTTCTGCAATATGGAATCTAAGATCAGGAGAAATAGACATCCCTATCAAACCACGTGCTTGATCTTGTCTATTTTCCCATTTTGCAATCTTGTCTTCATCTTTTGGTTTCTTCTCTTGGTCTGTGGCTATTCTGTAGAGACCTTTACTTCTAAGTAAATCTTCCATGTAGGATATCCATTGGAAGTAGTTAGTGCTGTCAAGAATGACTTGGCATGGACTTTCCATTTTAAAAAAAAAACTGAAGTTGAAGATGCTGAAAGTAAGTGTTCCAATGGATAGATCTCGAAAAATTAGGCTGTTTTAAAAAAAACGGCTCTGAAATAGGCTTCCGGATGAAGAAGTTATGGCTTTTTGAAAAAAAAATTGTTGAAGTTGTCGGCAAAGTGCGCGAATGTGCGGGAATGAAATAATCCGCCCCCACAAAATGGAGACTTGAACCCAAGACCTCTACTCTCTTAAAATAGCTTTGAACCAATTGATCTATACAAAAAATTTGAGAGAGAGAGAGAGAGGGGGGGGGGCCTTGGTTTGCGTGCTTGCCTTGAAAAAGCTCTTTTTCCCTACAAAACACAAAACCCAACACGGACATGCAAAGAAAACGAACCTTATAGCTCGAAGTTAGCTTTAGCCAAAAAACTAGATATTTTCAAAAATGAACCTTGCGGCTCAAAGTTAACTTTAGCAGAAAAACTAAATATTTTTCTCAATGTTTCTGATTTTCCGAGATCACACTAAGGTGCAGGGAAAAGAGCATACGCATGAGAAAAATCCTTCCTTTCTGTTTCTGATTTGCCCAGATCGCACAGAGTCGCAGGGCAAAGAGCATACGCAGAAATGAAAGGTATAGATCCGGTTAAAAAAAAGTTAAATAAACCGAAACCGAAATAAGCAGAAAGAAAATAACAGTAAACTGCAAATAAAGACTGTATACCTCCAGATCTTAAAAATGACGCAGCTAGGGCTACCGGAAACCTTTTCGCGTGAAACGAAAGAGGTTCCTCACTGGAACAGATGCTCCGAACACAACAGAGCAGTCCTCTCGGCCCGAAAGCAGTCAGAAACAGCAGATCTAGGAAACGGCAGTCGAATGCAGTTCTACCGGCTTCAGATTTGGATCACCAACGGACGCGGCCCTCAAATAGCTCTGATACCATGTAGGAATTTACAGGGTAAGTTCCTCAGAAAGAACACCAAAAGGACACCGCTCACAACCAGATCACAGATCAATACACCAGTATTTTTGACGTGGTTAAAACCCTCAAAGAGGGAAACAGTCCACGGCGTGCGCCAACGTGGCTACTACAGGCAATTTATTAATCAAAGAATGAAAATTTACATAAGCTTCTCTCATGCACGGATTACCCGAACAATGACCCTCCATGCGCTTTAAATAGAACTCATGGACCAATCGGGTGTCAAGCCACAGATCAAGTGTCGGTAATACCGAGGAGAGAGTGAACCGTCGGATCACTACATATCGTGACCGTCGGATTGTAAGTTACAAAATGTACAACGGTAAAGAAACACACTTTACCTAACTCTATACTAGACCAAGTTGAACTTAACTATTTCCTATGTGTCGGAATATCCTAACATGTGGAGGACATTTTTCTGACAAAAGAACTGCTTACAAAATCCTGCTTTTAGGATATTATTGGCCTTCCATTTTCAGGGACACCAAGGAATATGTTAAAAGATGTGACAGTTGTCAGAGAATGGGCAAACCTACTCTTTCAAATGAGATGCCACTGCAACCACAGGTACTTATCGAACCATTTGAAAAATGGGCACTGGATTTTGTTGGACCAATCAGCCCACCTTCAAAGCAAAAGAAGTATATTCTAGTATGTACTGATTATGTCACTAAATGGGTAGAAGCTAAAGCACTTCCTTTTGCTACTGAAAATACTATAGTTTCATTTCTTTTTTAGGATATTTTTACTCGTTTTGGTGTTCCAAGAGAAATTGTAATAAATCAAGGGACACAGTTCACATCCAGACTAGTGCAGAAGCTTGTGGACCAATACAAGATAAAACATCGGAAGTCAACTCCATACCATCCACAAGCCAATGGACAAGTTGAGTCCACAAATAAGGTGATCGAGGCTATCCTTACAAAGATTGTACATCTACACAGGAAAGACTGGGTGGAAAAGCTTCCAGAAGCCTTATGGGCCTACAGAACTACATGGAGGAATACTACAAGGCATACTCCCTATGAACTTGTTTATGGGAAGCAAGTCTTACTTCCAATAGAGTTCCAGATCCAAACCTATAAGACAGCAGTCCAATTAGATCTTGACTTGTCAGAAGCCCAAAAACAAAGGATGACACAATTAAATGAGCTCAATGAAATCAGACAAGAGGCCTTCCAGAGGACCAGCTTAGTGCAACAACAGAGGTCAAGATGGCATGATAAGTACATTAAAGAAAGGAAGTTTCATCCGGGAGATTGGGCATTGCTCTTTGATTCAAAATTCAAAAATTTTCAAGGGAAATTCCAAACCCATTGGCTTGGACCTTATGAGGTTGAGAATGTCTTTGACAATGGTGCGGTTAGAATCAGGACTATTGACGAAGAGAGAACTCCTCTATTAGTAAATGGACATTGACTCAAGCTTTACCAGAAACCATTAACAAAAGAGGAATTTGTTAAAATATTTCAGGATAATTCAGAACTGAAGATGGTCAAGAAGAATTCTTCTTCTTTTCCACCTTAGAAATTTTCATTCAGTTTGTTCTTCAATAAAGAAAAAAAAAAATATATATATATATATATATATAGAAATATATATATATATAAAATAAAAATATAATAAATAAATTATATGTGCATATATACATATAATAATATGAAAAAATAAAAATAAATAAATTTGTATAAACATGAAAACCAACATGTTGTTGGCATGTTTATACAGAAAATTTAAAGTGAAAACCAATTTGTTGGCACTTCAAATTTTCTTTTCAAAAGAAAAAAAAAACAATAAAGTTCATCTACTAAAGCCTTCTTTCTCTTAAGTTGCAGAATCAGCAACTTTCCGCAGCTTGGACAAGTTTCCGCAGCTAAACAAATTTTTGCAGCCTAATAATTTTGAAGTCTACAAGGATTCTTGGTGATCTGGATTAAAAGACAGTTGACAGCAAGGCACCTGCAAGAGATCACAACAAATGAGGTTAGCAACAGAAAATTAAAGGTATGTGTTGCTTTAATTTAACAATAGGGAAGGTTATATAGCATGTATGACTAAGAAGATATAGTACTAAAGTGCAATCATTATAACCTAAGGGTAATGGCCACCTAACAAAATATCATATGCCACCACTTTAAAAGTCATGTCACGACCTTATGCCAAATCTGCCAAATTAATTACCAAATCATAAGTTTGAATGCGCCTAACAGTCGGATTCATTCCCATAATCCTTATGATAACCCATTCGTTCTTCCCTATTCTTACACTCCTCTGATCTTTCACAACCACTCCATCTTTCCGCCAGCTAGCAAACCCTACCAGTCCCATTTTCCTGTCAAGGTAGCCAATCTTCGAGGCAAAGCATCCTTCGGCATGGGGATAATTGTTCGAACTGAGCCAGCAGGGAAGCAATTCCTAGAGGGGTACCCACAAACTAGGGAGCTGCTACAAAGAAGACAATGGTTGCAGTTCATTGAGAAATTTAACGGCTTCCACAAGGAGGTAACCAAGACATTTGCACGCTCATTCGATGGAATGGAGGCTGAAATTGGGGACATAAATCTCATAGTAACGGAGTCTATGATCGTTGAGGCCACCGAGTTGCCAAGAAATGGAGAAAAATGGTTTTAAACAAAGGGATTGACAGCGAGGACTGGAAGGTCTTCCTCAAGAATCCGAACATGGACACTACGGTCTACAAAAAAGGTATTCCCAGCTCTGCTCTTAAAAACAAATGGAGAAACTTATTACTTGTGCTTCAGAAGTTTATCACTTGTGAGGGTAGGTTTGGGAAAATGTATTTTTATCATGTTAGAATGATGATGCACTTCCTTGAGGATCATCAAATGAACCTCCCCTATTTCCTCTTGAATAGCCTCAGGAAAATGGCTACAAATGTTTAGAAGAAAATTCAATGCATAGAAAACACCATGTATCATCATGGTCTGGTAAAAATATTGGTCGAATTTCATCTCTGAAGTATAAGGGATGACTGGGAGAGTTTCCTAATAAGGAACCATTTTGAAGAAAAATCCCCAGAAAAACCAAGTAGCAACAGGGCCCTCAAAGGAATAAAGAGAACCATAGAAATGATAAAGGAACAGGCACCTCAAACTCAGACAGAGGTAACAAAAAAAGAACTGCCCATGGTAAAAATTTTGCAAAGAATGAAGAGGAAAAACCCTAGAAGAAAGAAAGCCAACCCGAGTAAAGGAGAATTCTCACAAACCAAAACCTCTCCTCTAGAAAAAAAATCAGAGAATAAAAGGAGGAAAGTACAAAAAACACAAACCCCAGGGTTGAGAAGGAGCACGAGGTTGAGCATGATTCCACAAACAACCTCAAAAACTACAGAATACATTAATCTTGAGGAAAATGAGCCAAATGAAAAGGAGCCAACTGAAGAGGAGCCAACAGAGAACACTCCAACAAAGATTGAGCCAACAGAGAACGAGCCAATAGAGGATGAGCCAATTGAAAGCCCTGGGAATTCTCCAAAAGGGTCACCAAGATCATCACCACAGCCTTACAGCTCACCTCTAGGAAGCCCAATACATAGTCCGGGTATTGACCTCGCTCAGCAGGAAATATATGACTATATAGAGTCACTGAAAAGAAAGGAGATAACAATAAAGGAAACCATTCAGAGCCCTGGAGAAGGAAGCAACCAGGTAAATGAGCAATCAACCTCAAACATCTTGAAGTAGAAGATCTTTGAACTAGAAACACTAAATCGGTATCTCAAAAATGAAAATCAAGCCTTGAAGACACAGAGTGAGATACAAATTGCCAAGAGTGACAACCTGATCCTACATCTAAGCTTGTGGTATAAGAAAAACAAGAAGCTGAAGAAAGAAAACAGAGTTATGCACAGAGAAATTATCACTTTAAAGTACAAGATTCTAATGAGGAGGCCTAGAATGCCAATCTTTGCCAAAAAGAAGAAAACAGTGAAACATGGAAATGACAAGCAAGAGGCACAAGCAAAAGACAAGGAAGAAGTGTGTGAGGACATACAACATCTCCAGTCCGGGGGAATGTAGAGTCCGAAGATTGTCCTACCATGACATCCTTTTTGCCTAATGATCCTCTCTTTTTCCTATATATTTACCACTTAAATAGACCCATATCTACCAGGTTTTGATGAAGGTATGCAATAGTATGTCTTCTTGTTCATATTTAACTTTGTACCCTATTGTTTTGTTAAAGTTGCAATTGGCTACCGAATCGGTCTGTTTCCACAGCTAATCTAGGTTTTTGTAGCTGTCTTCATCGTTCACAAGGTTCCAGAGTTCCAGATCAGCAGCGAAAGCTGCGGGTGGATAGAGGATGGCTCCCTCATGGATACCTTCCTATCCACTTGACACTGTTTGCTAAAAGAAGCACAGGAGATCGCGGTAAAACTCCAAGTCAACCCCCGATTAACGCATAACAAAACCCGAGATCAGTTGAAACCTTATCGTTTTGCTTTCGGAATAGCAAAACGACAGTTTAGCGATATAAGTTTAGATAGGTTAGAGATATTAGGCTTGAAATATTCATACAATTATGCCAAGAGACCTGCTATAAAACTAATGGCCGCATTGTTATTTGGGTGTGTGCCGAATGATATAATTGTGAACAGTTTGAGAATTTCGTGTGAATAGAATTGGTTTTTGTGTGCAAGCATTGTGTTGATTTGAAGCTTTGAACTGCTATGTGGAGGGCCCCTACAAACAGTGGCAGGTTTTAATCAATTACAATCTGATTTCCTTTAATTCTTCAATTGCTCTGTTTTGTGTGACAATGCTGCATAATGATCTCGCCAGCGAATTGTTATCTGCATAAGAACTTTAATTTGCTTTATACCTAGTTTAGACTGTTATTTAATTTGCTTTATACCTGGTACTGCATGGTCCTTTCCTTTGCTTATTATCCAACATAATTGAAGTGTGTTCAATTCACAATATAGATGTTGCTTGGGTTACTTTGTTTGAGCAAAAATTGAATAAGTGAGAAGTCCTCTCCTAAATAATTGAGTTCAATAGTATTCCTTCATAGCTGATAGAATAAGTTTCTTTTTGCACTTAGAGAATTAGGAGTTGCAGCATAAAGATTTAAGATCAAAAATCCCAAAACAATCGAACACAAGTAGAACCATTCTCACATCGTCTACAAACTAATTGGATAAAAATTAATTCCTAGGAAACTTAACCAACATCCATAAGAATTACGACACTAATATAATTGACAAACACCACCTCCATCTTAAGTTTAGATCTTAACAAATAAATAACGACCCAATGAATAACTTCTAAGCACATATTGTGCACCTATATTTCATCAGTCTACGCACCCTGGTTGACAATTCAAGGACATTGAATTGACCAAACACCCATTCTTTCCACTGAATCCCCCATTAATCCATTCCGAGAAGTGTCCATGATAAGCAAACTACAATACTCAATTATCAAATGACAAGGCATACCTTTAGGTTCGGGAGGCCCACCTTCAAACATACGATCATTGCAAATAAGCAAGGGACCATATGGCTGTCTCAGGTGGTGAAGAAATTGCACAATGAGCTAGTTGGTGGCTGCAAGAGGCTGTTGGCTACCAACTGAGGACCATCTTGGAGAAAATTCAATTACGGATATCATCCACAAAATGTTGGGTAACATCTGGCTCCAAGTGGGACGTGATCTCTCGAAGAAGTTGACAAAGCTACTCGAAGGGGAGGTCACGAGAACTCCAGCAATCCCTTGTTTACCATAGACCTGTCACTTGCACATAAAACAGATGAAGAATATGGGGCAGCATGCTTTCGCAGTGTCTCATGATCACACATGCTTAATGTTAAGCCATAAAACCAACAAAAAAATAAAAATGCAAATTTTAATTCAGATGCATCTACTCGACCATGAGAAATATCACATCATGTTAGTTCTAATGCAAAATCAACATGAGATGCATCATACTCTAACATGCATAACATACGATGTCAAGCACTAGGTATAATCATAGACCCAATGCAACCAACATGTCAATTGATCAATACAAGAATGAATGCTTCCATGATTATTTTTGCAGCAGACCTGACAATGGGAATAATAATATGAGGGGTTGCAAGGGAGGGAGGTGGGAAAACAAGAGACCCATATGCCATAGAAAGGAACCTTGGAAGAAGGAAAAAACACCAGTCGAGGGATTGGAATTGATCCTTCAACTAGGAGATGCAAATGTCAATAACCAAGTATATGAATTTTTGATGGAGAACTATCTCAGGCCTATCATCCTTAGGGTAAGAAGGAGTGAAAGACTCAGACATATTTAGGATGATATTATTTTGGTCATTGGGAAAACAAGAAGCGGACTCATCATCGTATTTGGGGAAAAACCTTGATTCCTAGTTCTTCATAGGGGAAAGAAGCTCTTCATTAAGACTAGGGGAATGAACATCATCACAAACATATATTTCCAAGCTAGGGGAGGAGCGCTCAAACATGGAGAAAAACCCTTTATCGGTGGCATGGCCTAGGGAAGCATCTTCCTCAATTTCTTCTATATTAGAGTCATCATAATTTCCCACAATCTTGGAAGGCTCTTCTTTGATTGAATCATCTTGGAACATAAAGAAAAGACCTATCCAATCACTAAGAAGGGCTTCATAAGGACCAACATTGCTATTCAGAAGGGGCGGAGCATTTTCTTCTTCCCTGAGCTCATTCTTATCAATTTGAGGAACCATGGGGCCTTCATTTCTATAATCACACCCAATTCCCCAATCAACAGCCCAAAAATCACTCATAGATTCTCCGTTTATTTGACTATCATGATCTTCTTCAGAATCCTCACATCCTTCACTATATATTTTGTGTCAGTTAGGATGCCATTCATTCTCTTCTTTAGACAGGGAGGACTTTTCCTCCTTCATTTGTTCCCGAAAAATGATCTCCAAGGTATTTACTACATGATTTTGATAAAATGCCTCAAGAAGAAGGTCATTGATGGGACTCTTTATATTCACTCTTCGTGTTACAGAGCCTTTCCGATTGCTAACAATAGTGGGAGAAAATATCTTGGGAGTTATATGTGGCCATCAGTTTTGTGCAAGAGTTTTCATATTCCATCATCCATTCTTGTAATGTTGAGGGCTCTCGGGGTTGAGATCTTCCTCATTATCCTTAGAGGACATGCTTTTCAATTCATGAGTCTCTCCTTTGGCACCATCACTAAAGTATGCATCAGTAAGAGGCTATTCCTCAAGCATAAAACCGTATTCGATAACTTCCTACTCCCGAAGGGCCATATCTAACATTTGGGATATGTCTTCATGAGATTGGAATCTCAGCCCTTCATGCAACAAGAAGTGCATAATCAACATTGGAAGAGAATGAATGCTTTTAGGTTTACATGACTCAAGCCAATCGGTACTTGGGGCAATGGATAGGACAAACAATTCCATTTGGTCACAAGGTTGAGTTATATTTTGCTTTGAAAGGTACCTTATGAACCTTACCACGTGGTTGGCTGCGGAATGTGGATCCCCATCGAACATTGGCATATTCTTCATGGATTTTGATGAAGGATATCTTGGGGTCCCTATCATATCTATGGTGAGAATATATGTGGTCAACATGTTGTTGGGTCCTTAATGACATGGGAGTCGCCAGGGTGAATGAAATTGCCTTAACAAATGCTTGCTTCACCCTACAAGCATTGACTTTGAAGTTCAATGAAGAACTAGGGCTTCGTTCTTCCAATGGAGTCGCCAATAATGATATGTCAATATGTCGTATGGGGAACAAAACACACATTTCATTTCCCCGACAACGACGCCAAAATGTTACCAATCAAACTAGCAGGGGACCTAAAGGGCAAATGCTAGACCAAGGGAAACAAATGGAGACTTAGCCCACTGTCACCTCAGTTAAGGTTCCCTTCTATTTACGGACTTTCACCGATGGGAGGAGACCCGACATATTGTGGAGTCATCGACGAAGGATAAATCAATGAATGGATATGAGTGACCCAAATAATCCTTTTCCCATAAGAGCTTGAAGAATGGAGCTTGCCTACTTTCTAAGCAAGGTACAATGTATTTTAGGGGAAGGAAGGGAGGATTTGAGGGTTAGGCTTAAGGGATATGACTTGTGAAGGAGTTTCCCACCCCCTAAGTGACGACATTTGGTTCTTGGTCAAGGAGGCCTGCAGACTACTTCGCTAGCCTTCTAGGTCAAAGAGAAACAATCTTGCAGCTTTTATACTTTGATGTGCAAAAGAGATGACTTATCAAGGTCAATTCGTCAATGGAATTACCCCTAGTAGATTTTATTCACATTACATGGCCCATACATTGAGAGATGTTATAATAGAGACAAAATTCCACAATTTAAAGTAGTAAATGCATGCAGCAATTAGCCCTAAAATACCAAAGATCCCATTCCAATGTATATGACAAAGTAAAAGAAGAATTACATTTAAAGCATGTACTTAAATGTAACAGAATATATCCAACCATCCACAATTGACAAAAGAGAAGGCTCCAAGATAAGATAGACCAATATCCACACATCAAAATTCATCATAAAGCTCCAATTCATCCTTTAGAAAAAGTGTGAAATTCTCAAGAGAGAAAAAATCCTATCCAAAGTGATAATGAGAGAATCTACTCATCTCACTTGTATTTGTACACAAATGAGGAGTTCGAATTAGCCTCCATGGCCTACATAAGCCCCAAAAATAAAATAATGTTCTAATAATCTAACTTTTGGTGACAAACCCACCAAACTAACTCACAAATGAAAGAATAAGCCTCTCAAGAGGTCAAATAATGATCTATGCATGTCATAGGGCCCTCTAAGAGCCCTAATGAGGTCCATGGGTGCCATAATGAAGAGTAGGACCCTCAAAAGGTGATATACAAGGGGTCGGCCCCTTGTTCTATAAACAACAAACCTGTGGTGCTCCCAATGGGTGTGGGGGCACAACAATAACCTCATGGGTTTCCAAATGAGTCGAAGATCTATGTAGATCGTCTACAAGGGCTCTGATGATCTTGTAGGGAATGGCACATCGTCCTCCAAGTTTTGGGACAACTACAAAGTGCATGATAAATTTGTGGGGTCAACTGGGCAAAGATGAACCAGGTGCATCTTCCTCGTCCAATGGGAGTATCTCGAGTATTTCTGACCATCCTCGGGGATCCATGGAATGTTGTCTACTACTGTGCAGGCCCTTGGCTCTCAACACACACCCTACATGTGCCAATGTAGCCCTCTGGAGGATTAGGACTGTGTATAAGGAGACCCAACCCAAAATGAAGACCATCTACAATCTTGCATAAGATCCAATGTGTCCGCTAGCCTTCCAGTACAACAAGTCATGAGAGAAATAGAGTAAATGAGCTTATCAATCATGGACCACAGGTGGGGACTTCATAATGGGCTTTGGGATGTGCAAATGTCTCCTAAACTCCAAATGTGTTTAACCAGATATCCTATTAGGTGGTTTCTACGTCTAAAGGGGGTAATATGTTAAAGGACATCCTTCAAAAGGTGGTGGCATGTAACAGATAAGTGAATGAAGTAAGGGATGAGTGTTAGTTTTTGTAGCATCGACTGTGTTCTAGCCATACAATTTTGTGGAGAGGCTAGAGTACATGAGATCTCCAAAACCCAGATATCGTTTCTGGAGATTCCACCAAGAGATGACTTAATTAGATTATTAGTCGTTTTTTAAATATTTCCTAAGTCTAACTTAGGGAATATGACTAATTAATCAAAATTAATTAAGTTAAGGTGTGGAACTTCTAAAAACTCACACGGATCGAATTCTAGTTAATCCTAGCCATAGATTAAGATCTAATCTTGGCCGTTGAAGTCTCAACAGAGGATTATAAGAAGAAAGTCGATGGGGCTTGGAGAATACACTTATGCAGTTCGATTTCATGAGCAAATCAATTTCCTGAGTAGTAGCCGGAGAGAGAGCCATAGAAATCGAAACAGTGAGAGAGGCGCAGGGATAGTGAAGCCGAAAGAAGATTTCCTGATCTGGTGAGTGCATTCACAGAGAGGCAAAGGAGCCACAGAGAGGCTGACGTTGGGGCAGCGCAGTAGCCTCTAGAGGCAAGGTCGAATTATTGGGAGAGTTTGATGTTTTCAGTTCCAGAGGCCATGAAGGAGTCCCAGAGTGTCGAAGAAGCGTCTTTCTGGTTAGCAGAAGGCAGAACGACTTCATCAAAGTCCAGTCTAAGGCTAGATGTCTAGCCAGCAACGCAGAGGCTTAGAGGGCCAAAATTCTGAAGGCAAGTTGTACGGGAGATTCACTGTGGGGTGAGGAAAATTCATCACTGAATTTTTGCCAGTATTTCTCTATGGGATTGCCAGTCTCGGCATCCAATTGTACTCATTAGATTATTTCCTAAGTTGCAGGAAACGCTGGGATAGAGGGCGTTTCTGCCCAGGAAACGAAACGAAACGCGTTTCCGGCCGTACGGGCACGTTTCCCGAAATGGAAACGTGCCCGTACGGCCGGAAACGCGTTTCCAGGCCGTACGGGCCCTGTTTCCCCAAAAAAATGACTTGTTTTTTAAATTTTTTTTTTTCTAATTAGTTTTTAAATTTTTTTAGGGTTTCTAAGCTGTTCTAGAAACCATTTCTAAAGTTATAAAAGAGCAGTGTCTCTCATTCTCTCATCACACTATTCAGCAGCCTTATAGTCTTTATTGTACTTGCAGCCTCATATACTAATATAAATAAAGGCTGATTTTGGATTTTCCAGTTCCTATATTTTTATTTTCATTATATGATGACTCATGAGTAAATGTGATGTAAATTTAATCTTAATGTTAAAATGTTTAAGTAAATGTATCATTAATGCTTTATGATTGCACATATATATATATTAATAATTTTTAAATGTTTTTAATATATATATATATTATTATATTATTATATTATTATATTATTATATATATTCGCGTTTCCCCGTTTCCAAAATTTGGGGAGGTCGCGTTTCGTTTCGCTTCCCCGTTTCGTTTTGCTTCCGCGTTTCCCCGTTTCGTGCAACTTAGATTATTTCATTGTTGCTTGATAATAAAACCCTCAATTGTTGCACTGGTTTTCTCGAGTTGGGTTTTTCTGGGGACATTGGTCCAAAAATAACGTTGTTATTTTATTTGTGTGTGCTAGTATTTCTTCAAGTGTTTATTTCTTCCGTAGTTGTATTTGTGTAAATATCAATGTGATTAATTCAGTATTTGTTGTAGCTCACAGTAAATAAATTGTTAAATTTAATTAACAATTAGGAGAATTATTTCCAGTTGCTGCAATAGAATTTCAAAAATGAAATTTTCACATGGTATCAGAGCACAGATGAGCAGCCAGAATGCTCAGTAGCGAAGGAGGAGTTTCGAGGTTCATTAAGGGGCAGCAGTTCGAAACCCTAGAGGCAGCGCAGTCACCTTGGCCTAGAGGTCGAATTCTTGAGGAGAAATCGATTTTTCTGAGGGGCAGAAAAATTTGATCTCTCCAGATCGAGGGTTTGTGGAGGCAGAGGGAGCAACCAGTATTTTTTTGCAGAGCAGATCTATAGCTGAACGCAATAGTTTTGCAGCAGTTTTTTAGTGCAGAACTAGCTTCAGAAGGGATAAGAGCACACACTGAGGGAAAATTTCCCTCAGGGAACTTCCAGTCACAAGAAGTTTGAATTCCTTTGCAGATCAGCAGTCGTTGTGAGCAATCTTTCTCACTCCAGAAGGGAGTGCGAATAGCCTAGCAACAATTAAGCAAATGGGAAGAGGAGATTTTCGACATCATTTTCGAGATGGCCACTGTCGGGCTTCATGATCAAGACAGGTTGGATGGAGCTTCCAACTATGTCATCTAGAAGGCAAGGATGTCCTTCCTCCTAGCAGTGGTAGCAGTGCCCAAGGATGCATATCAGCTAAAGGAATATCGAAAGGAGATGGCAAGGGCAAAGAGGTTGATTCTTGACGGTGTTCGAGATCACATTGTATCACACATAGCGAGCCAGAGAACAGCCAAGGAGATGTGGGATACACTTTCCACATTGTACCAAGGCACTTCCGAGCGGAAGTTGTACTTGGAGGAGAAGTTGAGATGCACCAGGATGCAAAAAGGGGAACACATAAACCCCTACCCCACCAGGATTCAGGAGAACCGGGATCAATGGTCAACTATTGGAGCAGCACCTCAAGCTACAAAGCTAGTACGATTGGCACTCAACAGTGTCTCTGAGGAGTGGGAGGTATTTGTCCAAAGCATTTTGGACAGAGATACCTTGCCAAAGTGGGATAGGATGTGGGTCAATTTGCAGCAGGAAGAGTTGAGGTGAAAATTAGGGAAGAGCTCCATCAGTGGCAGCAGCAGCGGGTCGAAGCAGGTGATGGAGGAGGAGAATGTGGCCCTCACATCGAAGGGTCCTAGTCAAGGACAGGGTGAGCAGCGTAAGAAGAAGGACCTGTCAAAGGTCAAGTGCTTCAGATGTGGTGAGCTTGGCCACTACAGTACCCAGTGTCCTCTCAGGAAGAAAGATAAGGAGGAGAAGCAGGACTAGGCGGCAGCTCATGCTGAAATTGATGGGTTGTCCTCCAAGCTAAAAGAAGACTTAGCCATGTTTGTCGACAATCCCCCAGGAGTGAAATGGGGTGACTTGGTGTTGTAGCCCTAAAGTGCCATAGATGGGCAGGATTCTTGAGGAGGTCCACCTCTTGAATCAATACCTTGCTACAGGAGCTCGTAGTGTTCAGAAGTAGGATGGATCAGTGACAGTAGATGCAGATAGATGCCAAAGTGACAGATGCAGAGTCTAGTTACAGTCAGATGCTAGGGAGCGCAGTGCAGAGTTGGCAGCAGTGCAGGTGGCACAGTGCAAAGTCAGCAACAATGCAGATGCCTCAGTGACAGCGCAGGCACTAGCAGCAGTCATAGACTCAGGTGACAAATGCATCATATTGATCATAGTTGATTCAATATTTTGGATGTTTTTCGATTGCAGATGTTGCAATTGCAACAGCAACAGATGGAGAGAGAGTTGCAGTGCAGATGCACTATTGGCAACAGTTCAACAAGAGCAGCAGCACAAATTTAGCACATATTAGAGTTGTGTAGTAGTTGGTCGACATCAGCAGCGTGATAGGAGATGATGCGAAGATAGGGTGTTGCTACAGGGAGCAACAGCACTAGAACACATTCCTTGCTAAGAGGGAGTGTTAGTTTTTGTAGCATCGGATGTGTTCTAGCCTCGAAATTTTATGGAGAAGCTAGAATACATGAGATCTCCAAAACCCAGAAATCATTTCTACAAATTCCACCTAAAGATGACTTAATTAGATTATCAGTCGTTTTTTAAATATTTCCTAAGTCTAAACTCTGAGAATATGACTAATTAATCAAGATTAATTAAGTAATGGCGTGAATCTTCTAGAAACTCACACGGAACGACTTCTAGTTAATCCTAGACATAGATTAAAATCAAATCTTGGTTGTTGAAGTCTCAACAAGGGATTATAAGAAGAAAGTCGATGGGGCTTGGAGAATACACTTGTGCAAATCGATTTCGTGAGTAGCAGCATTCAGTCGCCAAAGAGAGAGCCATAGAAATCGAATCAGAGAGAGATGGGCAGGGATAGTGAAGTCAAAGGAAGATTTCCTGATCCAGTGAGTGCATTTGCAGAGAGGCAGAGGAGCCACAGAGAGGCTGACGCTGGGGCAACGCAGTAGCCTCTAGAGGCAAGGTCGAATTGCTGGGAGAGTTTGTCGTTTTCAGTTCTAAAAGCCGGGAAGGAGTCCCAGACTGTTGAAGAAGCGTCTTTCTGGTCAGCAGAAGGCAAAACGACTTCATCACAGTCCAGTCTGAGGCTAGACGTCCAGTCAGCTACATAGAGCAACGCATAGGCTAACGCAAAGGCTCAAAGGGCCGAAATTCTGAAGGCAAGTTGTGCCGAGAGATTGCTTGTGGGGTGAGGAAAATTCCTCATTGAATTTTTGCCACTATTTCTCCGTAGGATTGCCAGTTTCGGCATCCAGTTGTACTCAGATTATTTCACTGCTGCTTAATAATAAAACCCTCAGCTGCTACACCGATTTTCTCAAGTTGGCTTTTTCCGGGGACATTGGTCCAAAAATAACGATGTTATTTCATGTGTGTACTAGTATTTCTTCCAGTGTTTATTTCTTCCGCAATTGTATTTGTGTAGATCGTAGTGTGATTGATTCAGTATTTGTTGTAGCTCACAATAAATAAATTGTTAAATTTAATTAACAATTAGGAGAATTATTTTTAGTTGCTGCAATAGAATTTCACAAGTGAAATTTTCACAATGAGAAGGGGCAGCCTTGGGCCTCATGCTAGGGTACAAGGGTAGCTAATAAAAGGGAAGCCCACACTTGGGTTTATATTGTATCGGAGGGAGAATCGTGGTACATGAGGTGCCCCGACCTCGATTTTTCCACCCTTCTTTATATGCCTGTTACCTTTTTATGGTTCTCTTTGATTAACTGCTTGGGGCTCAAGGGGTAAGAGCATGATGCACAAGATATAGCGGTGAATACCCCCTTTTTAAGGTAGGGCAGTTCATTGCCCACCAAGGGTTGGGACAATCATGGATTCCTATATGATGAAGGAGGCTCATAGAACCTGTAGGAACCAAGGTGTTGGCCATGATGATGGGGTAGAGCTCATGTATTGGCTTTTGCCCACATGCTAAATGTGTTTGTTCCGGCCATATTTTGCATTTTGTGGTACATCTTCCTATTGAATGTGGCCAAATATGCTTTTGTCTTTCTTTTTGGCTGCATCAACCTTTCGGGCATCATTCCAAGCCTGACCCACGGTGTGGGCAAAGGGAAGGGGCGTGTTAACCCTATTTGGACCTAGTGGAGGAATGTGGACCTAGGGGGGACAAATGATGAATGGTGTGACAATGAGTGGAAAGGGGGTAATATAAGCGAATAAGGGAGTGGGACCACGCAATAGTTTCCCATGAAATACCATCACTAAAACCAAATGGTCAGTAAAAGAAATCACTTAGGGCTAGAATGCAAGGTTAATATCCAAAAGGGGTCTAGGGGTCAAGGGCACATACCTAACCAATTCTTTCCGCCGAATCCCTCCATTAATCCATGCCCAGAAGTGTCCATGATAAGGAAACTACAATACTCAATTATCAAATGACAAGGCATACCTTTACGTTCGAGAGGCCCACCTTCAAACATATGATCATGGCAAATGGGTGAGGGACCATATGGTTGGCTCAGGTAGCGGAGAAATAGCACAATTTGCTAGCTGGTGACCGCAAGGGGCTACTGGATCAATGTTGCACGAAGCGGGAGCGAAGCGGAAGCGCGGAAGCGGAAGCGGAAGCGTGGAAGCGTCATTTTCCAAAAATCTAGGAAGCGAAGCGTCCGCGGAAGCGTCTGCTATATATATATATATATTTTTATATTTTTTTGCATTTATACTCAAAACAAACATTCCAAATACCAAATTAATTGTAGAAGACATGAAAACATGCATATTTTTGCATAAATCAAGATAGATATAACATCCATTGTACATTAATGATCTAGAATCTAGATTCTTCTCCTCTTGTCTAGCCTTTGCCTCTACCTCGATTGTCTAGGGATATTAGTCAACATTGCCCAATTTTGATCAAACTACCTAATTCAAGACTTAAAATATGGTAGAAAAAGCTTAACATGTTTGATCGATGATTTTGACTTGATTGAAAGGTAATTTTTTGCTAAGGGTGTGCCGCGTGACAAAGGAGTTCAACAATTAACACCACCAACACCAGGGTACATATAGGGCTTGGTGCTCTTGATTAAATGCTAATCGCATACCTTCATACTTGATATAATCCAATGAAATGCCACAATCCCATTGATCCTGAATACCTGAAAACTGTTAAGTCTGCTGAATTTTGAATAGGATATGAAATTCTATTTTCTCCATATGAAGTCCAATGAGGCTGGAACCACTCTCAAACATTCTGAGTCATTTCATGGTAATGTTAAAAATTTAAGTAAAAGGATGAAAATGAAAAATAAAGGAGAATGTCACTTTTACTTTAAGAATTTAACATTACCATGAGGGAGCATCTGCTATATTTATATTTTTTTTTGCTTTCATTTGTCACCCTAACCCAAGGTGGACCCACCCCCAACAAGCAAACTCACCTAAAATTTAAAAAAAAATTGAAAAAAAAACGATTTTCTAAATGCTTTTCCGGAAGCTTTTCTGGAAGCTTTTCTGGAAGCGTCCTGGAAGCGTCCTGGAAGCGTCTGGGAAGCGCCTGGGAAGCGTCTGGGAAGCGTCTAGGAAGCGCCGTACGAAGCGCGCTTCGGAAGCGCCAACGCTTCCAAATTTCCAGGAAGCGTCTAAAAATTTCGGAAGCGCGCTTCCGGCCAAGCTTCCTAGGCGCTTCCGTACGGGACGCGCTTCGGGGCTTGGAACCGGGGGGGGGGGGGGGGGGGGGCGCTTCGTGCAACACTGTGCTGGATGCCGGTTGAGGACCATCTTGGAGAAAAAAATATCCTAGGGATATCACCCACAAAATGGTGGGTAACAGTACCTACAAGCTCTATGAACCTACTTCATCATATAGGAACCCATGATTGTCCCAACCCCTAGTGGGCAATGAACCACCCTACCTTCAGAGGGGGTATCCATTGTTATATCTCATACATCATGCTCCTACCCCTTGAGCCCCAAGCAGTGAATTAAAGAAAATCATAAAAAGGCAAAAGGCATATAAAGAAGGGTGGAAAAATCAAGGTCGGGGCACTTCAATGTACCATGATTGCTCCCTCCTATACATTATATACCCAAGTGTGGCCTTCCCCTTTACTAGCTACCCTTGTACCCCAGCATGTGGCATAGGGTTGTCCCTTTTCATTCCCTACTCCATTCATCCCTCTACCACATGGCAATATTGTTTGAAGGATGTACCTTAGACATATTATCCCCTTTAGAATTAGAAATCGCTTAATAGGATACTTGGTTAACCCCATCTAGAGCTTAGAAACATTAGCACATGCCAAAGCCCATTATGGAAGGGCATGCCATTATGAATTACCCACGTGTTGTCCATTGTTTGTAAGCTCTTTTACTCTATTTCCTTGATGACTTATTGTATTGGAAGGCTATGGGACGCATTAGATCTTATGTCGAATTGCAAGTGGTCTCCATTTTGGGTTTGGTCTCCCAATACGGGGTCCTAACCCTCCAGAGGGCTACATTGGCACATGTAGGGTGTGTGTTGAGAGCCATGGGCCTCCACAGCAGTAGGCATCACTCCATGGATCCCCAGAGATGTTCAGAGATTGCTCGAGATTCACCTATTGGACAAAGAATATGCACATGGTTCACCCTTTGCCAAGCCAACCCCACAGATCTACCATGCACTTGGTAGATGACCCAACACTTGTATGTTGATGTGTCACCACTTACACCATCATTTGAGCCCTTACGAATGGTCTTCAGGCATCTTCAACCTACTTGGATACCCATGAGATCACTTGTGTGCCCTCCCAGCCATTGGAATCCCCACAGGTTTATTATGTGCAGAACAAGGGGCCAACCCCTTGTCCATTACTTTTGGAAGTCCAACGCATCATTTTGTCACTTATGGACTTCATTAGGTCTCTTAGAGAGCCCAACGACATGCATCAATGATTATTCGACCACTTGGAAAGGCTTATTATTTTATTTATGAGCTAGTTTGGTGGGTTTGTCACCTATAGATAGTTATTTGCACATTATTTTAGTTGATGGGCTAATCCAAGCTCAAATTAGGTAATTCGAACTCCTAATGAGTGTATAAATAAGAGAGACATGAATTCATTTGGAGCATCACTTGGATTGGATCATTCTCTCTCTTGAGAATTTCGCAATTCTTTCTTGGAGGACAAATTGGATCATGAATGAATTTTGATGCTTGGATTTAATTTTCTTACCTTGGAGCTTCTTTATTGGCAAATGTATTGATGGTTGGACATATTCTCTTACATGTAAGTACAACTTTGATGCTATTTTCTTTCACTTTGTCACATACATTGATCATGGGATCTTCGTTGTTTTAGGGCTAATTGTTGCATGCATTTACTGCTTCATTGTGGAATTATGTTTTTGTATAGCATATGTCTATGTATGGGCCATGTTTGTTGAACGAATTGTCTTAAGGATCGAAGTTATCCTGATAAGCCATTTTCATCTGCAAGCGAAGTATAAACACTTTAAGGTCACTTTCTTTTTCTGCTCTAAGATTAGGCGAAGTTGCCCTCAAAGCCTCCTTGAGCTAGAAACGAGATCCGTCTTCATAATTATTCCTGACTCCATATCCCCAAAAGGAATTAGGAATTGGTCCACCATAAGGTGATCACCTTAAACCTTTTTCTTTAACCTTTTCCCTTCTTTTCTAGGTCTAGCCACGCTAGGACACCTAGGGCATCACTTTCTCGACAAGGTAGCCATAGAAAAGTTCGATCTCCTAGCCTCTACTGCGTTGGTGTGTCCTCAAGGTCAATTCCAAATTTGAAGAAATTCCGATGGTGGGATTGTGAAATATGTTGATTTGGGGTGGCATTGGATATGCTCTAGCCATGGAAATTGGTGGAGAGGTTAAAACACATGAGATCTCCAAGACCCGAAAATGGTTTAGGCAGATTCTACCCGATTAAAGAAATATTAAAATAATTAATATTTCTAATGGAGTTCCTAAGTCTAAACTTAGGAAAGAATAAAATATTAATGGGTATCCATATAAAACTTGGTTAGAAGGTTCTAAATGACATGGATCAAGCCAAATCTAATCTTAGCCGTTGATTAGAAATGTAATCTCGATTGTTGAAGGACCAATAGGAAAAGTATAAGAAGAGGCTTGACGGTCAATTGGAGTACACAATAGAGTGATCAGTCATTCGATTGTCTAGAGCGGGGTTTGCTAAGAGAAATCGAATCAGTGATCATTTGCAGCAATGGCAGTGAGTACGAGACAGATAGGCAAAGATAGTGCCGAGAGACCAGCGCAGAAGCAGAGAGAGGCAAACGTATAAGCTAGAGGGAGGCACGCAGAGGCTAGAAGAAACAACGCAGAGGCCAGAAGGGCCTGCGTCATCAACGCAAAGGCTACAAGAATGACACAGAGGGTTGTAGAGGTTGTGCAGTGCCTCAGAGGGCTGATGTAAAGGGTTTCGGGTTGATGTTGAGGCCAAGAGGGTTGACGCTGAGCTTCAAATTGTGCTGGAGAGGGTTTCGTGGGGCAAACTTTTCGAATATTTGCTTCCGAAAAAAGAGGTATTACTGCCGAATTATTTTCTCTGTCGGGTGAGTCGGTTTGGCACCCAGTTGTACTCAGAAAGACTGCATAATAAAATAACCCTCAGAATTGTTGCAACGGTTTTCCCAAGTTGGGTTTTTCCGAGGACGAGTTGTCCAAAAATATTGATGTCACTTGTGTGTTTGCTATTTCTTTAAGTTGTTGATCTGTAGATGGTTGAGATTGTATTGTGTTTATTTCTATATTTATATGGTTAAATAGGTTGTTTGTAATTAACAAGTACGAGAAATAAACCAAAGAATACAAATAAAGTTTCTAACAAGTAATACTTAGAAATTTCAACATGGTATCAAAGCGTTGCAGATCACAGGAGAGTTGAAGGCACCAACTGAAACAGAGCATTTGCAACAGAAACAGTTGTCCCGAGTGACAGAATTTGTTCCTAGGAGAAAGCGGCAGAGAAGGGTTGACGCAGAGGAACTACGTCATCAGTTCGGGCCAGAGAGAGGCCAACGCAAAGGCTGAGGAGGGTTAAAAAGGATCACGAAAAGCCATGCAGAGACCAAGAGGGTTGATGCAGTTGGCTAGGGGAGCATTTCAGCCAGTGTCGAGATTGCGCAGAGCCTAGAGGCTCAGTCTTTCAGTTGTTGGGGCATAGGAAGCTGTGGGCAGTTTGCAAGGAGTGAAGTTGGTGGGGTGTAGAGTGAAGCTGGTGGGGTGTTGTTGTTGCCGAGATAGAACAATGCCTAACAAGGCAAAACCAAGGTAGAGGGAGTCGCTACCTAGGCGGATTTCTAGCCAAGAAATCCATATCAGTGTTGCAGGAGCATAGGAGATCAAAGAGGTACAAATCAACGGTTGGCAGGCGGATTTCCAGGAGGGAAATCGAGACTCAGAGGGAGTCGAAGAGAGAACTTCCAGGGGGAAGTAGAGAATCGGAGGAGTCGAAAGGAAGAGCAGAGAGATGGCCATGAATGGACTGAGGGATCAAGATAGGTTGGACGAGACATCCAACTTTGTGGTCTGGAAGGCCAGAATCCTGTCCACTCTAGATAGACATCGCATCAAGGCCTTCGCCTTGAGAACAGCGGTTATCTCAATTGACCCGTTTGACAATGAAAAGTACGAAGAGGCAATGGCCAAAACGAAATGCATCATCCTTGATGGCGTCAAGGATCATGTGGTCCAGCATATTACCGAGAAGGAGACGGCAACGGAAATGTGGGGCGCCATGAAGACGTTGTACCAGCGTACTTCCGTGTAGAGGAAGATGTTACTTGAGAATCAGATGCGGTCATACCAGAGGCAGAAGGGGAAGCAGATAAATCACTTCCTCGGTAGATTGAAGGAGATATGAGACCAACTGACTTCCATAGGGGCCACACCGGATCATGAATTGATGGTGAGGACCGCTCTAAGCGCAGTCTCCGAGGAGTGGGAGACATTCGTCCAGAGCATTATGGACAGGGCAAATCTTCCAGATTGGGAAGAGTTGTGGGCAGCTCTTCGTCAAGAAGAGATCAGACTATTGTCCGAGAGAGGAACTAGCAGCAAAGGGGAATGGATCAAGAAGGAAGAGGAAGAGAATGCAACTCTGGCATCTGCAGGGAAGCAGGAGAAGAGGAAGAAAAAGGACCTCTCCAAGATTAAGTGCTTCAACTGTGGGGAACTGGGTCATTATGCAAACCAGTGTCCGAGGAAGAAGACTAAGGGAGAGGCGTCTGACTCCAAGGCAACGCCAGCGAAGGCGGAAAAGGAGGTAGAGGAGGATGACGATTGTGCCATGAGTGCTCATGTACCTCTAGAGAAGAGGTGGGGAGACATCGAGCTGTAGTCAGGAAGACTACAGGCGATGAGGGGCAGGATCCTTGAGGTACCCAAACTCTTGGATTATACCTTGCTACGGGAGCCCCGAAGAGAGAGTAGCAAGACTGGTGGATGTTGGTAGAAACGGATGCGGATGAAGCGGCAAAGAGTGCTACAGTGCAGTAGTCCCGGGCAACGTAGAGCTAGTAGGTTGCAGCAGTGCGAGAGGCACAGAGGAGGTTGCAACAGTGCAGGATGGCACAGAGAGGTTTGTAGCGGTGCGAGAGGCAGGGAGTTGTTGCAGCAACGCAGAGGCAGTAGAGGGAGCACGAGATAGCAGCAGAGAGAGCTTCAACATCGGGAGTGTTTCTAGCCTGACAGGGATGTCAGTAGTTGGGTGGATCAATTACTTACTTCTCAGTAACTGAGTTGCAGTGCAGTAGCAGTTAGCAGTAGCACGATGCAGCATGATGAGAGGGGGTTGCAGTGCAGATGCAGTGTTGGGAGAAAGGACCAACAACAGCACGGATGCAGAGGGAGCTGTCGTACGGATGCAGCAGTGGCAGGGCCATGGGCAACAATACAGGATGCAGTAGTGCAGAGGATGTTGGGCGAGGAGGCCTAGCATCAGCACAGGTACCGGTGTCGTATAATCAGGGTGATGCTCAGTGGGGAGTATTACTAGAGCACAGTGCTTGCTAAGAGGGAGTGTTGATTTGGGGTAGCATCGGATGTGCTCTAGCCATGAAAATTGGTGGAGAGGTTAAAGCACATGAGATCTCCAAGACCCAGAAATGGTTTGGGCAAATTCTACCCGATTAAGGAGATATTAAAATAATTAATATTTTTAATGGAGTTCCTAAGTCTAAACTTAGGAAAAATAAAATATTAATGGGTATTAATATTAAACTTGGTTAGAAGGTTCTAAATGACATGGATCAAGCCAAGTCTAATCTTAGTCGTTGATTAGAGATATAATATCAGTCGTTGAAGAACCAACAGGAAAAGTATAAGAAGAGGCTTGAGGGTCAGTTGGAGTACACACCAGAGTGATCAGTGATTCGATTTTCTAGAGGGGGGTTTGCTAAGAGAAATTGAATCTGTGATCAATTGCAGCGAGGGGCAGAGAGGCAGAAATAGTGCCAAGAGACCAGTGCAAAAGCAGAGAGAGGCAGACGCAGAAGCAAAGAGAGGCAGACGCAGAAGCTAGAGGGAGGCACGCAGAGGCTAGAAGAGACAGCGCAGAGGCTGCAGGAGTGACGCAGAGGGTCGTAGAGGCTGCACAGTGCCTCAGAGGGCTGACGCTGAGGCCAGTAGGGCTGACACTGAGCTTCAGATTGTGCTGGAGAGGGTTTCGTGGGGCAGACTTTTCGAATATCTGCTTCCGAATAGAGAGGTATTACTGAGCCAGTTTGGCACCCAGTTGTACTCAGAAAGACTGCATAATAAAATAACCCTCAAAATTGTTGCATTGGTTTTCCCAAGTTGGGTTTTTCTGGAGACGAGTTGTCCAAAAATAACGGTGTCACTGGTGTGTTTGCTATTTCTTTCAGTTGTTGATCTATAGATGGTTGAGACCGTATTGTGTTTATTTCGATATTTATATGGTTAAATAACTTGTTCATAATTAACAAGTAGGAGAAATAAACCAGAGAATACAGATAAAATTTCTAACAGGTAATAATTAGAAATTTCAACAAGATATCCCAAACCCTAGCTCTAAGATCAAACTTTGCCCTGGTGTTCCCTAGGCTAGTACCTCATAGGATCAATTTGACACCTTTAAGTGGAAATTCTTGTTTTGATCATTTCCCCTTCCCTGTTTAGATTAAGATCATCCTCTATTGCTAAACTCTCTCCCCTTAATCTAACCTGGGTCCACTTGGCCCCATGTGATCCCATACCTCTGAAAAGTCAATTCTTCAAGAACCACTTGGGAATCCAAGTTCAATAAGGATTATAGGGATTGGGAAATTCCTTTACAAGGCATATTCTTTAAACCTAGCCCTTGAATCCTCACCTCCTCCTAGAAATCTTTGTACCTTGCTTGAAGAGAAAGCAAGCTTTATTCTTAACCTCCTTCTAGGAAAAGGATCATTAAGGTCACTTCACATCCATTTGTTGGTTCATCCTTCACAAGTGATTTTCTATATATCGAGTCTCCTCCCATCAGTGAAAGGCCGTAAAGAGTAGGGAGCCTTAGCTGAGGTAACAATGGGCTAAATCTCCATTGTTGCCCTTGACCTAGCAGTTGTCCCTTTAGGAGTACTTTTTAGGCCCCCTGCTAGTTTGAGCGGTAACACAACCATGAGTACAAATGAGAAAGTTCTCCTCAATTTATAAAGTGAGATCTACTCCCTTCATAAAACCCCCAGATAGCCTAGTGACGCAAAATATCATTCAATTAATTTTTATTACAGCTCACATTTTCTTGAAGATGCTTCAACCAGGCTACATCCACATCATCTAAGGTGCACTAAGAGGGTGACACATCATCCAAATTATCAAATCAAGTTGCCCACATTATCAAATTACCCCAATGACTGTCACAAGTCCAAGTGGTCACTCAAACTATGTATAAATTATCTCAAAGTGACAGCTGGGGCAATGCTCAAGGATCTTCCACGTGGCATGCATAGGAGGTGTCCAAGTGTGCACAAACAGGCCCAAATATGCCTCGGGAGGGGTAAACAATGCCTCAGACGTGAAGTACCCAAAAATCAGAATGCAACCAGACAATAGAGGAGGATATCCCATGCCAAAACTGTTATGTTAAGTCAAAAACTTTACTATGCCTACACCTGCATGAAAGTACCCAAAAAATCAGAATGCAACTAGACAATAGAGGGGAATCCCATGCCAAAAACTATTCTCTTAAATCAAAAACTTTACTATGCCTACCCCTGCCAAAAGGAGGGTTAACAGTGGGTAACAGTGGGTAACGGTCACAACTTATAAGGCATCTTCAAAATGCTTGTTTAAGCTTCTCCAGAGCTGGAAACTTTTGCTACAATATAAACCGCTTCTGCAATACATACAAAAACTATGTCTAGATGGGGTATGTGGTTGAATTATCTATGTGGCCTCCAACTTCCAAGACCTCTATATGAATCAAAAATGCTAAAAAGATTTCAAGAAAGTAAGGCCAAACTTCTACATGAAAATCAAATTATCTGACAGATTGAATTGTTCAGTTGTTGCACACTAGAAACAACAAAGAATACAAATTTAAGTCCAGCCTGTTACACACATTTTGTCAAAGTTTCAAGGAAGCGGAAGTGCCCAAATTTTTCAACAAGATCAGGTCATCTATCAGCAATTTACATGTCGTTGTAAACCCATTCTGCAAGTTATATGATGTAAGTGATCCTAGTAAGGCCTTGAGTATATGTAACAACCTAGTTACGCCTATATTTTGATGACAAATTTCATCCTAGGAGGTTTTTTAACCTCACTGATTACCTGTGTTTCTAAACATGGCTAATCAGAAGAGTTTTTTCCTACAGCTTAAACCCCAAAGCTAGAGTGAAATTTATTGTCATCATCTTAGGTAAGTCGTAGAGTTTTTAGTCGAGTCTGATGTAAAAGTCATTTGGGAATAACTTAACTAGTTGGCTTAATTATTTTATTACAAATCACTTGGTCTACTAGATCATAATATGTCGTAGATGGGTTATGAGTATTGAGGGTCTACGCCAAAAGTGTATTTCCCCTTTGAGGGTTGTAAATGTAAAATTTTATGTATTGGGGGATGGAAAAATAATTAAATCCCCTCGTGTGTAAATTAATTGACTTTTCTATCAAAATAAAATTAAATCCTAAGCCAGAAAATTAATTAATAGAGTCAAAATTAATTGTCTTAGGAAAAATAATTCTATAAGTGGAAAAATTCGTGGGTCTTCAAGGAATCGATTTTCAAAGGTCCTCCACTAAGGGAATATTGTATATTTCAAGAAAATTTAGACCCTTGGACCTTGGTGGTTAAGTCAAAGTCAACTTTTTGAGGAAATTAACTCAAAATAATTAATTTTGAACCAATAAAAATGGAATTAAATGATAAATTCGAAAATTCCTCAAAACTAAGAAAATCAAGGGCCAAGATTAAAAGATCTTGAAGTGTTTATCAATGGCCAAGATTATTTTGACAAGGATCAAAGAAACTAACCATTATTTTTCCACTTGGAGGGTAAATCTATAAATTAGGGAGTCATTTGAGTCTCTAGCATCTTGATCTTTGGCTAGAAAATTGTTGTTGAAGCAACTTCGTAACTATAGTCCCACTGAGAACTATTTTTCAATCATAATAAAGACTTTAAGGTGCAAGTCAAGGTGTTCTTGCTTATTGATTTGTGGTATGTGCTTACTACGGGCATCTCTATGTTGCGTTGAATATTAGTAAGAATTTTTTTTTTCAATAGATGGAGATAGAACCATGCTATTGATAGTTTTGAGCTAATCTTAGGTGGTTTGGTTCCCCATGTGATCTAACAAATTATTTTGGGATAAATTCATAGTGGTTGCAGATATTTCAGTACTCGGCCTCCAAGTTCACAAACTTGGGCAAAGATCATTGTTGTTTGGATCCCAAATATTTATATGGTGGATTAAATCTTCGCTAAAGCTATAGTATACATTGGGGTTTCTAAAGCATTTTTAGCTATTCTTCAAAGGAAAAAACTCCATAAACATATTATTCTCAAAAATTTTAAAACACTTGTATATTTGTAAATATTGTGGATAATTTTGTAGATCTAATTTGTAAATTGTATTTTCTAACTTCAGTTTTGGGGTTTTATGAATTTTTATATATATTTGGGGTTTGGGTGTTGTATTTTCCATTTTTGCAGGTTGGATAGGGGATCAAGTTGAAGAAGAGCTAGATCTAGGCCCTTGAGGGTAAGATCTAGTTTCTTGAAAAAATTTGTAGGGCTATTCACTGAAGATTTTGCAACAAAATTCAAATCCAGAAAGGAAAAAAAAAAATTGAGACAAGGGTTTTCATTTTCAGGCCTCTCGAGACTGGATCTGGCCTCTCCAAGTCCAAGGTTAGCCTCAGCCTCCTCTCCTAGCCCCTGTGCTGGGGTTTTAGGGCCTTCTTTGGCCTGGTCATGGGCTTTAGGAGCCTCTACCCCACTTCCTTGACCCTAACGATTGTCCCTTGGACTAGTCATGGACTCATGGCCTTTTAGGCCCTAAATATGCCCTAAACCCTAGTTGTCTAGCCTTAGGGCCTCCTCCTTCTCCTTCAGCGTCCAACCTCTGAGCCCCAGCATTCGCACTTTTGAGCCTTCTCTTGCCATTTCAGCCCTTGATCTGCCATCCTAGCCACCTTATCCCTCAACACTGGCCTTCCTTGGCCTTGCATTGCCCTTTCTTTGGCCTCACATTGCCCTAATCTACCCTAAAACCCTTATCTGAATTTTAAAAACTGATTTCTTAGTGGTTTTCCAGGTTTATGGTTTCCAAAATTCTGATTTTCAAGTGGCATCTTCATCCAAAAAATTTGGGCCACTTGGGCAAGTGCTTCTACATGGCTTGAGGCTTAGGGTTTGACCTCTAAAGCCCAGTTTTATCTTTGTTTTATTACAACAGTTAAATAAAAAACAATCAAGCCCTAGAATCACATGTTACATGGTCAAAATTGTTTAAAATTGCAAAATTTTCATTTTCATGAATTTTGGTCACTTGGACATCCTACATCTAGCTTAGATCTAACTTTTATGCTTGCTAGAATTTATTGCATAACTGAAAATTTCAGATCTGAAAATTTCTGAAACTTGCACCTAAATTGGATCAAAAATTAAAAAAATTCAATGTTAGTAAATTCTTGCTATTTTTTGGCATTTTGGGCACTGATTATAGTTTCATTAACTTGTTGATCTATCAATTATTCATTGTTGTAGTAAATAGATCAGATCTGAAATTTTCTAAATCACACCCTCTAAAAACCCTAAAAATTGATTTTTTTCAAAGTTGGGTGAATTTTACTATTTTTGGGTATATTGGGCATTGGTTCTGACATCACTAGCTTGTTGATCTGTGGGTCAATTTACTGTTGTAATAACTTATTACAGATCTGAAATATCATTGAATACATCATCATAAAGTAAGCTAGACACATAAATTTACTTCTGCTAGTCATTGGAAAGTTTTGTACTTCATGTGTTGGGCAAATTTTATAATTTAGAGTGATTTTTCTATTGTTGTCATAACACTAATAAGCGCTGAAATTTTTTGAAGTACTACTACTGATTTGACTGTTGAGATCTAACACTTGTGTGGTTTACTCTAAGTTTGTAAAATTTCTGGAATTTGGCACCTAAAGCACTCCTACATTTAAGCTCTAGATCTGATCTTGTGATAATTGGAATCTAATTGGCATCTTTGTATTTGGTAATCACTCTAAGTCTTGGCATCTAAGTTTTCATTTGGCTATCTTGAATGGTGATTGGTTTATCTTAAAGTGGTATCGAACATTGTTGAAAAATTGGCATTTTACATCTTGTGAGAATTTGTTGAAGTTTTGCACTTGTGTCTCTAAAGCAATTTATCTTGTTCAAGATTATCTCACCATTTTTTAGTACCCTCGCTATAAGCTAATTCACACTCAGTACTTAAGTATCTTAAGCAATCCTAACTCAAGATAATCTCACTCATAATCTCTTGCATAAGCATCTTAGATCTAGATTAGATTAAAACTTACCTCCTAACATAAGCTAGGTTGATAGACATTTAGGGCAACCCTTCTCACCTAGCTTGACGGGCTTGGCAACTCTTCGGTGGTTAACACAGTCACCTTGCAGTGATCAGAGCCACAGTCTCTGCAACATCGGAGGCATCGGGTGATAGTAGCACAACAAAAGGTATCGTTAATCACGCCCTAGCCTACTTCTTGTTGGCCTCCTTCCCACAACCTAACTTGGAGCCTAGCTTCAAAATAGTTAAGGGAAGGTCATACTTAAACTAAGCATATAATTAAAATAAACCAAGATCACTGCATCTCACATAGATTCTAGGACTTGCACATAATATAGGTTAGTCAATCATTCAAGTAGCGGGTGTCCATCCAGTCATTTGGTTTTTAATTTATCATAAGCAAGAATTGTGACTCCATTAAAGCACTGGTCTCATACTTAAAATCTAATCTAATCATTAATCTTGCTAGATTTAACTAAGCATGGTATGCAACCAGCTCACAAAATACAAGAAGAGATAGATCAACGACTTCAAAATTAGCCTCTTCGAGGGGGCAAGCTCCTTTACATTACACAAATGAACAATTCTTGGATGATTCAAATGACAAAACCTCCTTTCTATATATAGGAGTCTAAGGGGTCACAATATAATCAGAGTTGACATAACAATAATAATGTAAGGGCACAACAATAACAATAGTGGGCTTTTATGGGGCACAATAATAACAATATGGAGACTACATGGGCACAACAATAACAATAAGGGGGCTACACTGACAATAACAATGAGGGAACACACTAGTATTATAGGGACCTAACATGCCCCTCTCCTTCAAAAAAGTGTTGTCCTCAACGCTTGAGTAGTTATGGATGCTTTTGTATAACAGTATCATCCTCCCATGTGGAATCTTTCGTGGTTATATTCTTCCACTTAATGAGATACTCTAAAATTCATCGATTTCGTAGCTGTCGAGTTCTTGTTTACATGACTACTTCAGGTTCCAATATGATTTTTCTTTCCTCGTCAAGTTCTGGCAATATTGTTTGAACTGGGAGCTTGTCACCTATAACCTTCTTTAAGCATGAAACATGGTAAACTAGGTGCACTCAGGAAGATGCAGGAAGGTCCAATTTGTATGTCATAGTATCAATATTTTGCAACACCTTGTACGGACCATAATACTTTGGTGATAATTTATTATCCTCCTAGCTTGTTTGAGGGACATTTGTTTGTATGGTTGTAGCCGTAAAAATACACATTCGCCTACATCAAATCTTCTTTCGCTACGATGTTGATATGCCTATTGTTTCATTCTATTTTGCACCAAAGTGAGATTATCCTTTAAGAGTTGGAGAACTTGTTGTTGATGCTCAATGTGATCTTCCACTGCTTGAACCTTAGAATTTTCTCTTAAAGATGATGGGATGGATGGTGGATGATATCCATAAAGTGCCATAAATGGGGTCATTTTTGTTGCAGTATGGAAGGAAGTGTTATACTACCATTCAGCTAGAGAGGTAACCACTTGACCCATTGTGTCTGTTTATTAGATACAAAGCAACGAAGATATCCTTTCAAACATTTGTTTCTATCTCAGTGTGCCCATCCGATTGAGGATGATAAGATGAGCTATGAGTTAATTGAGTACCCAAACAAGAAAATAATTCCGACCAAAAATTTCTAGTGAAAACAGGATCTCTGTCGCTTACAATAATCTTTGGGTTTCCATGTAGCTTTTGAATTGTTTCCATAAATGCAGTAGCAACTGTACTGGATTTAAATGGATCAGATAATGCACAAAAGTGTGCATACTTGGTAAGTCTATCAACTACCACCATGATTACACTCTTTCCTTCGGACTTGGGTAAACTTGTGATAAAATCCATTGAAACCTCTTCCCGGCGTTGACTTGGAATGGATAAAGATTGTAACAGACACGAGGTCTTAATTGTCTCAACTTTATTTTGTTGGCAAATCAAACATTCTGCCACGAACTTTTGAATATCAGATTTAAGGCCATCCCAAAAAAAAACCTTCTTAACCCTATGGTAAGTTTTTAAAAATCTTGAGTGCCCTCCTAAGGGAGAGGTGTGCAATTCCAGAAGAATCTTTTGTTTGAGTTGGGAATTCTTACAAAGGTATAAGCGATCTTTGTACCATAATGAATCATTTTTCCAACTAAATGTATCAGATGTACTAGGATCTTGCTGCAACTTTTGAATGAGTGCCCACACTTCTTCGTCATTCTTCCATTCATCCCTTGCTTCGGTTATCCAATCTGGTTGGATAATAGAAATGGCACAAAGCAATTCTTCCACATCCTCATCCTTTCTTGAGAGTGCATCTGCAACAACATTTTGCTTCCCTTTTTGTAGATGATTTCAAAGTCATAACCCAACATCTTTGTCACCCGTTTTTGCTACTCTTCTGAAGATAATCTTTGTTCTAAAAAGTATTTAAGACTATCATGATCCGTTTTTACCTTGAAGTGCCTTCCCATTAGGTAAGGTCGTCATTGCTTTAGTGCATGTAGTATTACCAACATTTCCTTCTCATAAATAGCTCTATGTAAATACTTTCATTTGATTGGACAACTATCAAAAGCAATGGGTCTTCCTTCTAGCATTAAAACGTCACCAATTCCATTTCCTGAGGCATCACATTCCATTTGAACCTGTAGTGAACATAATTGTGCAATTATGCGTCATTGTTCTTTCTTTAGAAGCTTTGTCATGCCATTAGAGTTGATTATCTTTCTTGGTTTCCCTACGATACCCCTTAATTCAAATTCATTTCCTTCCCAAAAACAAATCAAGAAAAGTTCTTGAAAATTAAAAACTATCGTACCCAAAGATTGTAACCATTGTACTCCTAGTACAACATCAGCACCACCCATTGGGGAAAGCATTGGACTATTTAAAACATATTTTCCCATGGAGAGCTTGATATTATGGCACTTTCCAGAGCAGATTATGGTTCCTCCATTTGCAACCATCACTTGACACTTTGGTGTTGGATATAGGAAGCAATTCAATTCCTTGGCTATGTTGCAATGAATAAAAATATGGGTACTACCTGAATCAATCAACACTATTACATTTTTCTTCCTGATATGTCCTTCTATCTTGAGAGTTTGAGGAGTGGTAATTCTTGCCAATGCATTACAAATTATGGTCGGATCCATTTCTTCTTTCTCTAGGGTTGGTTCCTGGTGTATATCCTCTTCTTTTGACGTTTCTTGTTCCTTTTTTTCCTCCTCTTCACAATCTATGTAAAATAATTTCTTCTTAGCACACTTGTAACCTTTAGTGCATTAGCTATCATAACTGTAACAAAGCCATTTTGCTCTTTTTTCTTCCCATTGTTGTGATGTCAACCTCGTAGGTTTTGGAAGGCTAGGAGAAACAACATTTCCATCTTTATAGTTGTGAGTGTTAGGCTTCCTTGTTGCCATAATTTTGCTTTCATTTTTTCTTGCCAACCTGAATGCCTTCTCCAATGAATTAAGTTCTCAAAGGCAAACCTCATGTTGGATATTATCCTTTAGATTCCCTATGAATACATCAATCCTATGCTCCTCTAGAATATCATTTATCCTTGTATTCAATTTTTGTAAGTCCTCAATGTGCTCCACCATTGACCTTTTGTTTGATATTTATCAATTGGCTAAAAAAGGTGTTGCTCTTTGTATCCTCATAATGTGCTATCATTTCCTCTGTAAAAATTGACCAAGTGATAATTTGTTCAGGAGAGCAAAGTCATCGATACCATACAAATTGATAGGGTTCTGATTATGGAGATCAAAATATTGCTCCATCTATAGTATCCATGTTACGGAATCCTTGCCATCAAACTTCCTCATATCAATCTTTAAAATATCGTGGGTCTTCAATCCAACGTTAGAGTCTATGAAATCATATTTAACATTTCTTTTGTTCTCATCATGAGATTCCTTTACTACCTTTTTGCCATTAAGAAGCATTTCTTGTAGCAACTTTGTCAAACCTTACATGTCTTTCTTCAAATCTTCAATGTTTCCTTTTAGTTTTGCTTCTAGACCATTGAAGTCATTCTTCAAACCATCCATCTTAACTTCTATTACTTTTTGTGAGAGCAAAATTTGTTGCACTTGGTCTCGTAATTTTGATATATCATGTTGCATTTCTTCCTCTTCTTCATGTGTCATAGTAGAGCTTGCGGGGTTGCATACTAAGTGTTTCCATTTTATTTCTTCAAGGCATCAATTAAAGGTAATTATGCTTCACTACGCCCTTTGAATTGTGAAAATTTCTAACACGAAATTCTACTGCAGTAACTGATTTATTTCACCTACTTATCTCTCACAATAAGTTATTTACGAAACACTTAGTAAACATTAAAAAAAATCTACTGCAGTTATCACATAATTACATAGAGAAAATAACAGCAATATACAAGCTTAAGAATCAATCACATCAACACAAAATATTTTTACAATTGTCCCCGGAAAAACCCAATGTGGAAAAACTGGTGCAGCAGATGAGGGTTTATTTATTAATCTTCAGCAACAATTGCTTTACAAGGAATGATTCTACATAAAAACTGAGACACTTCTGAGAGAACCACCTAAGACAAAGTTTCTTCTCCTCCTGGAGAAATTCTGACACCCTAGAGACCCTTCAACCACTTTTGTGTCACTTCTGCGTCAGCCTGCGTGAGGATTGCGTCTCCAATGGTGTTGTCTACCTGCTCTTCCCTCTGCGCTGTCTCTCGAATGCCCTGGGTTACCTCCTCCTCAGTCTTTAACTGCTACCAATGCCCTCCTCTTCCTTCACCCTGCAACTGTCCCTCTAAAATCGAACTCCTTCTCCTTGAGAATCGATTTCCCTCGGGTTACTGAGTATTCGGTCGGTGTGTCTCCAAATGGCTCTCAAGTCTTCTCTTATACTTTTCTTGTTGATGAATCAACGGTCAAGATTAAGTCTCTAATCAACGACTAAGATTAAAACAGACTTGATCCTCATCTCTTAGTAGTTTCTCACCCATATATTTATTAATACCTATTAATATTTTATTTTCTTAAGTTTAGACTTAGGAACCCATTAAAAATATTAATTATTTTAATAACTCCTCATCCAGGTGGAATTTTTCCAAACGTTTCTGGGTCTTGGAGATCTCATGTGTTCTAGACCCTCCACAAAATTTCAGAGCTAGAGCACATCCGATGCTACCCAAAATCAACACTCCCTCTTAGCAAGGAATGTATTCTAGCAATACTTCCCAACAAAAGCATCACACTGATCCACAGCATCGATCCTTTGCGCTATTGATGCTCGGCTAACTGCCCCTTATCCACTGTGCTGCTGCCACCTATACTGTTGCCCATGACATTGTAACTATCACTGCTACATCTGTACTGCAACTCCTTATATTATCCACTTCTGCTACTGAAACGAATTCTTCACCATCCCCATCTTCTCCGCGAAGTAAACAAACTTTGTTCTTCCTAAGGCCTTAGTGAAAATGTCTGCCACCTATTCTCTTGTTGGGGTGTACCTCAACTGTACTGCCCCTCGTTGGACACAGTCTCTGATAAAGTGACACCTAATATCAATGTGCTTCGACGGATCAAGAAAGATTGTATTCTCAAAGAGCTTAATGCAACTCTAATTATCACACAAAATATTGGTCGCTTCCATCTTTCTCTTGAATAGATTCACAAGCAATTTCCTAAGTCATATGGCTTCGCACGAAGCTATGCTAGCTGCCATATATTCAGCTTCAGCTGAGCTTAGAGCCACGAATTTATGTTTCCTACTACACCAGGAGGTCATTCTTGATCTAATGCTGAAACAATACCCAGTGGTACTTTTCCGATCTACTGAACTTCCAGCCCAATCTGCGTCAGTGAACCCACTCAACCTGATATCATTGGGTGTACATTAGTCCATGCTCGATTGTTCCTCATATATATCTAAGAACATGCTTGGCTGCTACCCAGTGCGCCCTCTTTGGTTCTACCATGAATTGACTGAGGGTGTTGACAGTGTAACAAATGTCCGGCCTGATATTGACCAGACACATCAAGGACCCTATGAGCTGCCTGTACAAAATGGGATCGACTTCTTTATCTTCAGATGCATCAATCTTCTTCCAGTTGGTGATCATTGGAGTAGTCATAGGTCTACAGTCTTGCATGCTAAACCTTTTCAAAATCTTTGTAGCGTATCTCCCTTACCCAAGGAAAATTTCACCTTTCTGTTGCCAAACTTCCAACCCCAGGAAATAATGCATCCATCCCAAATCCTTCATGTTGAATTTTGTGCCTAGGTTCTCCTTGCAATCTTTGATGAGCTTGGATGATCCTGTCAGAAAGAGATCATCCACATATAAAACCAGGATTAGAGGTTAATTCTCTACAACCAGATAGTAAAGGTTAGGATCTAAGTCACTCTTGACAAATCCCATCTTTTGCAAGTAGCCATCAATTCGACTGTACCATGCTCTAAGTGCCTGTTCAAACCCTTACAAAGCTTTCTTCAATCTGCATACATGAGATTTCCTCTCATGTGTCTCAAAACCCTTTGATTGTTCAATGTATACTTCTTCTTCTATCACCCCGTTCAAGAATGTCATCTTAACATCCATCTAGTGAATCTCCCACCCCATCTAAGTTGCAAGGGATATCACAGATCTAATAGAAGTATACCTAGCTACTGGGGTGAAGGCTTCTTCGTAGTCTATCCCTTCCTTCTGAGCAAACCACTTCACCACAAACTTGGCTTTGTATTTTTCTACACTGCCATCTGCAGCGTATTTGACTTTGTCGATCCATCTCGACCCTACAACCGACCAGTCCTGAGGCCTAGGTACTACTTCCTAGACATCATTGACCATTATGGAATTGTATTCCTCCACCAGAGCATCTATCCATACTTGATGCTGAACAATCCCCTGAAAACTGGAGGGTTCTCCAACCTGAGCCACCAAGGCTTGGTATCTGTCTAGCTGTCTACGCTCCCTTATCTCGTTCCTGGGTGCCTCGACAAAATCCTCTACATCTCGTAGTATCTGTCGAAGTTCTCGGCTCGTTCTACCACCAGTAGTGGGTATATCTATTTGCTCCTCCTCTTCCTGAGGCTCTGCCTCTGGATTTTTGTCTTTAGGAGAAATACTAGCGCTAGTTTCTGCTGGTCGAAGTGGCTGGACCAACGGATCATCCTTTGACTGCTCTTCGGAAGGCATTTCTTGGGATTTTCTGAAAGCTCTGCCCTTCATGAACTTTACATCCCGTCGAATTTGATCTTCCTATTCCCTGGAATATAGACTCTATATGTTGAAATGACTGACCTCAGGCTTCTTACCGGTGAAGACACTCTCCGGAGTAATCTTACCTAATGCCTTGTGAGGAGTTCTGTTCTGGATATACACTGTCGTGTTGCATGCTTCTGCCCATAGAAACTTGGGCATATCCTGATCATACAACATTGCCCTAGTTGCTTCAACAATAGTCTGGTTCTTGCTTTCTGCTACTCCATTCTGCTCTAGATTATAGGGCATTGTCCACTCCCTTCTGATGCCTTCTCTTTTGCAAAAGTCAGTGAAGTCCTTGTCGATGTATTCTCCACCATTGTCTAAGCACAATATCTTTATCTTTTTTCCTGTCAGATTCTCAACTAGAGCCTTGAACTCTTTGAATCAACCAAAAACCTCATCCTTGTTTTTTAGAAAGCAGATCCAAGTCTTTCTGGTACGGTCATCAATGAAGGTGACGAAATATTCGACACCACTAAGAGCTTTTATGGACATGGGTTCGCAGATATCTAAGTGTATCAACCCTAGAACACTCTTAGCACTATTGTTGCTTCTGGAAAATGTTGCCTTGGCGTACTTGCCTAGTGCACATTCTCTACATACATTATCTTGTTCAGTACTTAATTCTGGAACTCCTGATACTGTTTTCCCGAGAATTCTTAGAGCCCCATGGTGTAAGTGTCCCATCCTCTTGTGCCATAGTTCATTCAAATCTTTTTCCCCATTGTTGCCTATCAGTGCCATTGGAGATTCTAGCTGTAATCTATATAGCCTGTTACTTCTGATTCCAATCTGGGCCTTCTTTTTCCAACTCGGGTGTTTGACATATACTTTCTCCTTAATGAAGAAAACATCGTAGCCCCTGTTTTGAAGCTAAGATACAAAGAGTAAATTCATCCCCAATCCTGGCACACACAGCACATTGGTTGCTTGAAGCAGATCCCCTGCTTTTGTTTGAAAGACTACAGTACCTCTTCCTACAGGGGTACACTTCGCCTTATTTACCATGGTGATCTGAAAATTCATCCTTTCTTCCTGATAATGCGAAAAACATTCTCGTATTCCTGTCATATGCTAGGAAGCTCTACTATCTATATACCAAACCTCAAAGGAGGCAGAACTCGCTAGGCAAGCGACTTATTTTTCCAGTCTGGAAGTTAACATAGAATAATCGTGATCCATGTTCTTCATGCTCTCTTCTTTCTCTGGAGATCTGCGTGAGTCCCTCTGAGTTGATGCCTCGGCATCATGCTCTTGACTCATAGCAGATTCTTCAATCCTGTTGCCCGATCTCTGCTCCGATACCATGTGAAAATTTCTAACACGAAATTCTACTGCAGTAACTAATTTATTTCACCTACTTATCTCTCACAATAAGTTATTTACGAAACCCTTCAGTAAACATTAAAATAAATTCTACTGCAGTTATCACATAATTACATAGAGAAAATAACAATGATATACAAGCACAAGAATCAATCACATCAACACAGTTGTTTTTGGACAATTGTCCCCGGAAAAACCCAATGTGGGAAAACTGGTGCAGCAAATGAGGGTTTATTTATTAATTTTCAACAACAATCACTTTACAAGGAATGATTGTGCAAAAAAATTGACACTTCTGAGAGAACCACCTGAGACAAAGTTTCTCCTCCTCCTAGAGAAGTTCTGACACCCTGGAGACCCTTCACCCACTTTTGCATCACTTTTGCGTCAACCTGCGTGAGGATTGCATCTCCAATGGTGTTGTCTCCCTGCTCTTCCCTCTGCACTCTCTCAAATGCCCGGCATCACCTCCTCCTCAGTCTCTCACTGTTGTTGATGCCCTCCTCTTCCTTCACCTTGCAACTCTCCCTCTGAAATCGAATTCCTTCTCCTTGAGAATCGATTTCCCTCGGGTTACTGAATATTTGGTTGGTGTGTCTCCAAATGACTCTCAAGTCTTCTCTTATACTTTTCCTGTTGATGAATCAACAGTTGAGATTAAGTCTCTAATCAACGGCTAAGATTAAAACAGACTTGATCCTCGTCTCTTAGAAGCTTCTCACCCATATCTTTATTAATACCCATTAATATTTTTATTTTCCTAAGTTTAGACTTAGGAACCAATTAAAAATATTAATTATTTTAATAACTCCCCATCCAGGTGGAATTTCTCCAAACGATTTCTGGGTCTTGGAGATCTCATGTGTTCTAGCCCCTCCACAAAATTTCGGAGCTAGAGCACATCCGATGCTACCCAAAATTAACATGAATCACTTCAAACTGTTTTTTTAAACAAAACTTATGCAAATTTAAAAAAAAAAACAATTCACCTTTTTTTTCGCTTTGTAGGAGCTCGATATTGAATATGTTGTATCTCTATAATTTCGGATCTCCAAGGTCTGAAATTTTGTCCTGTGGTAGCCCTCTGAGTCTTCCTTCTAGCCCCACAAGCCAAACCAAGATTGGAGTCTTCAGGAAAGAATTATGTCTGATCCCCCACACGACCTGATTATAGACTGGTTCAATATAGCAAACTTGTACAAAGTGCCACGTGTCACTGTTTCGACCTTCAGGCCTAAAATTGCTTCACGACAAACTACAGTGCATGCACTTCCAGCCATTTTTTATAGAATTCAAATCCGATGCCTAAACTCGGAATCCCTACCGCAGCAAATTGGTGTTACTTCTTGATCCAGGTGGATACTGGTGGCCACCCGCCTATTTCACTTGGACCTTCACCATTGTTTCTTTCAGTTTTTCAATTTCCTTAATTGTAGCACAGTTTACTATTTTTGGCAGTTTTTTGGGCATGAACGTCTAGAGCCGTTTTGAGGCCCTAAACGACATTTTTTTGGCAAAATTATTTTGGTGATTGCCATAGCAATCACGTCGGTAGTTGTAGTACTCGAAGAGATCTTTCCAACGAGGTATCATACGCATCAAACAGAGATAATATGACCAAGTTACGACCCCGAGAAGTTGGTTAAACTCTTGGCGTTACATCTGCTTGGGTTAGGGTTTAGGGATTTTTCTTGTTGTTCAATAATAAAAAGGCCCTTGAGCCTCATAGTAACTCAGTTCAGAGGCATGTAGCCGTCACATCTCTTCGCAGAGATAAGCTACCATAGTACGAGCTATATTATTTCCATTCCGTTTGTAAGCATAGTTCAATATTTTTCTATGAATGAAATGAAGTGTTTTTCTACTGCATCTCTATGTTTATGATTATATTTGTAAGTTGTAGTGTTCATGTTTAAGTTCAGATCAGTGGTATCAGAGCAGTCTGCTCTTTCTCTATTTTTCTTTGCATTTCCCCAACGAGGTCAAGGTATAAGGAGTTAGGGCTCAATCTAATTGAACCATTGCAGGATCAGCCTCGCAAAACCCGACGACCTCCCATGGCAGAAGAAAAGAAAGACGAGGGGATAGGAGATCCTTTCAAAATGTTGTTCGAGGAAGCCCTCGAGCGACAGAGGGACATGATGATGGATAACTTTGCCCAGATCCTTCGATGGCTACCCACAGGCGATGCATCTTCATCCAGTAGCCACTCTGGAGGCACTACTCCTTTTAAGGTACAAGTTAACTTCGATATTCCCATATTTGAAGGCCTGATAGATGCAGACGTCATAGATAAATGGTTAAATCTGTTGGAAGGATATTTTTCAGTTCATGACTTTTCCAATTGGGAAAATATTACTTTTGCACTTCTCAAAGCCGCCCCACACGTCAAGGACTGGTGGGAAACCTACTATGAACAAAAGGACGAGAGTGAACCCTCGTTGTTTTTAGCCGCACCCACTTGGAATTCTTTCCGAGACGCCATCAAGGAACAGTGTTACCCTATCGAGAGCTATGAAGATAAATACATAAAGTGGACCACGCTACGGCAAGGAAGGGACCAAGATGTGTCAGAGTTCACAAATATTTTCCATACCCTTTGCACGAAGCTGGGTATCAAGGATATTGAGCGGCATTTGGTGCTCAAGTACCACAGCTGTCTACACAAGTACATCCAGGACGAGATGGAGTTCCTGGACATCTCCTCGCTTGGCACAACGTATCGGTACGCTGTAAAGATTGAGCAGAAGTTTAAACAAAAGAAGCGAGACTTTGGATCTACGAATCCAAAGCAAGGAAAAGGTGTGCCCAAACCACAGAACAAAAGACCAAGCCAAGGCGGGGCTACCCAGACAACCCGCCTAAGCCGCAAGCAAAGAACAACACCATGAAGACAAAGAAGGACACGGGAAAATGGTGTGAGTTCCATAAGAGCTACACTCACAATACAAGTGAGTGTCGGGCCAAGCAGTGACTGGTGGCTGAGGTGAAGGCTTCTGAATCAGACGCAAATTCTGAGTCTGAATCGGAACCTTATAAGGGAACTAACAAAGGGAAGCAACTCATTGATGCGGAGTCCAGTGCCACCATGGCCACCACAAAAATCTAGAAAATTGAGCCTGAAGATCCAGAGGAGGGGGAACGCCTCTTCCACTCACAGATGTGGGTGAAGGGTTCTCCGCTGTAGTTCATTGTCGACAGCGAGAGCCAAAAGAACCTCATTTCAGCAGAGGTCGTGAAGCGGCTGGGCCTAAAGACTACAGCACATCCACAGTCGTACACCATCAGGTGGCTTCACCAAGGATGAGATCTTCGCATCAGCCAACAGTGTCGCCTTCCCTACAGCATCAAGCCCTTCACGGATGAGGTATTGTGTGACATTGCTCCTCTTGAAGTTTCTGATGTATTGTTAGGACAACCATACTTGTGGAAGCGACATGTTGTATATGAGTCTAGACCTCATTCTGTGATTATTACTTTGGCTAATAAGTTGTACATGATACTGTAGGTAGCCCCGCCTACCACCATCTCTTTGATCACTGCAAAGCAATGCAGTAAGATCATTTCCCAGACCAAGAAATTTGTTTTTCTTATGATTCGCCCCCAAGGCAAGAAGAAGATTGTGGCCACGGCTTCTAAGTAGGGCTCCTCTACATAGTAGCAGCAAATGGACAAGGTCGTGGAGGAGTACAAGGATATTTTTGCCTCACCCACAGGGGTACCTCTGCACTGTCAGGTCAAGCACTCCATCGATCTGACCCCAGGCGCGTCGTTGCCCAATGGACCGATCTATCGACGCTCTGTTCTGGAGAACGATGAGATCAAGAGGAAGATTCAGGAACTACTGCAGAAAGGGCACATCAGGCCAAACTCATCACCCTGTGGGAGCCCGATTGTATTGGTACAAAAGAAGGATGGGACCTGGAGGCTCTATATTGACTATCGGGCACTAAACAAGATCACTGTCCGGAATAGGTACCTAATTGCACGAATTGATGACCTTCTGGACCAGCTCAAGGGGGGAATATTTCAGCAAGATTGACTTGAAGTCAGGTTATCACCAAGTGCCTATCGAACCCTCTGATGTGTGGAAGACAGACTTCAAATCCAAGGAGGGCCTTTTGGAATGGTTGGTCATGTCGTTCGGATTGACGAGCATCCCTACAACCTTCATGAGACTGATGGACAACATCTTGCGACCCTTCACCAATGCATTCATGGTGGTGTATTTAGATGACATCTTGATCTTCGGCCAGAGTTGGGAAGAGCCCCTTCACCATATTCGACAGGTCCTTCAAACCTTTCGATAACACAAGCTGTGTGCTAACTTGGAGAAATGCACCTTTGGCCTGACCCATGTTCAATATCTGGGGTGCATCATTGATGAGCAGGGTGTACATGTGGACCCATTCAAGATACAAGTCATTCGGGATTGACCAACCCCAACCACTCTAATAGAGAAACACAGCTTTTTAGGTCTTGTCAATTTCTACCATAGGTTCGTGTTGGGGTTCTCTCATATCACTTGGCCTTTAAGTCAAGTCACCAAGGGCAGAGCGAAAGCAAAGTTCTTTTGGTTGGAAACCCAACAGCGAGCGTTCTCCGAGTTGAAGAATCGCCTCTGTTCTGCACCAGTGCTCACATTACCAGACCTGCAACAACCATTTGAGATTGAGACAGATGCCTCCGACTATGCTATTGGTGCGATTCTTACTCAACATGGGCATCCAGTGGCTTACCACAGTGATACACTTTCAAACACAGTCTGAAAGTACCCCACTTACGACAAAGAAATGTATTCCATTTTGCAGGCCTGCCGTTAATGAAAGCATTACATTCTGGGGAAGGAAACGGTCATCCACATAGACCATCGCTCTTTACAGTTCATACAAACACAAGGGAAGTTGCAGAACGATCGCCATCAGAAATGGTCCACCTATCTGCAACAGTTCCATTTGAACATTAAGTATAAGAAGAGAAGCACCAATAATGTCGTTGATTGCCTCAGCCGACCACCGGCCATGGCGCTAATCATTATGCTCAACTCTTAAGGGCATGAGACATCGGGGTGGCCACATCTTTACAAGAGCACTCCAGAATTCAACAGCATATACCAAACACTCCTAAAAGGGAAGCAAGCTCCAAATTATCACCTTCAAGATGGATTGTTATGCCAGTTGGGACACATTTGTGTTCCTTCAAGTGAGCGTGCAAAGATGATTTGGGAGGCGCACTACAGTCGGGTCGCTGGACATTTCGGAGTAGAGAAAATTGTAGCAGTATTGCATAATTATTTTTATTGGCCGAAACTTCATCAAGATGTTGGGAAGTGCATTAGATCCTGCACTACCTGCGCCATTGCCAAACCAACCATCAAGAAGCAACGCCTGTATACTCCTCTACCTACTCCTAGCAGGCCTTGGGAATCTGTCTCCATGGATTATATGTCAGGCCTTCCTTCTACTAAGCACGACAACGATTGTGTTTTCGTGGTCGTCGACAAATTCTCTAAGATGGCCATCACAGCGACCTGCAAGAAGAGTATTGCAATAGAGGCCACTACTAAGCTCTTCTTTGAGCAGGTGTGGGTACACTTTGGGATCCCACAGTCTATTATCTCAGATCGAGACAGCAGATTCCTGAGTGCATTTTGGTCAAATCTTTGGTCGATGCTGGATACAAAATTTACTAAGTCCACGGCTTTCCATCCCCAAACTGATGGCCAAACAAAGGTTGTCAACAGGATGATCGTACACATTCTGCGCATGTACAACTCAAAGCATCCACGCACATGGGATGAAAGTCTCCCCTATGTCCAACACAGCTACAACAGAGCTCTCCACAGCTCAACAGGCCATAACCCCTTTCAGGTAGGGCTGGGATTTCAGCCATTATGTCCCATTGATGTGGCCATACCATTTGTAGCCACTCGGGTAGATTCGTCTCACGTGCATTCCGGGCTAACAGCTTCATTGAGTGCATTCAACACATCTGCCAACAGGTCAATGATATATTGGACAGAGCTAATGCTAAATACAAGCAACGTCGTGATCAACATCAAGTACATTTGCAGGAGTGCCTTGCTAGACCCCACCGCAAGCTTCGCCCACTCTGATATGGGCTATACACCATCACCAAGGTCGTCGGTGACAATGCCTTCGAGCTCAGCATCCCACCATTCCTTGGTCTGCACCCAGTGTTCAATGTAGATCGCCTTCGGCCATACTTTCCACCATTGTTGGACACATCTGACATTGCAAAACAGCTCACACCAACAGAGCTCAACCCGGACTGCATGGAACAGGCCACAACTAATCAGATCATGGACACACAGATCAAGAACACTCGGCAACAGAGGATACAGCTATATCGAGTTGTCAAAGCAGGCCAACTCCTTCACCAAGGCAAATGGCTCACCAGGGACCAAGTTCAGCAAAAGTTTCCTCATCTCATGGAGGAACTCAATGCAATGGGGACCATTGCTTCCTAAGGGGGGAGGACTGATCCAGGTGGATACTGTTGGCCACCTGCCAATTCCACTCGAACCCTCACCATTGTTTCTTTCAGTTTTTTGGTTTCCTTAATTGTAGCACAGTTTACTATTTTTGGCATTTTTTCGAGTCATGAACTTCCGGACCCGTTTTGAGGCCCTAAACGACATTTTTTTGGCAAAATTCCTATTTCGATTGCACCGGGAGTTGTATTCCTTGGAGAGATCTTTCCTATGAGGTATCACTCACTTCAAACGAAGATAATATGACCAAGTTATGGTCCTGGGAAGTTCGCTTCCCAACTAACCCCAACGGGGCACATAAACTCTTGGTGTTACATCTCCTTCGGTTAGGGTTTTGGTTGTTTAGAGTTTTTCTCTTATTGTTCAATAATAAAAAGGCCCTTGAGCCTCATTGTAACTCAGTTCAAAGGTATGTATCCGCCACATCTCTTCTCAGAGATAAGCTACCATCGCCAGAGCTATCTTATTTCCATTCTGTTTGTAAGCATAGTTCAGTATTTTTCTATTAATGAAATGAAGTGCTTTTTTGCTGCATCTCTATGTTTATGATTATATCTGTAAGTTGTAGTGTTCCTATTTAAGTTCCAATCACTTCTCCTACTTGTTAATCCATACAAGTTATTTACTGTGTTCCACGGTAAATATCGAAGAAAATACAACTGCGACATTCACTATTTAAAATAATATGTCGAAACAAGAAACAGAAGAGGAAAAAGATACAACACAATGACAATTATTTTTGGACAAATGTCCTCGGAAAAACCCAACGCGGGAAAACCAGTGCAGCAGCTCTGAGGGTTTTATTATTATGCAGTAGTAATTTCTGAATACAACTTTTGGATGCCTTCCCGACAATCTCGTTACAGAGAATATCACTGACAGAGAGATTTGTGATATTACCTCACACTATCACTGGAAATCTTGGCTAATCCAGCCTCTAAATGACTGCCTCTACACAATCTCTGCGTCAACCCAGCGTCAAACCCTCTGGGGACAACGTCACTCCTTTAGCTAATCGATTTTTTGCCCAAGAACTTCAATTTCTGCCTCCCGGTCTCATACCCCAGCTCCCAGCTTCTGCAATTGATTCCTTAAGCAAATCTTCGTACTTCCTCTCGGCTTTCGCGTTGCCTCTACGTGGCTCTGTGTTAGCCCCTCTGGCTCTGCACTGCAACTACTAGATCACCCTTTGCCTTCTCTGTTGGGTATTCTCCGACCGGGAAATATTTCCCTTCGGATACTATCCCTGCCCGTTCACTGCAAAAGCTCACTTTAAATTTCTCATCGGCAACTGCTCTGCTTCAGAAATTCGATCTTCTGAACTCTTTGTGTTCTCTAAGTGCCCATCAAGTCTTCTCTTGTAATCCTCTCGTTGATCAATCAACGACCCAGATTAGATTCTAATCAATGGCTGGGATCATATTGACTTGATCTCTGCCTTCTTCTAGAAGTTACACCCACAGTTTAGATTAATACCCATTAATTATTTTAATTTCCTAAGTTTAGACTTAGGGTCCCATTAAAAATAATTAATCATTTTAATAAAATTGTCTCTGGGTGGAATTTCCCAAAACGCGTTCTGGGTATTAGATAATACATGTGTCTAAGACTCCTTGCAAAATTTGAGACTTAGAGAACATTTGATGCTACCAGAAATCAACACTCCCTCTTAATGAGGAATGTGCTCTAGCAATATAACCTGCTGAAGCATTACTCTGTTCTGTAACATCTCTCCTTTTGTGTTGCTGATGTCTGACATCCTGTCCACCAACTACTACGCAAATGTTGCATTTTTACTGTTGCTAACCCTGCCACTATCAACATTGCATTCGTACTGCAACTCCCTCTCAATTCTACATTCGTGTTGTTGTTGGCACTTCCACTGCCAACTGCAACCTTCTCCAACTGTTGCTGCTACTACATAAGCAATGGAAAATGTAATATTCCTAATTAGCCATGGCTAATTGGAATATTCGGTTTTGCTCAATTTTTGTCTTCTATAGTTATTTGTAAATAAAAAAAGTGAGGAAGGGGAACATAACTCACCTTTAGAATAAAACGTCACTTCCTAATAGCACAACGTTGTGACTTAAAGGGGAGCCAAGGGGGCCAAGGGGGACGCAAAAATGGAGCCCACGCAAACACATGGAGGAACTGCGTAGAAGGGAAGAAACACGTGGCAAGAGAGGAATTACGCAGGAGGAGGTGAACCTTGGGATTGAGAGAGGCAAAGGCTATAAAGGAGAGAGGAGCCCCCTCATTTTGATCATTCTGTTATGAGCATTTGTGATAGTCACTTCGACTTAGAGCACGCTGGTTGTTTAGCTAGTCTGCAGCACTGTTTAGTGCATTGAGTGTCTCCGTTCGGAGATCTCACCCTTAGCCTCGGGGGACTTCGAGTGCCTGCTCGGGCAAGGTATTTCCGTTGGCATTTCAGCAGTAGTATCATCAACACTTCTGCAGCAGTTTCATCAGCGTTTTGGAGAACTGCGCAACACTGGGAGAGGGACGCAGTTCCTTTTTGCAGGAGTTCTGGGTGAGGGTTTGCAGTAGGATTTGTGCTAAGAGATAAAGCAGGGGATCAGCCCTTGCATATTGGAGAGTTTTGGCAAGGGTTTCAGGCAGATTTCTGAAGGGTTTCATTCAGTGGCAGCACAGAGCATTGAGGGACTGTGCAGAACCCCAAGGGGGTGATTTTTGGGGGTCGGCCATTTCAGAAAAGCTTTCTGGGCTTTTCTGGGTTTCTTGAGTAGAGTTCGATTCCAGAGTTTCAGCCTTTTTTGAGGAGGGGAGCAGCCCCAAATCCTCATTTGATTTCTAGCAGCACAGCAGTTCTCCAGCAGTTGGGACGCAGTTCAGAGAGGGGGTATTCCTTTGCTATTATGAGTGTATTTATTCACTTGCCTTGTGCAAGTCGAGGTGCCATCTTTCTGATCACCTCCTGTACTCATTCTATTACTCAGTATAATAAAATGGCTTAGCATTCTCTTTGCATTTCTTGAGTCTCTGCTTATGGTTATAATGTTATATGTTGCACCATTGTTATTTGTATCTCTTTGAGCATTCTCGGCTATTATACCACTTGTGTGTTTCTCCTATACTCTTAGACAGAGTCTGGAAAGGGCCAGGTAGCCTCCAGATCTCGTCCTCTTTTCAGAGGCAACATATCTGATAAATGCCCTCCCAGTCCATCTCTGGTTGGAGTTTGCTTGTGTTTGAGGAATATTCCTGATAAGGGATATTACAGCGGTATCAGAGCATAAATCTGGCTCAGCTTGTGGAGTTAGCAATCTATGACACCGGGGAAAAACCCTATATTTGTTACAGAGGTCGGAGATACAGAGACACTGGGCATAGGTTAGAGAACACTTACAGAGAGGGAGACTGTGTTCCGGCGGTGGACGCAGAACAGGAGGAACCTGTGGTGGACGCAGGACAGAAGGAGCCTGTGGTGGACGCAGAGCAGGAGGATCCGATGGCAGATGATGACGAAAAGAGATTTGCGGATATGCTCCTCAAATCAGTGCAGGATCTGTCGAGGCGGATTGAGGTGATGGGGCAGAGATTCACAGCAGTAGAGGCCAGAAAGCGTGAGAGCCCACGGGTTTTCCAGGTTGGTGAGGGATAGGGCACATCCCACCATTTGCCAGAGCAGTGTGATACTGCGTAGCAGGTGACCTCACATGCCCCTACACGCTCTACCATGCCCACTTTCTTAGGAGCAGACACGGGGGCCGTAGCCCAGCAGGAAGCAAAGCCCGAACGTATGGGCAATTATTTTGCAGAGTACCAGGCCTATGGGTAGGAGTTCAGGGAAGCCCTCTCATTCAGATATTTTGTTCAGCTCCAGCGGGATAGCAGACCCCGCGACCATCACAGAGGGTACCGGCATTACCATGATGGTGACACCCACCGTGCAGCGAGTAGATTCCACTTGCCTACGTTTTATGGTTCATCAAACAGTTCGATAAAGTCTTGGTTGGAGAAGCTGGACATTTATTTCCAGCTTAACCAGATGTCGGAGACAGAGGCCATCAAGGTGGCAACATTGCATTTGGATGGTGAGGCCTAGGATTGGTGGTTTCATGGGATGGTTACACTCGGGCACTCTACAGTGACGACATATGCTGAGTTTACCAAGAGATTGATGGAGCGATTTGATCGGAGGGATCCAAAGCAGCATTTTGTTGAGCTGACGAGGCTCAAACAGACAGGGAGCCCAAAGACCTACATTGCAGATTTCTTGAGGGTCTCCGTGATGGTGCCAGACCTATCCACGGCGCGGAGGGTCTATATGTATGTTGAGGGGTTAGCAGAGCCACTTCGGGGTCTAGTCCGATCCACTAGACCAGCCACACTCCAAGACGCTATCAACAGGACCCGGGACTTACAGGATGTCTTACCCAGGACCCGGACACCTTACCCCCAAAGACAAACTTTCCAGTCTAAGGGGAAGGATGTGAGGATTCCACCTCCAAAGGGGAATCCAGGACGAGTACAGATTGACGACGATGTCAGGAGGGAGCTGAAGAAGAAGCGGTTGTGCTTCACATGTCAGGAGCCGTGGGCACCAGGACATAGATGTGCTGCTGGCAAGGCACATTTTATTGAGGTCTTCTCCGAGAGCAGTGGAGAAGAGGATGACGAGATGTGGAGGCAGGAGATAGACATGTCGTACAGGGACCTTTGCCGCCAGCAGCAGGCAGTGCATCTTTTGCACCCACCGGAGGGGCCCTTGCAGCATTGCGAGGAGTTCCCAAGTATCTAACGCTACGCGTACGAGGGACAGTACGTGGCCAGCGAGTATCAGTTTTGGTTGACAGTGGGGCGACCCAAAACTTCATTGATGCACATATGGTTGAGCGGAGAGGTATACAGACAGAGAGCTTCGATGGGTTTTCAGTCTTGGTCACAGGAGATCAGACCATGACGTGTGCTCGTTATGTTCCAGAGCTTTCGTGACGATGGGCACCTACACATTGACTGACCACTTTTTCGTGGTCGATATTCTGGACACCAACATGATATTGGGTGTTCAGTGGCTTATAAATCTAGGGAAGGTCATGACAGATTGGAAGACCCTAGAGATGGAGTGGGATGACGAGAAGACAGGGAGGCATGAGAAGATACGGGGACAGCACACATATCCGCCTGAAACTGTTTCGGCTCATCGGATGGAGGCAGTCTTCCGGAAGGGAGACATAGAGTGGGCAGTGGAGCTGCGTGCATCAAAGGCAGGGACTACAAGGCAGACGGTACAGTCCATCCTTGATCGGTATGCCATAGTGTTTAGGGAGATTCCACCAGGACAGCCACCGGATCGGGGGTTTGAGCACACCATCGAGCTTGAGCAGGGTATACAGGCAATGATTACCACCCCTTATAGGCACCCCAAGGCCTATCGAGATGAGATTAAGCGGGCTATCCAGGAGTTGCTGGCTCTTGGGCACATTTGACCGAGCACGAGTCCTTTTGCTTCTTCCGTGGTGTTGGTGAAGAAGAAGGACAGTACATTGAGGATGTGCATTGACTACAGGGCCCTGAACAAGAAGACCCTGAAGAACAGGTACCCCATACACAAGATTGATGAGTTGATGGACGAGTTGAGAGGAGCACGGTTCTTCTCAAAGATTGATTTGAGATCTAGGTACCATCAGATTCGCGTAAGGGAGCAAGACATTCCCAAGACCGCCTTCAGGTGTCACTATGGGCACTTTGAGTTCTTGGTGATGCCTTTTGGGCTAACCAACGCCCCCGCTACATTTCAGTCCTGCATGAATCACATCTTCCGTAGTCACTTGAGGAAGTTTGTGTTGGTATTCTTTGATGATATTCTCATTTACAACAGGACTTGGGAGGAGCATCTCCAGCACATTGAGACAGTATTATGTATCTTACAGAAGCAGCAGTTCTATGCCAAACTCTCCAAGTGTGAGTTTGGGTTGACGGAGATGTTGTATCTAGGACACATCATAGGGGTAGATGGAGTGAGAGTCCACGAGGAGAAGATCAGGGCCATCAGAGAGTGGCCGAAGCCGAGAAACGTGACGAACTTCGAGGATTCATTGGCATTTGTACTTACTACCGGAACTTCGTCAAGGGTTTCTCACAGCTTGCTGCACCCCTGACAGAGTTGACGAGGAAGGGGGCATTCAGTTGGTCGGATACAGCGCAGCCAGCCTTTGACAGGCTCAAGGAGGTTATGAGCAGCTGCCCAGTGCTTGCATTGCCAGATTTTACGCAGCCATTTGTTTTGGAGTGTGATGCGTCGGGAGAGGGGATCGGCGCAATGTTGATGAAAGGAGGTCACCCTATAGCCTTTGAGAACCGGAAGCTCCTTCCGCACGAGAGGTTGTATTCTATATATGACAAGGAGATGTTGGCCATCATGCATGCATTGGCTAAGTACCAGTAGTATTTGGTGGGTAACAGGTTCAGGGTGAGGACTGATCACAACAGCGTCAAGTTCTTTTTGGAGCAGAAGCAGCTATAGGAGAGGCAGGAGAAGTGGATCAGTAAGATCCAAGCCTATGACTTTGACATTAAGTATGTCAAGGGTAAGAAGAATGTGGTAGTAGATGCCCTTTCACGTAGACTAGCCACGTTGTCTCTTATGAGCTTGCATACAGATTGGAGGGCTCGACTCTTAGTAGAGTACTCCAAGGACAGGTTTGCATGTGAGGTTCTAGATGGGCAGGTGGCAGATGACAAGTACAGGGTGATCGATGAGATAATCTATTACAGGGACAAGATCTTCTTGACTGAGGGGTCTCAGCTCAGGAAGAAGATACTCCAGGCATCACATGATTCACCATTGGCAAGACATCAAGGGTTTACCAAAACCTACAAGGCCATTAGAGAAAGGTTCTCATGGAAGGACCTCAAGGAGGATGTACTCTAGCACATCCGGGAGTGCGATGTCTGCCAGAGGAACAAGGGAGAGATGAGCCATCCCACGGGTTTATTGCAGCCTCTTCCCATTCCAAAGGGGAAATGGGAGAGTATTTTGATGGACTTCATCACAGGGTTGCCCATGGTACAGGGCAAGGATTGTATCTTTGTCGTCGTTGATCGACTGACGAAGTACGCACATTTTTTTGCCATGTCCGCACACTATACAGCAGCACAGGTGGCCGAGCTGTTCTTCAGAGAGATCTTCAAGCTACATGGTCTTCCTAAGAACATCGTCAGTGATAGGGACAGCCGTTTCATGGGCGGGTTTTGGCAGGAGCTTTTCCGGTTGGTGGGGACGAAGTTGACACCGAGTACCAGTTATCACCCACAGACGGATGGGCAGACAGAGATAGTTAACAAGTGGCTAGAGGGCTACTTGCGTAACTATGTCAGTGGGTAGCAGCGATCATGCCTGAAGTGGCTACATCTAGGGGAGTACTGCTACAATACTTCACATCACATGTCCATTGGTATGTCACCATTTTATGCCTTATATGGGTATCATCCTTTATCTTTTGTTGACGTGATGTTTGGTGATAGCAAGGCTCCTAGAGCCAAGATTTGGATCCAAGAGAGTCAGGATATCCTCCGAGTTCTCAAGGATAACATGGCTACAGCGCAGAACCAGCAGAAGCTGTATGCCGACAGGGGTAGAGTGGAGAGACAGTTCGAGGTAGGGGACACAGTCTACCTACGATTACAGCCATACCGACAATCGTCACTAAAGCAGAAGGGGGCTGAGAAGCTCAAGCCCGGCTTTTATGGGCCATACAGGGTGATACGCAGGATTGGACAGGTTGCATATGAGTTGGAGCTGCCCCAAGGCAGCAAGATTCATAACGTTTTTCATGTATCATGCTTGAAAAAGGCATTGGGGCAGCAGGTGACAGTGACAGATGAGCTATCACCCATGGATGATGAGGGGCATTTGGTATTGCAGCCAGAGGCTATCATTGATACCAGGGAGAGGCAGCTGCGGAGCAGGGCGGTCTGGAATTCTTGGTGAGGTGGAAGAATTTGCCGGATGAGGATGCCACTTGGGAGAGTGAGAAAATCTTGCAGCATCCATCACTTTAGTTGCTTGAGGACAAGCAACATTTTGCCGGAGGAGACTATAATATTCCTAATTAGCCATGGCTAATTGGAATATTCGATTTTGCTCAATTTTTTCCTTCTATAGTTATTTGTAAATAAAAAAGGTGAGGAAGCGGGACATAACTCACTTTTAGAATAAAAAGTCACTTCCTAGTAGCACAACGTTGTGACTTAAAGGGGAACCAAGAGGGGCGCAGAAATGGAGCCCACGCAGACACATGGAGGAACTGCGCAGAAGGGAAGAAACAGGTGGCAAGAGAGGAATTATGCAGGAGGAGGTGAGCCTTGGGATTGAGAGAGGCAAAGGCTATAAAGGAGAGAGGATCCCCCTAATTTTGATCATTTTGTTCTGAGCATTTGTGATAGTCATTTCGACTTAGAGCACGCTGGCTGTTTAGCTAGTCTGCAGCACTGTTTAGTGCATTGAGTGTCTCCGTTCGGAGATCTCACCCTTAGCCCCGGGGGACTTCGAGTGCCTGCTCGGGCACGGTATTTCCGTTGGCATTTCAGCAATAGTATCATCAGCACTTCAGCAGCAGTTTCATCAGCGTTTTGGAGGACTGTGCAGCACTGGGAGAGGGACGCAGTTCCTTTTTGCAGGAGTTCTGGGTGAGGGTTTGCAGTAGGATTTGTGCTGAGAGATAAAGCAGGGGATCAGCCCTTACATATTGGAGAGTTTTGGCAGGGGTTTCAGGCATATTTCTGGAGAGTTTCATTCAGTGGCAACGCAGAGCATTGAGGGACTGCGCAGAACCCCAAGGGGGTGATTTTTGGGGGTCGGCCATTTCAGAAAAGCTTTCTGGGCTTTTCTGGGTTTCTTGAGTAGAGTCTGATTCCAGAGTTTCAGCCTTTTCTGAGGAGGGGAGCAGCCCCAAATCCTCATTTGATTTCTAGCAGCACAGCAGTTCTCCAGCAGCTGGGACGCAGTTCAGAGAGGGGCCATTCCTTTGCTATTCTGAGTGTATTTCTTCACTTGCCTTGTGCAAGTCGAGGTGCCATCTTTCTAATCACCTCCTGTACTCATTTTATTACTAGGTGAAATAAAATGGCTTAGCATTCTCTTTGCATTTCTTGAGTCTCTGCTTATGGTTATAATGTTATATGTTGCACCATTGTTCTTTGTATCTCTTTGAGCATTCTCGGCTATTATACCACTTGTGTGTTTCTCCTATACTCTTAGACAGAGTCTGGAAAGGGCCAGGTAGTCTCCAGATCTTGTCCTCTTTTCAGAGGCGACATATCTGGTAAATGCCCTCCCAGTCCATCTCTGATTGGAGTTTGGTTGTGTTTGAGGAATATTTCTGATAAGGGATATTACAGAAAAGCATCCCAAATTACTAAACTAGTGTTCAGTATGATGCATCTCGTTGCTGGAGTCTGACTACTGCTAGTCTCATGCTGACCCTCTGAAGCTTTTGCGTTGTTGTTGACCTCTACTCTGTGCCATCTACACTGCTACCAACTCTGCTCTGCGCTGCTCAGTCTCTGGCACTACTAGCTGCTACAACTGTCACTCCTACACTCCTCTGCATCAACTGGCCCGGTCCACCCTGCTACGTCTGTTCTGGGATCCCGTAGCAAGGAATTGATCAAAGAGGTGGGCTCCTTAAGGATCCTGCCCATTTGTAGTTCTTTCAAACTACAGCTCTAAATTAGCCCACCTCCCTTCTAGAGGTATCTCGGCTGTCATGGTAAACTCATCCTCCTCGATCTTCACGGCTACAACCTTTGGATCATGCTTCTCATATTTTTCCTTCATCCTGAGAGGACATTGTGTTCCGTAGTGACCAAGTTCACCACACCTAAAGCATTTGATCTTTGAAATGCCCTTCCGCCTCCGTTGCTCCTGCTACCCCTTAGATGCGAGGGCTCCATTCTCTTCCTCCTTGGGCTTCGACCCATTGTTGTTGCTTCCGTCAAGTTTACATTTGACCAAGTCCCTCCTTAGCTCCTCTTGCTTAAGAGTTGCCCACATTTCATCCCAGTTTGGCAAATTCACCCTGCTCAGGATGCTCTAGACAAAGACTTGCCACTCCTCTAAGACTGAGTTGAGGGCCAGTCTAACCATCTCAAAACTTTGAGGTGTTGACCCCACAGCTGCCAATTCATCTCGAGTCTCCTGAAGCTTCGTGAAGAACGGATCAATGCATTCCCCCTTCTACATCTACGTAGATCTCATCTTCTGCTCCAAGTACATCTTTTGTTGCTCAAAAGATCCTTGATACAACGTCAATAATGCATCCCACATCTCCTTGGCAGTGTTTCTGCTAGCTATGTGACAGAATATATGATCCTTCACTCCGTCGAGGATCGTTCTTTTTGTCTTTGCCATCTCTCCCTTCTACTTCTTGAGAAAATCTAGATCCCCAAGCTTAGCTACCACACTATAGACGTAGACTTTGATAAAATGTTCATCCAAAAGGCATGACATCCTTGCCTTCCAGATCACGTAGTTGGATGCCCCATCCAACCTGTCCTGATCTCTCAGTCCACTGGCTGCCATCTTTGCCAAATAGAAAAAGTCGAATAGCCTCCTCTCTTCTTTGCGAAGAACTGGATTGGCCTATGCAATCCATTTTGGAGCTTGTAGATCTGCCCCTCTTCACTGTTGCTCAGCTAGTGAGAATTCAGACTCCTTGGTTGGAAGTCCTCTGAGGAAGAATTCCCTCTACCATGTCTCTCTCTTCCCTCTGACGCTGGCAAACTTCAATCTGGAAGGCTTACCTCTCTGTCGACTCACTCAGAGAGAGCCCTTCCTCGAAAATTTTTCCCTCCTGGCCTTGACTACGGAAACCCTCTAGGATTCGAATTGTTGCCTCTGCAGGAATTTCTAATTCCTTTCTTCCTTCAGCGCTGGGTCTTCCGACTCTGCACTTCTTGCTTCACCTACTGCTCTGATACCATGTGAAAATTCCTAAACTCGAAATCCCTACTACAGCAAACTGATGTTACTTCTCCTACTTGTTAATCCATACAAGTAATTTACTGCGTTCTAGAGTAAATATCGAAGTAAATATAACTGCAACATTCACTATTTAAAATAATATGCCGAAACAAGATACTGAAGAGGAAAAAGATACAACACAATGACACATTTATTTTTGCACAAATGTCCTTGGAAAAACCCAATGCGGGAAAACCGGTGCAGCAACTCTAAGGGTTTTATTATTATGCAGTAGTAATTTCTGAATACAACTTCTAGATGGCTTCCCAACAATCCAGTTACAGAGAATATCACTGACAGAGAGATTTGTGAGATTACCTCACACTATCACTAGAAATCCTGGCAGATCCATCCCTTGAATGACTGCCCTTGCTGTCTCTGCATTGCCTCTACGCAGTCTCTGCGTCAACCCAGTGTCAAACCCTCTAGGGATAGCGTTACTCCTCCAGCTAATCGATTTTCTACCCAGACACTTCGATTTCTACCTCTCGGTCTCACACCCAAGCTCCTGGCTTCTGCAATTGATTCCTTCAACAAATGTTCGAACTTCCTCTCTACTTCCGCGCTGCCTCTGCGTGGCTCTGTGTCAGCCCCTCTAGCTTTGCGCTGCCACTGTTGGATCTCCCTCTGCGTTCTCTGTCGAGTATTCTCCGACCCGGAAATATTTCCCTTCGAATACTATCCCTGCCCCTCACTGCAAAAGCTCTATTTGAATTTCTCACTAGCAACGGCTCTGCTTCAAAAATTCGATCTTTTGAACTCTCTCTGTGTTCTCTAAGTGCCCATCAAGCCTTCTCTTATAATCCTCTCTTTGCTCAATCAACGACCCAGATTAGATTCTAATCAATGGCTAGGATCATATTGACTTGATCTCCGCCTTCTTCTAGAAGTTACACCCACAGTTTAGATTAATACCCATTAATTATTTTAATTTCCTAAGTTTAGACTTAGGGTCGCATTAAAAATAATTATTTATTTTAAATAAAACCGTCTCTGGGTGGAATTTCCCAAAACGCATTTTGGGTATTGGAAAACACGTGTCTAAGCCTCCCTGGAAAAATTGAGACTTGAGCACATCCAATGCTACTAGAAATCAACAATCTTCAAGGAAGAATTATGCTCGATCTCCCACAATGACTTGATTATAGATTGGTTTAGTATAGCGAACTTGTGCGGAGTGCCACGTGTCATTGTTTCAACCTTCGGCCCTGAAATTGCTTCATACAAACTACAGTTCGTGCACTTTCTGCCATGTTTTACAGAATTAAAATCCGATGCCTAAAACGAAAGTTACGACAATTTTCCCTAGGTCACTTGTTTGAGACAGAATCTTGGAGCCTGCAAAAACCCTAACTTCCACAGATGATATCTCTGAAAATATAGCGAACCAAGATCTGAAATTTTTACACGAAGTTCACCAAGATTTCGGGTCCACGTGATAAAAATTTCAGTTTTTGAAGCCTCGTAGAAAAAGTTATAGCGAAAATGCCAAGGTGGCATGTTTGAAGAAGCAAACCCCTAGAATCCCAAGCTCTGTTACCAAATGTTATGCAACCAACTCACAAAATTGAAGAAGAGATAGATCAACGACTTCAAAATTAGTCTCTTCGAGGGGGCAACCTCCTTTACATTACACAAATGAACAATTCTTGAATGATTCAAATGACAAGACCTCCTTTCTATATATAGGAGTCTAAGGGGTTACAATATAATCAGAGCTGACATAACAATAACAATAGTGGGCTTCTATGGGGCACAATGATAACCCTATGGGGACTACATGGGCACAACAATAACAATAAGGGGGCTACACTGACAATAACAATGAGGGAATACACTAGTATTATAGGGACCTAACAAAGTACTAGGCCACTCATCTGTGTCTCCAAAACAAGTTGGTTCTCATCTTGTTTTCCTTCAACTCATTCCATAGGAACTACCCCACATAGCCTATTGTTGGGAGACAGCTAGAACGGAGTGGGCAAGGATCAGAGTGACAGCCCCTGCCCTGAGTAGTTGTCGCAGTGCCTGTACAAACCGGGTGATAACACAGCCTTCCTGGGCACTCGAATCCCTTTATATGGTCTTTTGGGATGACTAAAATGGTAAAACTCCTACTAAATGAACCAAGCTACATTTCCAGCTGACCCACACGTTAACTGCTCATTAGTAGTGCCTTGAATGGCTTTCTATACTAACTGCCTGTGATGGTTCTGAATGCATTTTATCTTGATTTCTTGTTTGCTCACTAGCCAATGTGATTCTTCAGGTAGGAAGGAGCTCTAAATTGTTACATACAAATGCACCTTTCATTTGACGTGATTGTAGATACCCAAATTACTTTAAGACTAGATAGATCCCCATCACTTGTGTAGACTCTGCTTAATATCTTGCCTACATATAAATCATTGGTGCAAAATAAAAAATGCTACAAAATCAAAAAATCAAGCAACATGCATGATGAAAGAATTAGAAGCATAAATTAGTCAATAAAAAGGTACGTTTCTTGGTAAAATCCTGATGCTCTAAAGTCCTAATATGGCAAATCTCAATCAGGACTGCATTTAATAGAACCAACCTAACTCCGACCTTCTGAGCAAGACATAAAAGGTGATATAGTTGATCTTGCAATTCAGGCATTTTTCCTCCATAGTCTACCATAATTACTGGTCTCAATCTAGTACAGAGTACCACAATATCTGTCATCAGAAAACAGAAAATGTAATCAAAGTGAGATACAGAAACTAAATCATCAAATACAATTTCACATCTAATTATAAACTCCCTAGATTTTCTTAAAGACAACATTATTTACCCTTTACCCACAGAATGTCTCAAGTCTCTCTTGTAGAATTTGTCGAAACAGGATATTCACCACAACACTTCTTACTCCAGAATGCAAGATGAATGATTCAATGACGTAATTCAAGAATAGATGATGATTGGAAAAGTCAAAGATACATTCTCCATGAGCAAAAAGTGACCCACAAATATTTAGATTTCAGTCTTTCTACCATGCTAGCTTATAATTTGCACAAAATTACATCTCTACTATGTTGCATTAATTATTATTATTGGTTTACTTGCACAGATCCACCATAATCCAGGATCTAACAAGCACCAAAAGTAATTAAAAAATAAATAAATAAAACTCTGGTGCAAACTTTACCGCTTAAAACATGTGGGCTTAGATAGATGCAAGTTTATTTTTTATGTTAAGATAATTAATAAATGTGGACTTTACTTTTGATTTTAGTTGACCTGAAACATCAGGAATCAACTTTTTTTTTAATAATACTGTTATGGCATACATGACATGTCTCTCCCAATTCGAGCTTCAGAGTGAAGTTACATAAATTAAGCAACTGCAACATCAAGCAATATGACTATAAATTTTGCCAATCTGCATGTCAACAGCTGCATAGACATGTTTTCCTAAAAATCATCATTCACAAAAAAAAATAGGACAATATCATAGCAACATACTTTATGATGCTTATGAAAATGAATCAACACTAACATCAAACAATCTTCCGCAACTGATCTGGACGTGTATAGTCCATATGTATGACTGAAATCTCTCTTCTAAAATTTGTTGGAGCAAAATATAGACCGTAATATACTTGGTTATTCCAGATTGCCAGATGAACAACGTAAAGCAAGAAGCTGCTCACTCTAGAATTATCTCCTTATTCCATTGCAGGCACTCTGTAGTTGCACTGTCTAGATACCTTTTCTAAAGCCACACGTGTAAAGTTCTAGGCTAATTTTTCATTCGGGTTTCAACAAAAATTCTTTTCCCAATACACAGTTAATTCAATACAAATGAAGAGTACCAATTTATTCCACGAGGCAATAGACTGAACAGAACAAGGTAATATTTAATGAATTTGATTCTTCAGTCAACAAAACAATAAACCCCTACTTTCCAACGTATTGTTCACAGATCCATACAACAAAGTTACAGTATAATCCACATTCAATACCTTAACCAGAGATTCACCTTCTTCCTAACTGCTAAACCCTATATGAGTCCCTGTCTACTCAAACGAAATACCTGAGTTTGCCTCAGGTCTGCACTGATTTCTGGCCTCAGATTTCTCCAACAACCACGCAGTAACCTATCTTCTTTGTTACAGGAGCCGTATATGTTACAGAGCTCAAGTCTGCTACAGGAACCACGAATCAACTGCTACAGGATCAGACTGGCTACGGAATAATTGCTTCAGGATACTGGGACCGTCTGAATTATTACAGGAGCTTCTTGTCTCAGGCAGATTCAGGACTTCGGCTGTCACAGAGTGCAGATATGTCCACAGGAGCCCTGGCACTTCTGAGTTGGACCCTCGCTTGGAGTTTAATTTTAAACCTTCGCCTTGCCTCAGGACACTCGTCTGCCTTAGTTTGTACGGACCACCGGCCAATGTAATACGCACCACCTCAGACCACTGTAACTTATATCACCTCAGACTACTGAAATCCGCAAGACCTAAGGCTTCTAAAATTCACATGGCCTCGAAAATTCATCTTAGGGCTCACAGCCTGCTTCACAGAGATTTCTCGAGACTTTAAGTTCAGAGAAGGGCTTCGACCTGCTTCAAAAGACTTCACTGTTCTTTTAAGGAAAAGAAATCCTGCACCAAAACAAGTAGACAGAAAAATGCAAAGAGATTTATCAACTAGGGTGGAATCTTGCACCAACGTAATTGATTAGAAAGAAGGGGTCTTAAACCCTCAGAGCTCCAGCTCAAAAAAATCAGATGATGTTGATCCACAATCATAAAGATGATTTGATATCAACTCCTCTTTATTTATAGATTTCTCCATGAGCTTCAAGATGTGAGGGTTGTGGATGCAATCCCAAGTTTTGGGTTATTTTGCCCCAGCCAACCCAACTTTTGCCCCAAACTGGAAAAATTGGGTTTTTACCCCTTTATCAAGACTATAAAGCTCTTTGGAACAGGGTTTTACATGAGGGAAAGGCAAGCCTTAACTCAGCATTGAGCATAATTTTAAAACTCAGACTCGGACTTTGACAGAGCCACCTATCAACTTGGGTTTCAACTTGGAGTCAGATCAACATGAATTCAGTAACTCGGTTTTCAAAAAAATACATAAAATAACTAAATTTTGATGAAAAAAAAAATTAAGATTCCAAACCATTAGAGACAGAATATGCAAAATTTGATCATCTCCATACGTGATCGATCACTCATCAAACTCATCACCACTAGTAGAAATGGGATCATCAACGGGAGCTTGAGAAAATCAAGAGCATAATCGCCATAGAGATCTCATGTCAGGCTGCAAAAACCATAGTATTCAAAACTGGCCCAGCTAACTGGTTACCGGTCTAACTGGCCAGTTAGCAGGCCCACCGGTTGGAACAGGTCAAAAACCTGGTCAGACACCTTGTTTGGCCAAAAATTGGAGCTAACCAGTCCTAACCGGCCGGTTTAGGATGAAACCGGCCTGTTGTGGTCAAACTGGCCGGTTTTGTCCTAAACCAGCCAGTTTATTGCAAGGGCAAGTATAACCCCCACAAAATGCATTTTTGTGAGTTTTGAAGCTGTTTTGAGGGAAATTTGGGGTTGTTTTCCTCCAAAAATAGTCCCTCCAAGAAAAACATGCCTACCCTCTCATTTTCCTGACACATTTCAACCCTAACAATGTTGGCAATTAATGGTAATGTTAAATTCTTAAAGGAAAATGATGAAAATGAATATGAAAATGAAAATTAAAGGAAATGTCACCCTTTAATTTTCATTTTCATCCTTTTACTTAAATTTTCATGTCCTTTAATTTTCATTTTCATTTTCATTTCCGTCCTTTTACTTAAATTTTTAACATTACCATCAAATGACTTGGGATGTTTGAGAGTGGTTTCGACCTCATTGGATTTCATATGGAGAAACTAGAATTTTAGATTTCACTCAAAATTCAGCAGACTTAATGGTTTTCAGGATTTCATGGTTTGGGGGTAAACAATAAATGCAATCGGAGCTCCAAATGATGAGAAAAACTCCTGATCTAGATCCCATTGTGTTGGACGATATTGATCCAACATCAGAATGGGTGGAGGAGACTGAAGAACCTGTGTTTGAGGCTGATTTTGATATCGACATGGCTTTAGCGGGGGATGAAGCAGATTATGTGGCGGCATCAGAACCAGGATCAGTAGTGGCATCAAGGAAAGGCAAAGAACCAATGGAAGGCACTAGTCATGTAGGTCGACAAACTCGTGCTTCCATTAGGTCCACTTCTATTGTTATTGGTGGCATTGATACTGAGGTTGCAGATCAGGCTGAGGCATCCTCAGACTCTGAACCAGATGATGTCTATGTAGCTCCTGATGATGATCTTGTGGCTAGTAGTGGTGATGAACTTGATGATTGATCATGTGTACATTGTAGACTTGTAGTAGGCCAATGGCCTCATAGCTTGCAGCATTGTTTTTGGACTTTATAGGCCATTTAGAGCCTCATTGCTTATGTATTTTGCTATTTTGTCGATGATATGTATTGCACTCGATGCCATTTTGATATATTCACCTTTACATGGTATATAAATGAGCAAACTTTGCATATTTTGTCTCTATTGGCTTGGAATCATGGTTTTAAATCTTAAAAATAGTTTTGTTTCATTAAAAATTAATTATTTAATGTATTTTTCTAAAACCAGTTCATTTAGACCAAACCAGTGCCGGTTAGACCGGTTCCAATCGGTAAACCGGTTCATTAGGTGGACCAGTCCGGTCACTGGTTCCGGTTTTAAAAACACTGGCAAAAAGCACATGATGTGTGCACTGATTTCATTGATCTTTAGAGAATTTGTATGCACAAGTTACAGGATACCCATTTTGTAGAGAGAGTCTTTAGTCCATGACAAGAGGGTGAGTGTATGCCCTAGGGTGCATATATAATATAGTTTATAGACCCATCCAATTAAGGATAGAATTAGGGTGTCACAAAACAACAGGACTTGGAACAAAACACAGAAGGGGCATAGTAAAATACTCTTGCGAAATGGAATAGAGCCACTAAAAATGCAGGCCAACTCCACATCAGCCAACTCCAAGACAAATCGGTGTGGACTTGGTTCTTCAGGCTAGTTTGGTATCAAACTGCCCCCTGACCCGAGTTATAGGTTGAATTGACTCGATGGCCTTGTGAAAATTTCAATTATAAAATCCTATTGCAGCAACTAGTATTATTTCTTCTAACTGTTAATTAAATTAACAGTTTATTGCTACGGCAACAATGAAATAACACTGCAATCGTCATAAAAATACTGCGGAAAATAATATCACTAGAAACTGAGAAAATACTGGCACACACACACACAAATATTTCATGTTAATTTCTGGTAGCATCGGATGTGCTCTAAGTCTCAAAAATTGCAGGGAGGCTTAGACTCATGCATTCTCCAATACCCAGAAATCGTTTTGGGAAATTCCACCCGGAGACAGTTTTATTAAAATAATTAATTATTTTTAATGGGACCATAAGTCTAAACTTATGAAATTAAAATAATTAATGGGTATTAATCTAAACTGTGGGTGAAACTTCTAGAAGAAGGCGGAGATCAAGTCAATATGATCCTAGCCATTGATTAGAATCTAATATGGGCCATTGATTGATCAACGAGAGGATTATAAGAGGACGCTTGATGGGCACTTGGAGAACACACAGAGAGGGGTGATCAGAAGTTCAATTTTCTAGGGCAAAGCATTTGTCGAAGAGATTTTCGATATTGATCTTTTGCAGTGAGGGTAAAGGATAGTATCCGAAGGGAAATCATTCTCGGTTGGAGAATACTCAGCAAAGAAGGCAGAGAGAGATCGAGCAGAGGCAGCGCAAAGCCATAGAGGTTGACGCGGAGCCACGCAGAGGCAGTGTAGGCTGACACAGAGCACGCAAAAGCCTTGAAGGAGACTGAAATTTGTTGGAGGGTTCGATTTCTGTAGCTGGAAGCCGGGGTGTGAGACAAGGAGAGAAGAACTCAGAATCTCAAAGGCAAACCGATCAGCCGGGAAGAGTGACGCAGTTCCTAGACAGTGTGACGTTGGGCTGACGCAGACACTGCGCAGAGGCAGCACAGAGGTAGCCAGGGGTTGTTCATTCAAGTGTTAGATCAGCGAGGACTTCCAGTGATCTAATTAGCATTAAAGATCTAATTACATCAAATTGGCATTGTGATATCTTATTGGCATAACTTGGAAAATTATTAATTGTCTAAGAGCACTAATCATTTAATTGTCTATCTCTTAAGCAATCTTTCATTGGAATCCTTTCTAATATTGTAATTGTCTTTAAAGGAACATTGGTTAATTGATCTAAGTAACATCGTGGATAAGTGCTCTAATATCTTTTACTTGCCATCATTGTCATTATTGTGTCATGGTTAAAATTTATTGTGGATGATAATTTTATCTTTAACATATTGGTGATTTGTTGTTAAGAGCATTAATCTTGTTTCTTACTTAAGCAATTATCTCTTGGTAATAACAAATACATCTTTTTGAGCATTGTTGAATGTGAGCATTTATCTTGTGTTTAAGATTGTTCTTCATTCATTGTTAAGTACCCTATGTCATAACTAAGTACTTAAAGTCATAAACAATCTTAACTCAAGAACAGTCAAATCAATTTGCGTTTGCATCCTAGGCCTAGTCTTGCATTAATTAACTAACCTCCAAGCATAAGCTTGGTTGATAGAAAGATAGGAACACCCTTCATCTCTTAGCTTGCGAAGGATAGACCCTCTCTAGTGGTTAACACGGTGACCTTGCAGTCGTCAAAGCCACAATCTTTGTAGCGTCGAAGGCATCGAGTATGTTAGATTTCAAGGGGAGGTATCGTTAACCAAGCCTTTGCTTGCTTCGCCTTGACTTCTCTCTACAACCTACTTTAGAGACTAGCCTCAAAACAGCTGAAGATTAAGGGATAAACTTAGCTAGGCATATAATTAAAATAAACCAAGATTTCTTGCATCACACCTAGATTGTAGGACTTGCACTTCATATAGGATAGCAAAGCATCTAAGCAATGATTGTTCATCCAATCACCTAGTATTTAATCAATCTAAAGCAAGTAGTTGACTCCATAAGGCAATGGTATCATATAACGATCTAATCTTTTACAAGTTACATTTTGCCTGGAAAGGTCTTATAAACATGACGTTAACTCTCTTGACTCGTGACAATAAATCCTATGACCTAACAAACCCTAGAAACATGAAGAAAGTGCTTTTACCTAAAGAACATCAATAAGAAGCATGAAGCCCATGCTTTAAAATAATAACTTTTCTTTCTTCTTTTGTTTGTTACATAAGATATGTTGAGAAATCTAGGGCATTAGGATTAAGAGATTTCTCTTATATGATAATTGCTTGTGAATGCTTTTTACTTCTTTAGATTAGGATCTTCTCTTTGCTTATATTATTAGTGTTCTTCTTCATCAAACAATTACCAAAACATTAAACAATAAAGAGACAAGAGACACAGAATGTAGGCAATCAGCCCAGGCCAAAACCCCTCCAACTTGAGAAGAAAACCCAAACGAATTCTTCTTCTTGTAGAGATTTCAATTGATGAATACCAAGACCAAAACCAAGACCCTTGACACAACGAACTATCCAAGACCAAGTCACAAGCCTTCTAGATTCAACTTCTTCTGCCTAGAGACAACGATGGTCAAACTTCTTCCTTCACCCACTAACTCGGCTACCCTTCAGATTTTGGTCCCTTAGATCAATCTTGCAGTTCTCGGCCCTATGTTGATTTGGGGTAGCATCGCATGTGCTCTAGCCATGAAAAATGGTGGAGAGGCTAAAGCACATGAGATCTCCAAGACCCAGAAATGGTTTGGGGAAATTCCACTCAGTTAGAGAGATATTAAAATAATTAAGATTTTTAATGGAGTCCCTAAGTCTAAACTTAGGAAAATGAAAATATTAATGGGTATTAATATAAAACTTGGTGAAAATGTTCTAAATGACATGGATCAAGCCAAATCTAATCTTAGCCGTTTGTTGTCGCGCGAATTGACACGACAACGCTCAGACCGGGGGCTGTCACTCTGATCCCCGATCCCTCCGTTTAAGCCTGTCTCCCGCGGCTAAGGGGGGTAGTCCCTATGAGATGATGAGACCAACTGTCGACCAGTTGGTTGGGAGACACGAGATACGATATGAAAAGCACTAGATGGATTTGATTAATTTAGCAGACCAGTGCCTTAAGAGATTGTGGTTAAAACGATTACTTGTTAAATGATATAAAAATATGGACCATGAACAGCAATCATCTATCATCAGCTAAATCACAATGCTCTTAGAATGACCAAAACGATATCCAGCAATTGAGAATTTTCAAAAAAATGAATGCTTTAAACCACCACGAATCATAAACCATTAACCAGATATCAATTTCGCATCTCGACTTTGAAAATTTAGATCTCAGCATGAAAGATGATGAATCCCGAAAATGACTGGATCTGACAAAGGAAAAAATCCCGCAAAATTTTTTCAATTTTTTTTTTTTATTAAACCAAAATAAAATTTAAATCTAATTTTTTTTTTTAAAGATTTAAAAAAGAATAAAAATAAAAAATCTAACCATTAAAAAATTTAAAATTAAAATATGTACAAATCTAATTTAAAACATTATAAATCTAAATTCTAAAAATAAAACTAACACATTAAAAATTAATTATATCAAATCTAAATAAACAAACTAAAATCTAATTAAAACAATGATTAAATCAAAATCTAAAACATACACATTTTTCTTTTTTTTTATCTTTTTTGAGTCTATAATTAACAAAAAAAAACTGAAATAATTAAAATCCTAAAAAATACGTAACTGAGCAGAACTTAAAAAACTAAATTAAAATTTAAGAAAAACTAAATCTAAACATTAATTAAAATATAACACAAACTATATGAATTTAAAATCCATGCTAATATATTACCCTAAACCTACGAATTTGGAATACGACCTGCATAAAAAAACTAAGTCACGGGCGGAAATTTCACAATGGACGGAATCATAGAACTGAACCTACGCTACCACGCAGAACTGGTATGTATTATATGACCATAAAACGCCAACTCGACTTACCTGTTCCGTCTGCGGGGAAAAGATCAATACGTTTACCTGGCAATACGTTTGATGCGTGATGGCCTGCGGCTCTGAATTAAATTCTGCTGACCGGCGTAACCCCTATACCACTGTGCGATATAACTCACGATGGCAATAACACGTGAAGACGATGGCTGGACTTGAACCGTGCCCTTACTGCGATTTTTTTAGCGTCATATATCTGATATTACCTTGCCCAGTGACTGGTGTTTGCTTATGCCAATGTTTTTTTTTTTTTACTGTCGGCGGCCATACGACAAGAAATAAATTCGATTCCCTTCTCGTCGGCGGATGATACAAATTTGAGAGTCTGCCAGTTTCCAGTGCTCAGATGAATTTGGAAAACGCAGGGACAAAAAAGCTCACACTTCTCTCGTTGTTGGCGGGGTTTTCGACGGCAACAAGACCACGGTTTTCTTACCATATGCAATGGATTATGAGGAAAACCGCATTCACTTAACTGCTGCGTCTTTATACTTTATACTGAGAGTCGTTTTCAAAAGGACCTGTTGCAACTGTGTAGATGAACGATTTTGATCTAGAGAAAATTTGCTGCCTGAATCGGATCACATCGAGGGCTGTCCAAAAATGCGTCTCTTTCCTGACGTTTTCTGCATACACATTCAAACCTACCTCGTGCCGCTGTTTGTAGCGTGAAATGCTGAGGGCTTTCGACTGCAACTGCAAGGAAACCAAGTACTGATGATATATGCCTCAGACCAAAAACTGAAAATCCTGTACAAAAACAAAACCCTAATGAAAACCGCATAAAGCAAACATTTAAAACCCTAGATCAAGAAAATTCTGAAACCCTAAGACAGCTGATTAATTTACAAATTTGGCCCCTTAGCAGCCAGATTCATCAATAAGCACAGAAAATATTTAAAGAACAGAAATTTCAGATTGTCACTGTGAAAAACTTCAGAAAATCTCTCATGCAGATCAAAAAAATAAAACTGAATGATAGACCCAGGATCAAATCCAACTAGACTCAGCAAAAAAAATGCTTGCGAGAGTTGGCTGGTTCAGCCGAGAACTTCCCTGAACGCCCACAAAATTCCTTCAGAAAATGTTTTCTGCACAGCTCAAAACAACCGTCAATAAAGAGGGCAAAAATGCTGCTAGATCTCAAACAGTAATGGAGATACCTGCCATTACTTCAGAAACCCTAACAACACTCAAACCCTAGCAGGTGAACAAGATACTTGTGCTCACAATACTCTACGAAAAGCTATTATTAATGGCTGAAAATAAAATATGCAGAAACTTAAAACAATCTCACAGCATTTCAAGAGAGTAACACCAGCAAGATATGGACCCCAAAGTCTTCTTTTATAAACCAGAAACAGATTTACAAGAGAGCTTCTTCAGTCTTAGACTCACAGATCCAATGATCTGAAATGACCACCTAAGACCCTATATAAAGGAAATGATCCCAACGGCTAGTTCGAATGATCCATGTAGAAATGATCTCGACCGTTGATGAGGATCAAGACATCTCTTGATCTCATCCGTCGATTCACTTAAAATATTATTTTATTTTATTTTTTTAAATTTTAAAATTTTTTAAATTTTTATTATTTAAAATTTTAAAATTTTTTAAATTTTTTATTATTTTTTATTTATTTCATTTTTTAAATTTTTAAATTTTTAAATTTTTTATTATTTATTATTTTATTTCATTTTTTAAATTTTTAAATTTCTTAATTTTTATTTATTTTATTATTTTATTTCATTTTTTAAATGGATCATCGAACTAAGCCTTCGGAAACATCACCTAGGACCTAGGACTTAGGACTCACGAGGGGATTTAAAACATTTTCAACCCTCAAGACACATTTCATGATGACTTTTTTACAATTTACATCTCAAGGGGACAAACCCACTTAATACAGACCCTCATAAAACACCCAGTTCTGCGACACAACTATAATCTAGCAGATCAACACACTAGGATTCTCCTAAAGTTCTAATGACAAAATCCATCCCGACTTTGGGGTCAGGTTTGAAGGAAAACTCTGCCGATCCATGGATCGGTGAGACGAAAAACCTCCCGGGACGTAGATTACCACTAGAAAGTTAGGTCCACCTAGGCAATACACATACACGACTCATGTCTGCTAAGATTATTTACAATTCATACATGCAGACTGGGTTTACAATCAAAATGATCAAGCTGTTGATCACTGCAGGATGGTACGGAAACGTTGATCAGGTGCTGCCCCTTTTTGCAAAGAAAATGGGGGTGTACTGCATGGGTAGTTGACCAGTAGTGGTCAACATCGTTGATTAGAGATTTAATCTTGGTCGTTGAAGACTCAACAGAAAAAGTATAAGAGGAGGCTTGAGGGTCAGTTGGAGATACACCAAGATTGATCAGTCAGTTCGATTTTCTAGAACGAGGTTTGCTAAGAAAATTTGAACAAGTGATCTGAGTTAATGACATGGATCAAGCCAAATATAATCCTAGCCGTTGATTAGAGATTTAATCTTGGTCGTTGAAGACTCAACAGAAAAAATATAAGAGGAGGCTTGAGGGTCAATTGGAGATACACCAAGATTGATCAGTCAGTTCGATTTTCTGGAACAAGGTTTGCTGAGAAAAATTGAACAAGTGATCTGAGTTGCAGCGAGGGGCAGTGAGTGCATAATAGAAAGGCAGAGATAGTGCCGGAGGGCCAGCGCAGAGACTGAGGCTACGTAGAGCCAGCAGGAGCCACGTAGAGGGACAAAGTGACTGCGCAGAGGCTACCAGGACTTGCGTGGATGACGCAGAAGGCCAGAGAGCCAGCGCAAAGCAGCAGAAAGTTGCCGCATAGGGGGTTTCAGAGTGACGCAGAGGCCAGGAGGGCTGACGCAAAGCCTCTGAGAAGCATTGGAGAGATTTTCGTGGAGCAAACTTGCTAAATATCTACTTCCGAAGAGAGGTATTACTACCAGATAGATATCTTTGTTGGGTGAGCCAGTTTGGCACCCTAGTTGTACTCAAGAAAGTTGCTTAATAATAAAACCCTCAGAACTGTTGCACCAGTTTTCCCAAGTTGGGTTTTTCTGGGGACAATTGTCCAAAAATAACGATGTCCCTTGTGTGTTTGTCTGTTATTTCAATTGATGATCTGTAGCTGGTTAAGACTGCATTTGTGTTTATTTTTAGTATTTATATGGTTATATAACTTGTTAAGTAATAAACAAGAAGGTGAAATCTAATCTTAGCCGTTGATTAGAGATTTAATCTCAGTCGCTGAAGACTCAACAAAAAAAGTATAAGACGAGGCTTGAGGATCAGTTGGAGATACACCAAAATTGATCAGTCAGTTCGATTTTCTGGAACGAGGTTTGCTGAGAAAATTTGAACAAGTGATCTGAGTTAATGACATGGATCAAGCCAAATCTAATCATAGCCGTTCATTAGAGATTTAATCTTGGTCGTTGAAGACTCAACAGAAAAAGTATAAGAGGAGGCTTGAAGGTCAGTTGGAGATACACCAAGATTGATCAGTCAGTTCGATTTTCTGGAACGAGGTTTGCTGAGAAAATTTGAACAAGTGATCTGAGTTCCAGAGAGGGGCAGTGAGTGCACAATAGAGAGGCAGAGATAGTGCCGGAGGGCCAGTGCATAGACTGAGGCTACGCAGAGCCAACAGGAGCCACGCAGAGGGACAAAGTGACTGCGCAGAGGCTACCAGGACCTGCGTGGGTGACGCAGAAGGCCAGAGAGCCAACGCAAAGTAGCAGAAAGTTGTCGCATTGGGGTTTCAAAGTGACGCAGAGGCCAGGAGGGCTGACGCAGAGCCTCTAAGAAGCATTGGAGAGATTTTCATGAAGCAAACTTGCTAAATATTTGCTTCCGAAGAGAGGTATTACTGCTAGATAGATATCTTTGTTGGGTGAGCCACTTTGGCACCCTAGTTGTATTCAAGAAAGCTGCTTAATAATAAAACCCTCAAAACTGTTGCACCAATTTTCCCAAGTTGGGATTTTCCGGGGGCAATTGTCCAAAAATAACGGTGTCCCTTGTGTGTTTGTCTGCTATTTCAATTGATGATCTGTAGATGGTTAAGACTGCATTTGTGTTTATTTTTAGTATTTATATGGTTAAATAACTTGTTAAACAATAAACAAGTAGGTGAAATAAACCAGATAATGCAGGAAGAATTTCTGACGTGTTAGACTTAGAAATTTCAACATGGTATCAAAGTGTTGCAGATCACAGGAGAGCTGAAGGCACCAGCTAAATCAGAAAATTTGCAACAGAAACAGTTGTCTCGAGAGACAAAGTTGTTCCTAAGCAAAAGGCAACAGTGAAGGAGTGACGCAGAGGGCCTGCATCATCATTTCAAGCTAGATAGAGGGTCAGCGCAGAGGCAAAGAGAGGCAGAAGAGGCTCACGAAGAGCCACATCATCCTACTCAATCAGGTAGGCTTGACACAATTGGCCAAAGGAGCGATTCAGCCTTGCTAGGATTGCGCAGAGCTAAGAGGCTCAGTTTCTTCAGTTGTTGGGGCCTAGGGAGCTGTGGGCAGATTGTGGATTGGGAAACTGGTGGGGTGTTGTTGCTGTTAAAGCAGAACAGTACCTAACGGGACAGAACCAAGGTAGAGGGAACCGCTGCCTTGAGGGATTTCTAGCCAAGAAATCCAGATCCGTGTTGCAGGTGCATAGAGGATCGGAGAGGAGCAGTTCGACAGTTGGCAGGAGGATTTCCAGGAGGGAAATCGAGACTCAGAGGGAGTCTAGGAGAGAACTTCCAGAAGGGAAGTCGAGACTCAGAGGGAGTCCAAGAGAAGAGCGGAGATGGCAATGAACGAACTGAGGGATCAGGACAGGTTGGATGGGGCTTCCAACTTTGTCATCTAGAAGGCTAGGATCATGTTTGTTCTGGATAGACATCTCATCAAGGGATACGCCTTGAGAACCGTGGCTATCCCTATTGACCCAGCTGATAATGAAAGGTATGAGGATGCAATGGCCAAGGCAAAGTGCATAATCCTTGATGGGGTCAAGGATCATGTAGTTCAGCATATTGCCGAGAAGAACACAACAAAGGAGATGTGGGATACCTTGACGACATTGTATCAAGGCACTTCCGTGCAGAGGAAGATACTATTGGAGAATCAGTTGTGGTTGTATCAGATGCAGAAGGGGGAGCAGATAGATCTATTCCTCAGCAGGTTGCAAGAGATTCGTGACCAACTTACTTCCATAGGGGTCGCACTGGATCAGGTGTTCATAGTGAGGACCGCCCTGAATGCAGTCTCCGAGGATTGGGAGACATTTTTCCAAATAATTTTGGGTAGAGCGACTCTTCTAGGATGGGAAGACATGTGGGCAGCTCTTCGCCAAGAGGAAATCAAACGACTAACCAAGATGGGAAGAAGCAGCAAAGGAGGTCAAATCAAGAAAGAGGAGGAGGAGGATGCGGCTTTGGCATCTGCAGGATAGCAAGGGAAGAGGAAGAAGAAGGACATCTCCAAGGTGAAATGTTTCCATTGTGGGGAGTTGGATCATTATGCAACCCAGTGTCCCAGGAAGAAGAATAAGGGAGAGTCTTCTGACTCCAATGCAGCTTCGGCTAAGGCGGAGAAAAAGATCGAGACAGATGACGACTGTGCCATGAGTGTTCATGCACCGTTAGAAAAGAGGTGGGGTGACATCGCGTTGTAGTCGGGAGGACTATAGAAGATGAGGTGCAGGATCCTTGAGGTACCCAAACTCTTGGATCATATCCAGCTACAGGAGCCCAGAGAGACAGTAGCAGGATGACGGATGTTGGTAGAAGCAAGATGTGAATGGAGCGACAAGGCAGTGCTAGAGTGTAGTGGTCTGTGGCAGCGCAGTGGGGGTTGCAGTAGTGCGAGAGGCACAGAGGAGGTTGCAGCAGTGCAAGAAGGCACAGAGGCAGTTGCAGCAGTGCGAGAAGCACAGAAGTGTGCAGCAGAGCAGAGGCAGCACAGGATAGCAGCAGAGGTAGCTTCAGCGTTAGAGGGCTTCTAGCCTAACAAGGATGTCAGTAGTTGGGTAGATCAGTTACTTACTTCTTAGGTAACTGAGTTGCAATGCAGCAATTAGCAGTGGTAGTGTTATAGGCAGCACGATGTAGCATGATGAGAGGGAGTTGCAGTGCAGATGCAGTGTTGGGAGGAAGGACCAGCAACAACACGAATGCAGAGGAGCTGCAGTACAGATGTAGCAGTGGCAGTGGCAGAACCATGGGCAGCAGTGCAGAGGATGTTGGGAAGTAGGCCAAGCATCAGCACAGGTACCGGTGCCGGATGATCAGGGTGATGTTCAGTGGTGGAGCATTACTAGAGCACATTCCTCGCTAAGAGGGAGTGTTGATTTGGGGTAGCATCAGATGTGCTCTAGCCATGAAAATTGGTGGAGAGGCTAAAGCACATGAGATCTCCAAAACCCAGAAATGGTTTGGGGAAATTCCACCCGGTTAAAGAGATATTAAAATAATTAATATTTTTAATGGAGTTCCTAAGTCTAAACTTAGGAAAATTAAAATATTAATGGGTATTAATATAAAACTGGGTGAGAATGTTCTAAATGACATGGATCAAGCCAAATCTAATCTTAGCCGTTGATTAGAGATTTAATCTCAGTCGTTGAAGACTCAACAAAAAAAGTATAAGAGGAGGCTTGAGGGTCAGTTGGAGAAACACCAAGATTGATCAGTCAATTCAATTTTCTGGAGCGGGGTTTGCTGAGAAAATTTGAACAAGTGATCTGAGTTGTAGTGAGGGGCAGTGAGTGCATAGCAGAGAGGCAGAGATAGTGCCGGAGGGCCAGCGCAAAGACTGAAGCTACGCAAAGCCAGCAGGAGGCATGTAGAGGGACAGAGTGATTTCGCAGAGGCTAGCAGGACCTGCGTGGGTGACGTAGAATGCCAGAGAGCCTGCGCAAAGCAGCAAAAGGTTAAAGCAAGGGGTTTCAGAGTGACGCAGAGGCCAGGAGGGTTGACGTAGAGCCTCAGAGAAGCGTTGGAGAGATTTTCGTGGAGCAGACTTGCCAAATATCTACTTTCTGAGAGAGGTATTACCGCCAGATAGATATCTCAGTTGGGTGAGTCAGTTTGGCACCCTAGTTGTACTCAAGAAAGTTGCTTAATAATAAAACCCTCAGAACTGTTGCACCGGTTTTCCCAAGTTGGGTTTTTCCAGGGACGATGGTCCAAAAATAACAGTGTCCCTTGTTTGTTTCTCTGTTATTTCCATTGATGATTTGTAGATGGTTGAGACTGCATTTGTGTTTATTTTCAGTATTTATATGGTTAAATAACTTGTTAAGCAATAAACAAGTAGGTGAAATAAACCAGATAATGCAAGAAGAATTTCTAACGTGTTAGACTTAGAAATTTCAACACCCTACTTCAAAAACCCTAGCACGTGTGATTGACCAACTTTAGAAACTTGATTCTCTTCGCTCTAGTGGGAGATTTTCTTCTTTGTCAACTCGGCTTGAGATACATCTTAATCTTCTCCTTGATCTCACCTTTAAGTGTGACTATAATACCTCAACTCCTACAGTTTGGACAGCATAAATTCTTCACATGTGTGGAGTGAATCAGCCCAAAATAGATCAAAAAAATGCTTCGGTTGTCTTCCTCTTTCCTTTGCTTGGTGATGAGGCTTCTCTCTTGTGATCTTTGCACCTTTTCTTGGTTCAGACTGCCATGACCGAAGTGTGTATTCAAGTGACGCCGAGCTACCCTATTTATAGTGGTTTGAGCATCCAAAATAAGCCTTCTTCTCTTGGTGACAAGGCCGACATGCCTTTCTAGATTCCTCCTTAGGCCGACTTCAAAGAGAGATTGTGACATGGTCTTGGAGGGTTAACAAATTTTCTTTTACAATGAATTACAAGCCCAAATGGGTCTTCAATCCTTGACATTGAATTTACTAGACTTTATGACTTGATGACTAAACCTAATAGCTCACAATGGGAGCCTCTAAAAATAAAATTCCTTGATCATGAAACCATGATTCAAGCATTACAAAAATAATTTTATTTTTCCTCCTTACATCAATTACATAAAATCATTGTTACACATGTCATTATGAAGACCGAACCTAGTTACACTTTTCAACAAGATATACATATTGAAATGAGTACAACAATAATTATGAAGATCGAAACTAGTTACATTTCTAACACCAACTACCTCGTTGTTGATGCTCCTGCATGAGGCCCAAGGAACAAAATCTTTCATGGGCTCTTGTCCATGTGTCCCTTTTCTCTAGCAAACTTCTACCACATAGTTTGCTCTCCTCAATGTCACTTTGTTCCTGCACAAAGCCCTTTTTAATTACGTGAAATCTCCCTAACTACCTCCTCACTAAGATAGGTGATTATGCCAAGTGTGCACTGCCTCAAATCGGCAATTTTGCCAGGCGTGAAATTCAACAGCCTCAATCAACGATTCTGCTCATATCAAGTTCCTCTCTGAATGATCCTATAAATCCTCTCGTGGTTTATTCTTACCACATATAGTACATGATGACAAAACCCTTACATCAATGGTATTTCTCCACGAACTCTATGGGGTACACTTTTCCTTGTCATCATTGACTCGGGTACATTCAATATCAAAAGTTCTCAATCTCTAACCAAGATCATTATCAAAGGACATTGTCCAAGGACCATTTCTTAGGGATGTTATGCTTCATGGACTTATTATATCTACCACACACAAAATACTTTTATTTATACCTTGCTTCATTGGCCTCTTCTTTGTTAAATATGCTTCTACTACTTCACTTCTACTGCTTTGTTGTGTCCATCTTTTGTTGCTTCATCCTTTTGTTATCCTGCATCTTTGTTCTTACCTTTTCTCGTCTCTTGTTTGCATATGAGTCCATCTGCTTCAACTATCTATGCATCTTCTATCATGGAGTAGATGTCTTCTTTCATTTTCTTGTGGCTTCCTTCTGAACCCTTTACCTGACTATCCATAGTCATCTCTCTCTCCCTTTGTGAGCTTCTCCATGCCCACTGTGAGCTGCAAATAGCCTCTGCAGTAATAGGTTTGTTTCACCTTGCTACACAATAACTCACCAAGCTCCTTTCCTGAACTTGGCTTTTTGGTATTATTGGTTCCTTCCGTTGGAACCTTTTGAGCTTACTCTGCTCTTCAACTACCATAGTTGTAGGCTTTTGCGTGTTCTCACTTTCTCTCAAGAGCTTTGCCTACTCTTTTTCTCTAGAAAACTCTACCGACATTTGTAACTTGTTGATTTTTTAGTAGTTTGGGAGGTACTCCAAGCCCTAGGCTTCGGGGATTGGACGGCAAAGCAACACAAGAGTCACTTGTGGGCTTGGAACCCAAGCTTAGGGTTTTGCAACAATCGTGTTTTGGGGCATTTCCATGGAGAACTCTGGACATGTGATGGCATGAGATGATAGAGGGCGGAAAGAAGAATCCAACGCTTTGAGAATCATCGAATTTTGAGTTGTCCTCAGTGAGATATGAATTTTTGAAGTTATGATTGGGTTTTGCACATGAAGTGTCAAGGTCGGCCTAATGTAATTTAGGCTTATGACAATTGTTCAAGCCCTAAAGGTGACATTTTGGGAGCCCTCCTTATGTGTATATATAGGAGGTGATGGAGGACTTATTTCCTCATCCATTTGTGCAACACACACTTGAAGATAAGCTCATTGGAGGAGAGATACATCTTTGATTTAGCCGCAGCAAGGGAGAGGCAGGACAACGAAGGAGGAGAGGGCCAATTATGCCTAATTCAAGGATCCAAGAGCTGGAAGGAGGGTCGAGTACCCTTGCTGGAGGGTCGAAGCTTCAAGGGGTTGTTTGCGGACTGTTTGAGGGCTGAACGGTGGTGAGGGAAGGTTGTTTTGGAGGGTTGTTAGGGTGCCGCAGCAGACTATGGTAGGCCGCAGGCCTAGCCTCTCCAAAACAGGCCAGTGTGGTGGTGTTAAGGGCTGCCACATGCCCAGAACAACAACCCACGAGGAGGTCACCTTACCTTGCCTAGGCCGCAACAAAGAGGAGGTTGTTAGATTGGTTTCTTAAGGGTTGTTGCAGCATGCACAAGCCCTAACCAGGGACAGTAGAACAACAGTATTGCAGCAACAGTATGTTGTGTGTTGGGTCATTGTTTTGACCATATTTGGATCAGATTATTGTGCAGCCTATGGGAGCCATGAATTGAAGTTGACTTGGGTGGAAAGAAGACTTCAATTAGGAGCATATTTCACAGTGAAGGATTGGGCATCTTTGGACTGTTGGAGGGCAGCGTGTGGATGTCCAAAGTAGCCCTAGACAAGCTATCTTGAAGTGACGAAGAAGAGTTGAAGGTTGGGTGAAGATTGGTGCCAAAAGTGCAGCACTTTGATGGACAAAAGTGACTGCTAGCCTAGCAGATTGGAGCTCGGGAATTGGCCAACCTAGAGAGCAGATTGATGAGCCTGTGTACATGCAGCAGAAGTGACTTGCAGCAGTGTTAGGTGGCAACCCTCCTGGAGTCTCTATGTGTTGTCCTTTGAAGGACTAAGGGACAACTAGTGAGTAGTATGGGAGCAAAGGACCAGCAGGACAAGATATGACATAGAAGTTGTAGCGAAGTTTGTCATTGTATCTTGTATACCATAAACTGTTGTATTATTCAAATTTGGTTTAATATAATGAAGATTGGGTTGTAGTTATTGTACAATTTTGTTAAAAATTGTGTATACTTTTGCATATGCAATTTACTAATTTCCGATGTGCAAAGTAGTTCTTGTTGAGATTCTTGGTTTGGTAGCGTCAGAGATTTTAAGATTCCAACCTAGACCCAAGATCGTGGAAATTCAACACAATTGTGGAGTTGTCTTCGCTACTTCTACCCAAACGCAGCTAGAAGTTGTTCTTCCCTTTGTCACAACTTTCTTGTTGTAAGGTTTCTACCACAATTCTTCTTTTCTCTTTAATTCATCTTCATGGACCCTGCATCCTTTTCTTTCTGCATTAGTCTTCATTGATTCTTCTTTCACTATATTATTTTGTCATAGTCAACTTCTCCTTTAATACCTGCAATCTTCTACACTGCCCTGAAATTTCATAGTTACAACAGGTGTTTCTTGTTGGATTATGCATTGTCCAACAAGATAACTTGGTTACACCATTGACTTTGATTTTTCATTTCTTCAAAATGCCTGGTAATTGTGAAAAGGCAAAAGCTTGCCTATTGTTGGAATATCCAGTTTCAATACAAACTCAAATTTGTGCAAACAATAACCTAACTCTTCTTCCATCTAGTCTTACAACAATGACGTTTGACTACAACTTTTTCAACTTGACTTTGGCACTTTACATTACAATTCCCATGCAATGATTAGACCATAAATATAAGCTTCAGGCATCAGGTAACACCAATCATGCACCCTTTTTACACATCAACAACTTCTTCATGAGTTTTAGTTTCTTCACTTGACTGCAATGACTTCCACTCAATTCATTTCATCACTTTGCTTATACTTACGACTCAATTACAACAACCTTGATTTGACAGACTCTTAATTTGCAAAAATAAACTCCAATACATACCACTGACTTCACTTCATTACATAAGCAACATCTTTCAGGCCACGATTGCATTTGAATTGAACAATTTCAAATATAATTTGCATGGCTTTAAACAGATGGTAATAACCAAAAGTAAAAGGAAATACCTCAATAATTTGGCTATCGATCTTCTTTTGTTTCAGTATCACTCTCTTCTCACCCACAATTCAAGCCTCTACACGAGCCATATCATCAACTTTGTTGAGCTTATGGTCAATGGACAATTTGACCACCTTGCACCTCATCATCCATGCTAAAGAAAGCCAATGCCATGGCTCTCTATCTCTTCATTTCATGGGTAACAGTCGCATCGACCTCTGTTGTCTTTCTTTGATGTTCAAAAGTGCTTTCCAAACATGCATCCATATAACACTATAACCTCCAATAGTTGCTTACCAACTCGACATGAGATTACAACTACTACCGGAACCAATGTTTGAGTCACCCTATCACCATTCTTGGACAACCTCAGTTGTATGCTTCCAAACCTTCGAGCAAACACATCTTAAATATCAAATGTTGTGTAGGGAGATCCATAAACTTTTTTGCAAAGTTACAATAGTTACCAACTCAATGGTAACTCTAGGACTGTAGACTAAACAATCATTATCTTTCACAAACTCAATTACACTTGTATGGAGACCTTCAATACCAATGAATAATTTAACGAATCTTTGTTGGATCTGGTCACAATCTTGAATACCTCCAGTGCACATGCAGGTGATATAATAGCATTTGTTGCAACAATGGCTAGACTAATGTTCTTAACAACACCGTGAGTTAATGAGTACGTGACTCCACTTATACCATAAAATTCTACTCTCTTGAGTGCCTAGATTCCACCTTCCTTGAGCTCTCAAACATATACTTGATGGTCCACTTTAACACAAGCTCGTAACCAGTGCTCAAATTTGGATCACGTGACTGAAAGTCAATAACCATAGACCAATAGGAGTTATTTTTCATATTGATGATGTGGGGATATGAATCTCAGTATGATTCATGGAGAAACTGAAATGGCTCTCTTTCGTCGTCCATACGAATTTTCTTCAGTTCAAAAATTTCCCTAGTCTCAATCTCCTTGGCCATGTAAATTTGCCCATATGTGCCTTCTCCATTTTGTTCAAGCTTTACAAAGCAATTAACAAAACCCCACAAGGGTGCCTCCTACAAATTCAGCTGACCAGGATTTACCACCGCCATCCTCCTCTACTTTCATTCAACTTGGAATTAGACTCTATCGCGCATGTCGAGCCACAAATCGAATAGATCAATCATCTTAGCCCCTATTATTCATCATGTCGCAGCTTCGTTTGCCTAGGCTACCAATTGTTTCACAAACTAAAAGCGCACTTCCCTCAACAACAAAAAAGAATCAAAGATTTGATGATTCTGCATCAAGCCCCTACTGCGATCCCAAACTTTTTGTACAAAACTTTAACTTCCATTTGTATGTGAATCAAAGTTGCATCTGGAACATACCACATAATGCTAAGATATCCAAGATTATTGTTTATTACTCATGGTCCAAGATAACATCTTCCATTATGACCTTCACTTTACTCCAAGAACACCCTGTCTCAACAAAAACAAACCTCGCTACCCAATCAATATATTCATTAACAGGTAGACCAAAACAAATCATGTAACCATCCTCAATTTTCATTGACTTAACACATTGTGCCCTAAGTTTGCCACTAAAAATAACCTCACAACCCGTGGCACCATTTTCCATGATAAACCACAGCACACAAGATAAAAATTTCAGTTTGGAAATATTGCACTAATTTATTCATGAGCTAAGAAGTTTATAAATAGCGAAGATGTATATGAACACCCACTTTTTATCAAAAAATAAGGAACAAGAAAACTAAACATGCCAATTACTTAATTCAACCACTTACCAATAACATCACATATGTTCTTTTCACCAAACATTTTCTGGAAAGCATGCTCAACAATTTGTAAGTTGTATTTGGATCTCCATTTTATAATTTATGCTCCCATCCATTCATCAAGAAATTATCGTTGCACACAGCTAGGATTCAAGATCCTCCTGTGATTTCCATAACATCCTTGGCTATTCTCAACATTGTCCCACATGCAAAGCACCCTCAAACATCACAATCCATAGGGTAAAAGGCACATAGCCTCATCCTTTCTTTACAACCAAGCAGCAAACTATCATGTTGATCCACAATATGTCACATAGCCCAAATCAAAATTTGTGCACTATTTTCATTCTCGATTCAGCGAATTATCCTTGTTACCGCTCAAACTAGCAGGGGTCCTAAAGGGAATCCTAAAGGTGCAATTGCTAGGACAAGGGAAACAATGGAGATTTAGCCCACTGTCACCTTAGCTAAGGCTCCCTACTTTTTACGGACTTTCACCGATGGGAGGAGACCCAGTATGATGACTCACTTACAAAGAATATATCAATGCAATGGATAAGAAGTGATTCCAATCACCATTTCGAAGGAGAAACTCAAAATTAGGGCTTGCTTGCTTTGTAAGCAAGGTGTAGGGTTTTTCTAAGAAAGGTTGATGAGGATTTGAGGGTTAGAATTAGGGAGTATATCATGCAATGGAGCTTCCTATTCTTCAAAATCCTTATGGAACTTGGATTCCTAAGTGATCCTTGAAAAGTTAGTTTTGATAGGAAACGAGACCACATGGGACCAAATGAACCCTAGGTTAAGTCAAGGGGGGATGGTTTAGCAACCAATGATGAGTTTGACCTAATCAAGGAAGAGAAGGGGATCAAAGAAAAAAAAATCAATGAAAGGTGGCACAATGATCCCTATGAGGTAACTAGCTTAAGGAAAACCAAGGGTAAGAATTGGTCTTTGAGCTAGGGCTTGCAATATCTCAAGATCCCACCATCATAATCTCATGAAATTTGGAGGGCTTCTTGAGGACACACCCGCGCAGTTGTGGACCAAAATGTGAAGTATTTGGATTGCTATATTGTGAGATATTTGATGCCCTAGGTGACCTGTGGGGCTAGACCTAGAAAGAATAGGAGAAGGTGAAGAAAAATAAGCTTTAGGGTGATCACCTATGGTAGACCAATGCCTAATCTTTTGGGGAGATTGGAGTCAAGAATGATTATGAATTCGGATTTGATTTTCTTGGTCAAGGAGACCTTAAAGGCAACTTCGCTTAGCACTAGGGCAAAGGAGAGCAGCTTCAAAGACTTTATACTTCGTTTTGCAAAATAGATGGCTTACCAAGATAAATTTCAACCATGAAATATCCCTAGGAACATTCACTCATCATACATGGCCCATACATGAAGCATCATTATCTAGAAACAAATTTCCACAACTTCGCAATAATAGATGCAGCAAATTAGCCCTAGAATAGCAAAATCCTAGCAACAATGTATGTGACAAAAATAGAGCAAAGAAAAGCATTAAAATTTGTAAAATTTGTTAAAATTGGCAACTAGGGTCAAACTCCATGTGGGTCATCTTATTAATGGCAGCTAATATTTTTCTTGCATCCCACTCATCAAGAGGTGTAAGATTGATCTAAAGATCATACGATTCCGATAAGTATTCAAGGAGATATGAATTTATTTGTGTTATGGGACAATTCGTCAAGGTCGGCCAACAACCATATAAACCCCACATGTGCTCAACGTTTTAGTATAAATAGAGGTGCCTTGAAAGTCATTTGAACACACACTTGGGATCTCTTCCTCTCTACTTGTCTTCTGCAATTTATATTTATGTTCTATCTGCAGTTTACTTTAACGCTGATGTGATTGCTAATCTGGAAAAGATATTGAGCTACCTGTGAAAAATTGAAATAAATTGCTTTAGCATAGAACATACCTAAAATTAACATGGTATCAGAGTTGAGGTGAAGACAAAGCCCAAGCAAGAGTGAAAGAGCAACCACCGAAGACGTTGGGAAAGGACAAAAGGATAAATGGGTTCCTCATCCCTCTTCAAATTCACCTTGGGTGAAGTCGGTGCAGAGAATATTATCAGAGTGGCGCAACGAAAGCTTCTGATGGCCTACCTAAAGATCACTTCTATGGGAAGTTCGGATCTAAGGATGGAAGGAAAGGCAATTCGGCCATTATGCAAAGGAGTGTCCGACAGGCAGGGACACATCACTTGATGATGATAACAATCATTCCAGGGACATCTTCAATGATCAGAGGAATGACAGGTAATGTAGGTCATCAAGGATATAGTTGACTCTTCAACGAAAGCAAGGAACCCCAGGTATAAAGAATCAAATGTTGTTTCTGATAAGATAAAGAAGCGTTATCTTGTATTGGCCCTCTACTTCAAATTCTTAGGGAATCTAGCTTATTAATTGTAGTGCTTCAAGGCACCTCATCGGATAGAAGGGTGCTCTCTCAAATCTGGTAGAGATGGAAACAATCGTGGGATTATACTTGGAGCCGATGCCACCTATTCCGAAAAGGGTGTAGGATGTTACTCCTCAATTGAATGAGGGTAACTCGATTCATTTACAGAATCTCTTTTATGTACCTGATCGCAAGAAGAACCTGGTGTCCATTTCGGCAATGGAAGTCAAAGGTTTCAGGGTGGCATTCATCGATGGAAAGATGACGACAGGGATGCCTAAATTCAAAAGGAGCATGAAGGTACATGTCTGAGATGTACCGAAGGAAAATCTCACAAGGGGACCATTCCCCTCTTGTAGCCTGTCCAAGGTTTGGAACAACCCGAGGAGTTTGAGATTAATGATCAGGAATCTCATGTATACAAGTGGAAGAAAGCCCTCTATGGCTTGAAGCAAAACACCTTGGGCATAGTATGAGAGGATTGATAGCTGTCTGATGAAGCTGAGATTCACTAGGAGTGAAACCGATCCAAACCATTGCTCGAAGGTTGTGGATGATAGACCTCTCATACCGGCACCTTCTGAGGACGACCTATTTCTGACAGGTGCAGACCCTCTCATTTGCAGAAGTAAGAGGGAGTTGGATTCCGGATATGGAATGGTAAATTGCAAGTCAGTGACTACCTTGAGGATCTTAACTTTAAGAAGTTATATGGTGGTGATTCCAGACCAGATTTGGGAAATGCCTCCGAGTTTCATAAACTCATTTGCATTGATGTTCTTGGTGAACTTCCGTATGGATATATTTTTTGCAGTTAGCATGGTGAGCTCATATTTGGTTGAGCCTCACTGGATTGGTGCCAAGAATCTTCTGAGATATCTTTGTGGCACAATCTCTCATGGATTGAAATACACTGCCGGAAATATGAAGCTGCATGATTATTCAAATGCTGACTGGGCAGGCAGTGTGGAGGATCACTAGAGCACTTCTCAGTGCTGGTTCTTTTTGGGTTCTGCTTCAATATCATGGATGAGCAGGAAGCAGAAGTCGGTTGCTATAAGCACCGCCAAGACCGAATACATAGCCACGAGTATGATCTCGTATGAAGCTGCCTAGTTGTGGAAGCTCTTCAGTGAGTTGTTTGTACACATGATGAATACCACCATGATCCTCTGAGACAACCAGGGGGGGATTCGATTGTTGAGGAATCCCATATTCGATGATTGCTCCAACAGATAGACATCAGATACTACCTTATCTGGGATATTGTATGTCGATGAGCGAGGAGGCTCCATTGCATTAAGACTGATGTACAAGTCGCAGACATTTTGTCAAAGCCCTGGGGAAAGGTCAAATCTGTGTCTTTCCCGAACGACTTGGAGTCGTTGAGAGACCTTCTTATAAGGGTCCTGCATGTTGCATGCATTGAGCTCTGGGAGCTCTCGGGGGCTTGGGGTACTTACTAGAGCGACATACGACCACAGGGCGACTCACCTTCCCCTGGTGGTGCATTATGTACACGGTGAAAGGTTCAACCTTCCCCTGTGATACCCTGTGGCAACTTTGGGACAGGATGATTAGTTCCCCTGTGGGCCAAGATGATTAGTTCTCCTGTGGCGACTGTTGGACAGGATGATTCATTTTCCTGTCAAGGCATCCTACCCATGTGGTCTTGGACTCATGGGAAGTACCTCTCATCTGATCAATGAGCAAGGATATGGGGTTAGGGACCATAATAGTACTATCGATGGACGCATCATTGTATCTACCGTACTCCCTATGGTAGGATGACCTCCATTGATCTGGAATCAGTATGAGTGGTTTGAGACATTCTCTTGTGATATTGATCTGGGATCAATGGAACTGACTCAGTAGAGAATGGTATGAGACATTCTCTATCAATTCTTCTTCATGGTTCAGCAAGGCAGAGCAAAGCAAAGCAGAGCTCAGCAAAGCAATGCAAGGCACTGATGGAAAAGATAGTACAGTCAAACATATGGATCAGTAGATGGAGTTCTCCTTAGTTGAGAGGGAGTGTTAAAATTGGCAGGGCCAAACTCCATGTGGGTCATCTTATTAATGGCAGCTAATATTTTTCTTGGATCCCTCTCATCGAGAGGTGTAGGATTGATCTAAAGATCATCCGATTCCGATAATTATTCAAGGAGATATGAATTTATTTGTGTTATGGGACAATTCGTCAAGGTCAGCCAGCAACCAAATAAACCCCACATGTGCTCAACGTTTTAGTATAAATAGAGGTGCCTTGAAAGTCATTTGAACACACATTTGGGATCTCTTCCTCTCTACTTGTCTTCTGCGATTTATATTTATGTTCTATCTGCAGTTTACTTTAATGCTGATGTGATTGCTAATCTGGAAAAGATATTGGGCTAACTGTGAAAATTTGAAATAAATTGCTCTAGCATAGAACATACCTAAAATTAACAAAATTGCACTTACATGTATTAGAGTATATCCAACCATCAAAAATTTGTCAAACAAGAAGCTCCAAGGCAAGAGAAAATTATCCAAACGTCAAAATTCATTCCATGCTCCAAAATTTTGTCCACCAAGAAGGATAGCAAAGTTCTCTAAAGAGATACAAGTCCAACCAAGTGATGATCCTAAAATGAATTCACATCACTTGTATTTATACACTTCTAATGAGATCAATTTAGCTAATTAGGCCTACATTAGCCCGTACAAATAAATAACGTGCAAAATAACTAATTTTGGTGACAAGCCCACCAAACTAGCTCATAAACAAAAGAATAACCCTGTCAAGAGGTCGAATAATGAATAGAGCATGTTGTTGGGCCTTGGAGGACGTCTAATGAAGTCCATATGTGCCATAATGTGTAGTTGAACTCCCACAAGCAGTGGACAAGGGGTTAGCCCCTTGTAATAACCTGTAGTGCTCCAAATGACGTGGGGGCACACAAGTGCCCTCATGGGTCTCCAAACAAATTAAAGATGCATGTAGATCGCCTGCAAGGGCTAGGATGATGTTATAGGTGATGCCACATCATCCTGCAAGTCTTGGATCATCTGTCAAGTGTATGGTGCAACTCTGGGGCCAGCTGGGCATGAAGGATCAAGTGCATCTTCCTTGTCTAATAAGTGAACCAAGAGTAATCTTTGAATGACTGTGAGGATCCATGAAGTGTTGTCTACTGTTGTGGAGGCTCATGGCTCTCTATACACACCCTACATGTGCCAAAGTAGCCCTCTGGGGTCAGGACCCTGTATAGGGAGACCAAACCCAAATTGAAACCATCTGCAAACCTGCATAAGATCCAATGTGTCCCCATGCCTTCTAGCACACCAAGTCATTAAATAAATGAAGTAAAAGTGTTTATAACCATGGATAAGAAGTAAGCACTTCACAATGGCATGCCCTTCCATAGTGGGATTTGGCATGTGGTAATGCCTCCCAACTCCAAATAGGGTTAACCAGGCATCCTATTAGGTGATTTCTACCTCTAAAGGGGGTGGTATGTCAATGGTACATCCTTCAAATGGTGGTGGCATGTAGCATAATGATGGAATGGAGTAGGGGATGAAAGGGGGCAACATGGATCACATGCCATGGTACAAGGGTAGCTAATAAAAGGGAAGCCCACACTTGGGTAAAAAAGTGTAGTGGGGAACAATCGTGGTGCATGAGTTACCCCGGCCTTGATTTTTCCACCCTTCTTCATATGCCTTTTGCCTTTTTATGATTTTCTTTGGTTAGCTGCTCGGGGCTCTAGGTAATGACAGCATGACGCGTAAAGTATAGCAGTGGATACCTCCTTATAAAGTGGAGCGGTTCATCGCCCACTGGGGGTTGGGACAATCATGGGTTCCTTAATGATAGAGGAGGCTCATCAAGGGCCATGTAGGAACGGGGGTGATGGCCATGAAATGGGGTAGAGCTCATGTCATGGCTTTTGCCCACTTGCTCAATGCTTTTGTCCTCACCATCTTTTGCATTTTGTGGTACAATTCCCTGTTGAATGTGGCTAATTATGCTTCTTTTTTTTCTTTTAGCTCCATCAACGTCTGGGCATCATTCCAGACCTGACCCACTATGTGAGGCAAAGAAAGGGGGTGGTTGACCCTATGTGGACCCAGTGGAGGAATGTGGACCCAAGTGGGAGGAGAGATGATTGGGGGTGTAATGAGCGGAAGGGGAGTAATATATGTAAATCAGGGAGTGGGACCACGCAACCAAAATTAGGGTTTCCCATTTAGTACCATCCCAAAACCAATAGGTCAGTAAAAGAGATCCCACGAAACTAGGGTGCAAGGTTAACATCCCAAAAGAGACCTAGGGGACAAGATCACATACCTAGTCCACTCTTTTCGCCGAATCCCCCCATTAATCCATGCCCAAAGTTTCTATGATACATAAACTAGAATACTCATTTACCAAATAAAAAGGCATACCTTTAGATTTGGGAGACCCACCTTCAAACATACAATCATGAAAAATGGGTGAGGGACCACATCGTTGGCTCAGGTGGCGAAGAAATGGCACATCGAGCTAGTTGGTGGCTGCGAGGGGCTGCTGGCTACCGACTTAAGACCATCATAGAGAAAAATTTTCTCCTAGTGACATCACCCACAAAATGGTGGGTAACATCTGGCCCCGACTGGGGCATGATCTCTCGGAAAAGTGGGCAAAACTACTCGAATGGCAGGTCATGAGAACACCAGCAATCTCTTGGTTACCATAGACCTATTACCTACACATATCAAAGACTAAACCCATGGGGAAACATGTTTTTATGGTGTCTTATGATCATTCATGCTTAGTGTTAGACCATAAAATCAACAGAAAAATAAAAATAAGCAAATTTTAATCTAAATGCAGCTAATCAACCATGAGAAATATCATATGTCATAAGTTCTAATGCGAAAATCAGCATGCAATGCATCCTTCCCTAACATGCATATGGTACAAAACTAATACTAAGTGTAATCATAAAGTCAGTGCAACCAACATATCATCAAATCAATATAAATATGTTGGCCTATTTGATTACTCATGTAATAAATGCCAAAGCGAATGTGGATAGAATCACATGGATGATAAGGTTGGTGGGAGGTAGGAAAATAGAGTGCCCACACATGGATGACCATGTGAGAAGAGGAAAGAAAAGGATGTAATCTAGTCCATGAGATCCTCACTTCTAGCCAAAATTAGGCTCATAAAATATTGATAGATGACAATCTCAAGCATATTATTTCCATTATGGTCCTTATCATTTATGTCATAATTTATGGCCTCTATAGGATTATGATTAGTAGGCAAGGGAGACTGATGAGATGGAAAAACACAAGTAGGTTGCCCATGATGATCATACTGAAATGGGGGGATTATAAATTGACCATGATCTTGGGGGTGTGTCAAAGGAGATAAAGTATAGTCAATCAAGGGTTCTTCCTTGACATTGTTGACCGTTGGAGTTGCACCTGATGATTAAATAGAAGACTCCATGCCCAAGGACGATCCAGAGGACACTTGTACCATCAAATATCATCAGTCAACAAAGTTTTTTTACACTACTTCTATCTTCTCATCATCTTTCTTGTAACCAGATTCCACACCTTGCAGAGAATTGCAATAAGTGATACTAGTAATGATGAGCTTTTGAGTCTGTAACAGGCCTAGAATGTTGGAACTCGATCAGCAAACGAGTACACCTTGGAGTGTTTTTTTTATTTGGTTAATTATCTCTTCTTTTTCAGAGGCGGATAATTTTCTGGGTTTTTTCACTCACTTTTTACCCCAAAGCTAGGGTGACGGTTCGAAGGTTGAGCCCCTAACACATCTTAGTGTCTAGAATCAATCTATATGACCATACTAAATCACACAAAAAATTCGTGAAATTTGGCTAGGTCTAAGTAGGATTTTTTAATAATTAAAAATTTCCCGCAAAACAGGATTATTTAATTATTTTCTATGTAATGATGTAAATAAGTGGACTTGGGAAATGTTTGGGGCATGTGACTACTCGAAATTCATCCTCAGAGACCCAGCATTATCCTAAGACCCACTTTGGGGGTCAAAAAACGACTTATAATCCCTCAAAAGTCGATTTTCCTAATGTCCGTGGCAAAAATGAGGAAAAAAATTCAAAAAATTGAATAATTGGAAAAGTTTAGAAATTTTTCCATAGTCAAAAAAGTCAAATTTTGACATGGAAAGTTAAAGGAATATCAAAGGTGATATAGCAGCAATGTGGGGCCCACCAAACAAAGCACAACTCAAATTCAAAGTTCCAAATGCAAGTCAAAGGGAGTCAAAAGGGTCAATGTTGAGTTAAAGAGGCAACGTTGAAATATTACATATGGCTAAAGTTTAAATAATTTGATTTATTTCAACATGTTGGTGTACATTAAAATTAGTGGGAGACAAGCAATGACATGGCAGCCACATGGGAAAATCATTAAGGCCAAGTCAGCAGGTCAAAACATCCTTGTATCCCTCACGGATTTCCTAGCAATAAATTTGAGGTTTGGTTTGAGTGGAGTTGACTGTCCCACATGGCAGGTTGACTACAAGGTTAGTGGGGAACAAATCTATCACTTGTGTCAGAGTTTGTCCCCACTTGGTCATACGCATTATGTAGATAACAATTTTGATTCAGATTTGTTGAAGAGTTAAGCATAGTGGACAGTACTGAAGTTGTGCCAGAGTTTTCCCCACTTATCTCCCACTAATAGCCAATAAAAAAGCTAAATATGCTTCGGGAGTTAACACAGCAGTCAATGCTGCCAGCCCACACAGGCCTGGAATTTCAAATCCTCTTTGCCCGTCAAATGAAAATTTAATGACGTTTTTATATTTTTCATGCCTTTCATTATACGTTCTATGAAAAGTTGTGAGTGTCAACTTCTTCTTATAGGTAAACTTTCTTTCAACTACTCTTGTATCTCAACTTTTACTAATCTCTCATAAAGTGCTTTTTTTTTCCCTAAGTTAGCATATGTGTTTCGAAATAGCATACAACCACACTTTTAAGGTTTTATAAGGATTTTCAGCCTTTTGGGTTAATAGTTTTGATTACATACTTCAATTTTAATATGTGAAAGGCACTAAAGAAGGTCACATAGTTAGGATGATGAGGATCCTCAACCATCATTGGATGAGATGGTGTTATGCATCCCTCTAAGCATATTAGACGTGGAAAACCTGCATCAAGAGAAAAGTACTAATTGGAAGTAATTAGTTGTCGAAGAATCTTTGCCCATCACAAATGATTTGTTGGCTAAGCCCAATCATGACACCTTTGATCTTTTAGCTAAAATCTATGATAACTTGTATTTAAAGTAACACTAATTATGTATATTGTTAATGCAACCATCAAGACACAAACTAATTCTTTTAATGGTTTTCGTATTAAACTGTGTGCATGTGATCTCTCTCAAATTTTCTAAGTTCCATCTACAACATGGGATGAATAAATAGTTTGTTACAACAATGAAGAGGACAGAAGTATCATCCTCATTATGAAAGGTTTGAACTAACATTGCTAACTTTCGATAAGCATGATTCTAGGCAGTGTGGGTTATTTATTTTGATAACAAGGACAAAATTATGATCATTTTTACAACTAATTAAGGAGGCTTTTATTAAAGATATGAACAATAGTGTGAAGAAATGCTAAGTCAATTTTTTTCTAAGAACATGCGCATGGATTGTGGTGAACTTTTGCAATTTGAGACCTCCTGAGGAATACATTTTCATGCTTCAAAGGTAGGCGAGCTTCATAGAAAACTCTTTCGGATATGAAAGATGAAAATTGTCATACCTTGTGGAGATATGAAAGTAGATTGAAAATATACGAGAAAGATTCAGCAATTTTTTTTTTCCAAAAGTCAAAAGCATATTGTTACATGAGCCACTGCTTGTCAAGGTTGAACATTTAAGGTTCCAGAAAATACCGTTGGATAAAAAAAAATCTTGCTTGAAGTTCATTCAATAGAGCCTAGTTGTGTCCTATGTGAGTCTGTGACTGTGTCAATATTGGAGGCCATGAGTGTAATACCTCTTTGAGTCTCGACCCGGCCTAGAATTAGGGGTAATGTAGAAAAGAACTTCAATATGCAAGGAGTAAAGAAAGAAGAGAATGCTAAGTTTATGTACTAAAGCATTTGTTGGACTTGGGAAGTTGGAATGTATGTTGTGTTTAGAGTCCAATCCCTTCTTTTCAACAAGACTGAAAGTTAATAGGTGAAACCAACTCTGAATTGTGAATTGTATTTTTACAAGAGAGCAAAAGGCCACACAAGAGAGTTTATAAAACCCCCATCCTTAGACAAGGAGTCCAGTGTTGTCAGTTTATAACAGAGTCATACTACTTTAGAGGTCGAGATTTGCTTCCTCCCTCTAAGCATTAGTTAGTATATGATATATCTCTAATTTCATAAAGTAATATACAATATTTTAACCCAAAAAGCTATTTAAAATTTAAATAAAGAAAAATATTATTTTAATAAGAAATATGAAAATAAAAAAATCATATAATCATGCTTAACTACAAATCATACAAAAAATTCAAGTTAAATACTGCATGAAACAGTGTAATTAAAAAAAAAAAAAAAAACTATAACCATATATTTCACAAAAAAAAAACTACTTTATACATACCACGGTCAATAATTAGAATTTTTTTCTTGTCATCAATACAACAATCCATGTAAAGACCAATCAAAAAACTCGAAAAGTTATAGTAATTAATTAACGTTCAACTCTAAATCTCCTTATACCACAAATAGGGTGGTCTCCTTATACCACAAATAGGATGGTGAGTCAAAATCTCCTTATACGACAAATAAGATGGTGATTCAATATTATTGACCGAATCTCAGTGGCAAGGGCGCACTTAATTTCTATTTCTTCTTCACTATGTTAAGATGGCACAATAATGGGATGTCCCGAAAGGACAGTGTTAACGATTGTCCTATAACGAAGCCACAATTTTGGTTGGAAAACAACATGAATTAAAATCTTAGACTACAGTGGAAATCAATTTATGCAGAAACACAAGTTTCAAACCAGGAACAATGCATATCATCCGACTCGTGAAATCAAGTTCCTCCCATAAATAACTCCCACATGAAGCTGAACACGGCCATTGCACATCTCTAAAGACATGAAAGTAACCAATGTAAACACATTTAAAGGTAGAAAGTTTGTGTAGTGTATCATTTGAAAACTAAAATACAGCAAATGTTTCAATTTAAATACATTGCCAAAAAGATTAAAAAATACAATGAAAATCTATATTTAAATACAAGTGTTCTCACTTAAATATCATGGCGGGTAGACATGAAACAAAATTCAGCCTAAGAAACTTTAAATTAAATTTAAATCCAAAATTAGCCAAACAATAAAGTTAACTTAAATCTGCACTTTGCTAACCTTTAAATTAAATCTTAATCCACACATTTCAAAGGGTTGCATATTAAATTCATACCCACACTTCGCAAAGATTCAAAAGTAAAACTAACGATAAGAAGAAAAAAAACAACGAAAAAACCCACCTCTACTGTGTTCGAAGATCAGAGGAGAAGAGTGAGCCTGCAAATCAAAAAATTGGTGCAAAATAGTCCTATGCTTTGGCGGTTCTTCCTCTGTTACGTATCGCCATAGAAAATAAAAAATCTGTGCCTTCAGCGATTAAAATTAAATTACTGAACTTTATTTAATTTTACAAAAGAAATCATTTAACATTTACACCAAAGCCGTCCTTTCTTCTGCCACCAAAGCCGTCCTTTCTTCTGCCAGTATTCAATGACCTGGATCGAATATGGAATAATCTAAGGTTGAGCCGCTGAGGTGAGGTTGACTGACCCTGTACTCCCTCATTCCCCCCCTAAAATTTATGACGGGCAACCTAGATACCTGAACGTCAAATTTACGGTTTGAGATTTTTTTTGACTGTCATTTTATACGTTTGAAAAAAAAATTGTGCCGTCAAATACGTTTAAAAATGGAAAAAACGTTCTGTGGAACGTCAAATTCCAGGCCTGAGCCCACATGAAGATATACGCACGGCAATTAATGTTACATGCGGGCAGCCACATGCAGTTCATTACAACACTCTACAGGCAGTTTGTTGGCACTTGTAATAGGTGTCATCTTTTGGTTTGATTGGTTGAGAAATGAGTGGGATTTTGCTGCTTCTTTTAGTCACTCATACCACACATGGCAGCTCAACGAATATGCACGAGGAAAAGATTGAACGCAGCAGTCAACTACAGCTTGTACGCAACAATTAGAGGCAGTTATATGTTGATGATAACACACAGATTTCACACTTGGCAATGATAGGAATGTACGCTGGCAGATTTGAAAATATTCGATGGACAGTGAAGCAGTCAAGCAGCCACTTGTTTGATCATTGTTACACTTGTCATTGGAATTTTCCTTGGGATCATCTCCCATTTTCTTATTTATATGAGTCTTGAACTCTCATATATTTTTTTTTGAAAACGAACTATTGGGCTTACGGGGACTCTACTGGATTTTGTATTCATTTTCATATAATAAAAGGACTTTGGGGTACTATCGTGTTGGTGTTCTCCTTCCATTTTTTGAAGTGATGTTATCTCAATTGTTGTGCTTTACATTCTACATGTATGTTGGATTATCCCAGTTATCATTTTGCCACTTGTTTGGATTAACATATGCAAGTTATCTTGTATGGTTTTTGGGTTAGAGAAATACTCTAGGAAAAGGAGCATTAGAAGATTTTTGGTGAAATCTCTAGTCTTCTCCGCCATTGTATAATATAATCATTTTATGATTGCTGACATTTTTTTTCAAGTGTGTAGAGATATTTAGATTTGGTTGAAGGATTTACTTGGGTGTGGGGTAACTCTCCAATAGACAAACTAACTCCCAAGATCAAGAATAGAAGGACCCCATCGATTTGCCTCAAAGATCTCATCAAATGATTTTGAAAGAGGGAGTTTCTTTTTCCTCTAGCATACTAAGATCACAAATCTAAATTAAATATTTTTCTTGATCAATATCTTGTGCTTTCAAGGATTTTATTTGCTATCTAGAGCATGGTTTTAACTAGAGAAGTATGGAGTTCTACTTGAATGTCTTGATCTAGTTCTTGTACACTAATTGTAGATTATCATTTTGACTCTTTCATGTCATCTTTGTCTCCATTTCAAGATTGCTTTGTTTTCAATTTTTTAAGCATTCTACTTTTGTTTTAAGCAAAATACAATTTCATTTATTAAAGAGCAAACACTTGGAAGGCACTGGTTGTTTATGTATTTCATACTTCTCTTATGATGGTTATTGCTCATATCAGTTTTTCTTATAAATCTTCAAGAGATAATCTATTCAACTCTAACAATTCTCCTAGAAACTCACATCTTTTAACTTAACTTTTCATTAGAGACCACCCCCCTTAGCTAACCTAGGAGATAGCTCAAACGAAGAGAGTCAAGATTAGTGTCACAGCCCCTTCTCTGAGTTCCCTGCCACCAACCACACCTTGTGGGGTTGAAAGCTTTTCTCACTAACCTGTAGGTAGGTGTAGGTGGCAGGGTCAACAGACACCATACTCAAAAGGGGGAAGGGCTCATGGCCACTTGGGATCATTTGAAAAGGGGCAAAGGAATCACTTGTGGAAGACTTGAAGTGATGAACAAAAGGATAAGGCAAAGGGGATGGTGAAGTATAATATTCAACGGATTTTTCCTCCTCAAAATCATCCTTTTCATGTAAGGGAAATAATGACCCTTCTTCTCAAGGGTATTGATGGATAAGCCATCATAAATAATGCCTGAGAGAGAGGGGTCACCACTCTCAACCTCATCTTCCTTGTCGGTGTCATAAATGGGAGCACAATCAAATTGAGGACCAACAATTCCCCATTTCTCCTTTTCAATGTGGAAGTATTTTCAAAGTCATCTTCCAAGGGGCTAATGCGGTCACCTTCTTCAAGGTTCTCAAAAGGAGATTCATCGAGAGTAATATCCTTGAGAAAGGTAAGATTAGTCTCAACTTTACTTTCCAGGGACTCATCCTTCCCAACAATGTGTTCTCCAAATCATTATTTTCATCATGTGGACCCAAAGAGGACTCATCTTCCCATTCATCACTTAGATTCTCAAGGTCTTGATGATGCTCAATGAAGCCTTCCTCTTGAATGCTCAATGCGGGGCATACTTGAAAATGCTTAAGAAAGACATCAAGGAACTCCTCAATAGATGAGATACTCCTAGGTTCGTGATTTTGCAGCCATGAGTTATGACCATAGAGAGAACTAAAGAATAACAACATAAGGATATCCTGGTGGACCACTTTGTCCTTTGAAGTATGTGCATTAAATCTTTCCACATGGTCAATTGCAAAGCTTGGGTCACCATCAAACACGGGTACCCCACGTACCATCCTTCCTGTGACATGATTGGGGTGCCTGAGGACGCTAATGATGTCCAAAGCGGGAAAATCATCAAAGAGAGACACACTTCTTCGGTTATACATGTAAATTCTATAGGAGTCGCAAGGGTGATTTTAAATATGCCTAGAAAAATGCTTGCTTCACCTACAAGCATCGACCTTAAAGTTCAATGAAGAACTAGGGCTTTGTTCTTCCAATGGAGTCGCCAATAATGATATGTCAATGTGTCGTATGGGGAACAAAACATACATTTTGTGTCCCCGGCAACAGCGCAAAAATGTTACCGCTCAAACTAGAAAGGGACCTAAAGGGAATCTGAAACGAGCAACTACTAGGACAAGGGAAACAATGGAGACTTAGCCCACTGTCACCTCAGCTAAGGCTCCCTACTCTTTACGGACTTTCACCAATGGGAGGAGACCCGGTATGAGGACTCACTTACAAAGAATATATCAATGCAACGGATAAGAAGTGATTCCAATAACCATTTCCAAGGAGAAACTCAAAATTAGGGCTTGCTTGCTTTGTAAGCAAGGTGCAGGGTTTTTCAAAGAAAGGTTGTGTGAAATTTTCTTAATCTAACAAACCAGAAATCCTATTAGAGTAAATTGATTTGCATTACCTACTTGTATTCTTCAATTTAACTAGTTATTTTCAGAGATATTCAGAAAATACTAATGCAAATACACTGCAGCCTACACCAATATATAGATCAAGTACTGAAAAATAAATGAGACAACCACACAAAGGACACACTTATTTTTAGACTAAACGTCCCGGGAAAAACCAAATGCCAGAAAACCGGTGCAGCAGATATGAGGGTTATATTATTAAGCAGATTTATGAATACAACTAGGGTGCCAAATCTGGCTCACCCAACAGAGAATAAACTTGGCAGAAGTACCTCTATCTGGAGACAGATATTTTGGTGAATCCAGCGATTGGATGGACAAACCCCGCAGGTGACTATGTTGTCCCCAGTGTTGTGCATCGATGGTTGCTCCAAGCTCTGCGTTGGAACTGCGTCACCTACTCTGAGAGCTATGTCATCCTCCTAGTGAGCCTTCCCGGCTCAGAAATCGATTTGTTGAACTGTTGCTCTCTCTGCCTCACAAAAACCCCAACGTTGCCTCTAAGTGACTGCGTCAGCTCCTCTAGCCTCTGTGTCACCCTTTCTGGAGCTTCGTTGTCTCTCCCTAGTGCTGCTCTACATCTCTGCTATGTATTCTCGGCCTTAGACGAAAGTCTCATTGTCGAACTGCCCCTCTCTGCACTAGAAGATTACTCCAAAATTCTCAGCAAACCACGCCCCAAAATTTCAATCTAGCTCAAGTGTTGCTCTCCCTGTGTGTGTTCTCCAACTAACCCCAAGCCTTCCTCTATACTTTTCCTGTTGAGAAATCAACAATCATGATCTAATCTCTAATCAATGGCTAAGATGAAATTAGACTTTATCCTCGTCAATTGGAAGCTTCTCACCCATATTTACATTAATTCACTTTAATTATTTTAATTTCCTAAGTTTTAACTTAGGCATCATTAAAAATAATTATTTATTTGAATAACATGCACTCCGGGTAAAATTTCTCGAAACGATTTTTCGGTCTTGGAGATCTCATGTGTTCCAGCCCCTCCACAAAATTTCGAAGCTAGAGCACATCCGATGCTACCCAAAAAATCAACACTCCCTCTTAGCGAGGAATGTGTTTCTAGCAATACTTGCCAGCAGAAGTACCACACTGATCCATGGCATTGGTCCTCTGCATTGTTGATGCTCAGCTTGCTGCCCTTCATCCACTGTGTTGCTGCAATCTGTATTGTTGCCTATGACACTGCCACTGTCACTGTTGCACCTGTATTGCAGCTTCCTCTCAATATGTTGCATCATGCTACCCATAGCACTGCCATTGCTAACTATTGCACTGCAACTCTGTTGCTGAGAAGTAAGCAACTGAAAAGCTACCCAAAAGCTGACATGTTGGTCAGTCTGGATGCCCCATGACGCTGAAGCTACCTCTGTTGCTAATATGTGCTAACCCTCTGATGCTACTACGTTGTTGTTGTATCTGCTTTGTGCCTTCCGCACTGCTGCAACACTCCACTACACTGCTTCAGACTTTGGCGCTCTAGCTCTGCCACTGTTGCTCCATCATCCCTCGCACCAACTAAGTCTCGTCATTCTGCTACTTTCATTAAGAGCTCTTGTAGCCATATGTGATCTAAGAGTTTGGGCACCTCAAGGATCCTGTCTTTTTACTGTAGTCCTCCCGACTACAGCTCTAGCTCCGAAATTTTGTGGAGGGGCTAGAACACATGACATCTCCAAGACCCAGAAATCGTTTGGTGAAATTCCACCCGGATTGTATTTTATTGAAATAATTAATATTTTTAATGGGATTCTTAAGTCTAAACTTAGGAAAATTAAAATATTAATGGGTATTAATGAAAATATGGGTGAAGAGCTTCTAAGAGACAAGGATCAAGTCTAATTTAATCTTAGTCGTTGATTAGAGATTAGATCACGGTCAATGATTTCTCAACAGGAAAAGTATAAAGGAAGGCTTGGGGTCAGTTGGAGAAAACACACATAGAGCAGCACTTGAGCTAGTTTGAAATTCTGAGGCGTGGTTTGGTGAGAATTTCGGAATGAGTTTCTAGTTCAGAGAGGGGCAGTTCAGCAGAGGGGCAATTCAAGGCTGAGAAAACATTGCAGAGAGGCAAAGCAGCACCAGGGAGAGACTGTGCAACTCTAGAAAGGGTGATGCAGAGGCTAAAGGAGCTAACGAAGTCACTTAGAGGCAACGCTGGGGTTTCTGTGAGGTAGAGAGAGCAACAGTTCAGCAAATCGATTTCTGAGTCGGGAAGGCTCACTGGGAGGGTGACGCAACTCCTAGAGAAGGTGATGCAACTCCAGCTCAGAGCTGGGAGAAGCCATCGCTGCACAGCACTGGGGACAGCGTAGTCACCTGCAGGGTTTGTTCATCCAGTTGTTGGATCTGCCAAAATATCTATCTCCAGACAGAGGTACTTTTGTCGGGTTTATTCTTTGTTGGGTGAGGCGGCTTTGGCACCCTAGTTGTATTCAAAAATCTGCTTAATAATAAAACCTTCATATCTGTTGCACAGGTTTTCCGGCATTGGGTTTTTCTGGGGACGTTTAGTCCAAAAATAAGTGTCCTTTGTGTGGTTGTCTCATTTATTTTTCAGTACTTGATCTGTATATTGGTGTAGGCTGCAATGTATTTGCCTTAGTCTTTTCTGAATATAACTTGTTAAACTAAAGAACATAAGTAGGTAATGCGAATCAATTTACTGCAGTAGAATTTCTGGTTTGTTAGATTCAGAAATTTTCACATGGTATCGGAGCAATTGCAAATCAAGGAGAATTGAAGCCATCAGCGAAAGGAGAGAGGAAAATCTGTGTGAAGACAGTTGTCCCGAGAGACAGCGCAGTTTTCTAGCTGAGAGAGCAGAGGAGGGGTGACGCAGTAACCAAGGCAGGTTCGCGCAAAGCCTACATCAGCCTGGGTGGGTGACTTTGTTGTTGCATTGGGCAACGCAGAGACTGTTGAGTTTCGTTTTGTCATGGCTAGAGGTGCAACACAGATTTCATCTAGAGTTGCTGGTGAGGCGATGATTATGTTGGTGCAAAACAGTACCTATTGGGGCAGAAGCAAAGTAGAGGGAATCAATTCCTCAAAAGATTTCTTGCCAAGAAATCTAGATCCAGTGCTGAGCAGCAGCAAAGAGAGATCAGAGAGGGGTGGTTGGCAAAAGGATTTCTCTAAAGGAAATCCTTATTCAAAGGGAGCTTGTTCTTTAAAGGATTTCTAGCGCCAAAGGAATCCAGATCCAAGTTTTTGTCGGGGCAGCAGCAAAAGAGGGAGAAGAGAACCAGTTCGACGTTCATTTGGCAAAGATGGCAGTCGCATCTCCAGGAGGAAAATGGGGCAATATAGAACTGTAGTTGGAGCTACAGTGAAACGAAAATGGGCAGGATCCTTGAGGTGCCCAAATTCTTGGATCACAGATAGCTACGAGAGCCCTTAATGACAGTAGCAGAATGACAAGAGTCAGTTGGTGTGAGGGATGATGCAGTAACAGTGGCAGAGTTAGAGTGCCAAAGTCTGAAGCAACACAGTGGAGTGTTGCAACAGTGCAGAAGGCACAAAGCAGATACAACAGCAGCACAGTAGCATCAAAGGGTCAGCACAGATTAGCAGCAGAGGTAGCTTCAGCATCAAGGGACATCTAGACTTACCAACATGTCAACTTTTGAGTGGCTTTTCAATTACATCTCAGCAATTGAGTTGCAATGCAGCAGTTAGTAGTGGCAGTGTTATAGGCAGCATGATGCAGCATATTGAAAGGGAGTTGCAGTATGGATGCAGCAGTGACAATGGCAGTGTCATGGGCAGCAATACATACTACAGCAGCGTAGTGGATGAAGGGTAGCAAGTCGAGCATCAGCAATGCAAAGGACCGATGTCGTGGATCAGTGTGATACTTCTGCTGGGAAGTATTGCTAGAGCACATTTCTCACTAAGAGGGAGCGTTGATTTTTGGGTAACATCGAATGCGTTGGAGCTCCGAAATTTTGTGGAGGGGCTAGAACATATAAGATCTCCAAAACCCAGAAATCGTTTGGTGAAATTCCACCTGGATTGTATTTTATTAAAATAATTAATATTTTTAATAGGGTTCCTAAGTCTAAACTTAGGAAAATTAAAATATTAATGGGTATTAATGAAAATATGGGTGAGGAGCTTCTAAGAGAAGAGGAACAAGTCTAATTTAATCTTAGTCGTTGATTAGAGATTAGATCACGACCGTTGGTTTCTCAAAAGGAAAAGTATAAAGGAAGGCTTGGGGTCAATTGGAGAACACACACATAGAGAGCAGCACTTCAGCTAGTTCGAAATTATGGAGCA